>VZTB01011424.1:0-199163 GCA_013397245.1 Thryothorus ludovicianus | reverse complement strand
ATCAGGGAGGAAAGCAATTAACTAAAATTAGTAGTTCAAATTCACAGTTTCTTCCTCTGTTCTCTGCCTTTTAGGTCACTGTCCTACAACCATCCAACCCTTCACTTAGGAGATCTGCTTCACAGCCAACATGTTCAATTTAGCTGTAAACCAAACCACAAGCTGGCCAGGAATACACCTGCATAGTCCTTTCTCCTTTTCTTTGCCCAGTCAATCATTTTGACTGTGCTTGGACCTTTAGTCACCATGGTAAAATTTGTTCTACTCAGGCTTTTCCCAGTTCTATGCATGGCTCTGGCAACCTGACTCCATTTTGAAGAGCTGCCATTTCACATTAGAAAAAATTTTCAGTTAATCCATTCCAACAAGATGTTAAGTCTAGATTGAGTTTGTATTCCTTTAAAAATAAATTTCACAATCTATGCTGTAACTTCAACCTATTATAGAGCAAAACTTTGCCCCTGAATTAATTCAGCTATGCTTTTGACAACAGAAGGCATCACACAAATAATCCAATCTGAACTTCTGCATAACACAGGACACTTCTCACACAATACAGCCTAGAAATAGTTGTTTTAAAATTCCTTGTGTAGTTTTATTTCATGCTTTATAAAAGCCTCTAATTTGGGGTTCAATTTTTCACATATTTAAAGGCATCTTCTTCAAATAATTTTAAAAATTGGAGTTTTTTTGCAATGTGGTTTAAATTTTGTAATCTTTTTTTTTTTCTGTTGCCACCTATATGTTAAGCCATTGGCTACTAGCCTTCACATCCAGCCCTCCCAGGGATTGAAAACCCCTTGAAACAACAAGGAAGGCATAGAAAAACAAAATCATATGACATGGTAATATGAGGAATTATTTTTCAAAGTCCTATATGAGATGATAAAAAATCCCAACATGTAGAAATTTGTCAAGGATACTTTAACTTTCACAGACTTCCCATAATGTAATATGGAAACTGCAAAACCAGATTAATCCCAAAAGTAGTTATGTTAAATTAAATGGTTTAGCAATGGCTACTCTCAGCAAATAGACCACAAAGCTCTGAAAATGCAGACTGTCAAAGACTACAGGTTTCATTATAAGTATTACAGGTTTCTTTATAAGTGAAAAATCTCAAAAGTCTTATTAGAGGAAAGGCACTGCTGAGGGATTATTCCAATAGGGATTTAATTTCTCTCTACAAATTCTCTACAGTAGTTGTCTAAACATTGGATTTAAAGTTGTTCTTATACACTAAATAAATAGTTTCAATTGCTTTCTCTCTGTACAAATATATTTTTTAAGCAAATATGAAATAGAATTCTTTCCTTCCTTCAATTCTCTCTTTAAAGTAATTCTTAAAGGTGGATTCCAGTGTGATGCTCTAAACTGCCACCAAATGAAATTGCATTTGTCATAAATAGCTGGACTTTACTTTTTTTCTTAATTCACTTTAACAAAAGAACACTCTCATGATGGCATGGAACCTCACAGTTTGAAGGATAAAGACAGACATTCCTTCTGTCCTCCCAGTTTTAGAATAGTCTATAAATAACCATCAAATGCAGCAGAATGAACAGATGAGTGACACAGCTGGGTCATCTTTAAGGAAACACCACCCCAAAGACAACATCTTTTTCCTCTTCAAGTCTCAAGATCATAAACAATATTTTATTTTTTACTCCTCTATCATCCCTGCTTCGAAAAAATGTCATGTTCCTTTACCTTTGTATTCCTAAGGTATATTTTATAAACTCAAAATGAATCAGTGACAGGGGATAAAAAGGGAGTGGGAACATTGCTGGGAACATAGCATGACTCCAGGCCAAAAGAGTTTAAAGGAAATGAGATTCAGTGCTGGAGGTGTCACAGAAAATTTGTTAAAATCATTTTATCTGTAGGTCTAAAGGATACCTACTTATCCTTTTTCACAGTTTTTTTTTTTTCTCTCAACTATTTTTTTGAAAACAAGAAATTATACAGGATGTTTAAACTAAGAAACAGCTCCAAATTTATACGAGTGAAATTTTCCAAATTTTGTTGTTGGAAGGAGCAGCAAGTCACTCCAGCAGGACTGAAATCCTCTCTCATCAGAAATGCCAGTTTGCTGGGAATCTTTCTGACATGAAAAAAATTGTGAAACCTCTAATGAAACTTCACCTTGAAGCAACCTCAGCTCAAAAGCAGATACAACAAATGGCAGCAATGACACTGCTCAACTCGTTTATCAGAAGAATTAAAAATAGAGAGTTTTTACTCCCTCTCTAGCACTACTAGTCACTCTAAGCAGTAAGAAGCTGAGTTATGTGCTGTACAGCAGAGTTAAAATACTTTGCATGCTTTCCTTGGAACATGCTGAAGGATGCAGTAGATAGGACCTGGCACAGTAAAGGTCTGCTTAGTCTTCCAAAAATGTGGTGCATTATATCTTTCTTTCAGCATAAAGAACTAAAAAGGGAAAGGGAAGAAAAAGGTAAAGAGTTGCACGTTGTCACCTACCATCCAGGATGAAAAATAATCTTATTTTTATTCCGTTTTGAAGCTTTCACACTTGACATACAAAGCTCTTTGTGTGGGGGGAAGGAGGCAGGAGGCCAAACGTCAACTTGCTCACCGACTGCTCCTCTGTGTTTGGAGGAAATGTGCCGAGGAGCTGCTGAGCTGGAACATTTGAGAAATGTACACGGCACGGCTGGACACCCCTGTGCTTGGCAACAATGTTGGGATGAAGGCACTGCCTTCCCAAACCCTCACATTTTCATCTCATGGCGTGATTCCCTGAGCCCCTCTGCTCAAGAACTCTCATTGTGGGCCCAGCAGGGTTTCAAAGGAGCCAGGTGGCTTCCCCAGGGAAAACCAAAGCTGCCCTGCAAGGCTGATATTGCCAGAATAGAATGCCAAATCATTTATTTTTTGTTTAGACTAGGGAATAACAGGGCACTGTGTGCTTGGTCTGATAGCTCTGGGGTGGGAGGACAAAAACTGCAGGGTGGTCAAAGCCCAAATTGTAGGGCAATGGAGCTGCTCAGGGGGCTGGAGCACCTTTCCTATGGAGCCAGGCTGGGAGAGCTGGGAGTGTCCAGCCTGGAGAAGGGAAGGATCCAGGGAGCTCCCTCCAGTGTCTAAAGGGGCTCCAGGAGAGCAGGAGAGGGACTGGGGACAAGGCATGGAGGGACAGGAGAAGGGAGAATGGTTCACACTGACACAGGGAGGGGTTAGATGGGATATTGGGAAGGAATTCCTCCCTGTGAGGGTGGGGAGGCCCTGGCACAGGGTGCCCAGAGATACTCTGGATCCCTAGAAGAGTCCAAAGCCAGGTTGAGCAACCTGGAATTGTGGAAGGTATTCCTGCCCATGGCAGGGGATTGGAGCGAGATGATATTTTAAGGCATTTTCCAACCCAAGCCATTCTGTGATTCTGTGAAAAATCACCTAGGTTAAAAAAAAAATACAAAAGGAAAAAAAACAGAGAAATCGAACACAAGGTAGCTCAATATTAAAGTATTTACAAAATATACTGAAAATACATTTTTAGTCATCTGAATTTTGACATTATCTGAGGATTGTCACTATCTGAAGACTTCTATTACATACAGGAAAAAGGTATTTATTGTTCTGAGAATCCCTTGAATTGGCAAGCAAAGAAAAAAAAAGGGGAGGGGTTAAGAGTAAGCATTTTCAAAGTCTAAGCTTATTCAGAGTTTTATACAGAAAATAAAAATGTCACTCAGGGCAAGATCAATAGGTTTTGTAATGTAATACTTGATTTGGCTATAAAAACACATTTAGGGTTTTTTTACCCACCTCTTACAGAACATACTATACATTCTGCAGCAGCCATTAAGTTGAACAAATCTGCATAGCAAACTTAGGACCTTTGATTTTAATAAAGGCTTTGAGTGCTCATGTGCTTAGAACAATGTTCCCAATACTAGAAAAAAGGATGAGGTCTTTTTCTGGTAGATCAAGCTGATCTCAATTTTAATGTATTTTCACAGTAAAAACAGTTTTGCTTTCTTCTCCACAGTATTATTAGCATTGTTCCTTGCAATAAACAGAGCTTAAGAACTTAAAACCTTAAAAATATCAACTGTTACAGAGATTTTAAGGATGTACAACTGTGAATTACAAGAAAAAAGGGTGAATTATTCAATATTAAATGAAATATACTTTAAAATTATAATCTTAATTATAGAATTTCCATCCAGAGACAAAAAATGGAATTCACTAAAAGTACTCAAGGCCTAATTAGTCACCTAAAGTCCTTTTATTGTAAAAAAGACATTGGACACTTTCAGTGAGCAACTTCATCCTGAACTCAGTGTTAAAACATCAAATGAATGATCTCTATGGATTTGTCTGAAGTTCACCAGCTGTGGCCATCAGCAATGAAGCCTGAGGGATGCTGGATTAGGTCTGCTCTGCCCAGCTCAGGCATCCTCAGAAAGCCAAATGAATCCTCTGACGAGTGAGGGGTGAGCACCACCAGCACCAACAACTTCCATTTCAGGGCCAAGCAAGGGCCAAGAGTAAAGAATGACTCAGTAAATTCAGTTCCTGCTCTGATCTCCAAGCAATTCAAGAATAAACAAAAGCAGCTTTGTGCCCAGCTGGAAGTTAACTCCATCTCCCTGGAACTATGAAAAATGTAATCTAGCAAAGTACATGCAGATAAATAGGGGGAAGGGAGCTGGCAGGACTATTTAAGATTATGTAAAAATTTCAAGGGAATTATGAAGAAAAAGAAAGCGAGTGAAATTGTACAGACAATAACAAAATGAATGGATTAATTCCCAGCAGTCATGATCTCATTGCTTAAGGAATAAATAAAAGTGACCTCCTGATAGGGACTTGTTGCCCCTGTAACACTTTGCCCTTGAACATATGCAAAATCTACACATACTGTATTTATTTGAACCAGTTCCATATCATATCCAAATTCCTTGTCTAAATTTATTACTGCTAGTCTGAAATGTAGAGCAGGAACCTGGAAACGAAACATTTCCATTTTGTGGAATACCTTTGATTTCTACAGGAAAAGATTTTTTTCTTCTATAATAAGCATCATCATGAATTTTGTAAAACTATGTGTTAAATTTATGGCTAGCTTCTATCAGTGCTTTCCAAAAAACATAAAATAATTTTGGATAAACTATGCTACCAAATGAAAAAAGTCATGTTGGATATATTAATATATCAAGACTACTGACTTCCCTCACTTTTCTGGTTGAGGACATTGTAGCACTTTCCTGTGGTTTCCATCTGGCTGTACATCAAAAACTTTACATACCATGTTAATATGAGGATACCTTTATATCTTCTGGATAGCATTCCTCTGAAAACTTACCCTGACTCTGTATCCATTCATGAATGAGGTTCATATTAACAGCTTTAGCACCTCACCAGTAAATCTTGCAGTCACCAAAACAGGGATCACTGCAAGGCATGGGAGACACAGACAGCAAAGCAGCCTCTTTTGCATCTTGAGCTTTAAATTTTGGTTTTTTGTGGCAGACAAAATCAGCCATCACACTCTATTTTTAAAATATTTCTTTTAGCTGGCACACTGGACTTGTGGCCAGAAACTCAAGGAGTGGCTTTGGCCCCGAGGCTGTTTATGGGGCAAAATGCAGGCACAACACACCTCACACACTTCCTCACCATCCTGGCTGTGGGAGAGAGCTGGGAGACTCAGTCCTGCTCCTACTGATCCAAATGGAATGGCAGGAGGTGAAGGGGGTTGTTTCATCCCAAAGTTAACCTGGCAGTCAATCTTAGACATACCCAGTTCAAGTGAAACTCAATTCCCAGACATATTCTATCTATTCACCCAGCTACTACATGGCCAGAATTACCCACTTTAGAGCCACGACTTGTTAAGAAACACATTCAGGAAAATTTTTAAACTGACCAGGAGGGAAATTTGGGAACAGCGGGGGACCAGCCCTCTCTCACTCACTGGCTTTAACTGGGAAATGGAAATAAAAGAATAAATCTAATTTAAAAAAAAATCGCACGGCAAAACTCTGCCCTGTTAATAGCAATTATCAATACCCAGTTCTAAAAAGACTTTTGATAGTTTTGCTCATGTTAAATAAGAAAAGAAAGGAAGTCTTCAAGAGAATTGTTCTTAAACTCTTTAGGTTGAAATGGAAGTGAACCCAAGGTATATGCTAGCAAGAAACATTTGTGATGAAATTCAGTGTCCTGTGAGGTTAACTGCTAATCAGGTCTGTTGATAGTGACTGTGAAATCCCTCCTGCAACTGCACTTCNTTGTGATGAAATTCAGTGTCCTGTAAGGTTCTGTTGATAGTGACTGTGAAATGCCCTCCTGCAACTGCACTTTCAAAAGAGGATCATAAGAAAATTAAGGAAAAATTAGACTGGCAGAAAGCAGAATAAGTTTCAGACCATATGAAAAATACAAATTCTTTCAAGTCCTCTTATTTTTAATAATTATAACTCTGTCTTTTCCCTTGCTCTTAATAAAACAGACTTGTCTGTATACATTCCCAGTTGAACAGACAGTTCTCACAGTACCTGCCTTTCTTTTGTCAGCCTGCACAAGAATAATTACCATTCTGTGCAGGAGATTCACAAGCAATATAATGCTACAGGTATATCCATGCAGGCATGCTTGACAGCTGATTTTCTTTCAGTCAGAGAATTAAAAACGTTTTTAACTAATGTTTTGGATTTTTTTAAATTAGGTTGCTTCTTGAAAAAAATTTTTTTAAAAGAAGACTAAGTTCCAAAATATTGGCAAAACATTAAAATATTGGCAAAAAATTAAAAAGACACAAAATTTTTGCTGTATTTATAAGTAATTTGAAATCAACTTGTTAAGTCAAGATTGAGTCTTACAACTTAGAGGTGAAGTCCTGACTATGTAGTGTCCCCTGCATAGCTTCAATTAATATCAATAGCTGCAGGTTACCACCCTACAAACACCTCCCCCAGTTTAAGGTTGCACCTAGAATACATGAATAAAACAATTTAGCTCAGCAATTTTCCAAGTCCAAATCTATCAAATTTTATGATGAAATTGTGTAAGTGTATTCATGAATATCTGAAAGGAAAACATTAAAATTAATTAATTAAAACTAAAATACATGGTACTAAATACACATAGATGTTCTCTCCTCGGCATATGACTGGACAATGCAAAATTACTCAGATTTATTTTGTCTGGTAGAGTCTGCTGTAACCAGAGAACAATAGAGAGTGGTACTCAAAAATGTATTGCTTCCTTAACACCAGAAGCATACAGACATTTCTCAACTTGTGGTATTTACACCACTTACTCTAATTCTGTGGTTGGGGCTTCAGTCTTTTGGAAAAGCCTTTCTAATTTGATAATTGCAAGACATGGAACTCCAGATAAAAATCACATAATGAAATTCGGGGAATAAGTGAGTCATACACTGAGCTAAAGAAGAAATGCTTCCCTTGGAAAAACAGTGACCAAGAGGAATTGCCTGAGATGTGCATGTCTCCAGTAAAAGGAGGATGTGGACTTGCTGGAACAGTTCCAGAGGAGACCATGAAGATGCTCAGAGGGCTGGAGCACCTTTCCCATGGAGCCAGGCTGGAAGAGCTGGGGGTGTCCAGCCTGGAGAAGAGAAGGATCCAGGGAGAGCTCAGAGCCCCTTGCAGAGCCTAAAGGGGCTCCAGGAGAGCTGGAGAGGGACTGGGGACAAGGCATGGAGGGACAGGACACAGGGAATGGCTTCCCACTGCCAGAGCTAAGGGATAGATGGTTGTTAGGATGGAATTCCTCCCTCTGAGAGTGGTGAGACATTGGTATAAGCTGTCTAGAGAAGCTGTGGCTGCCCCACCCCTGGAAGTGTCCCAAGGCCATGTTGGACAGAGCTTGGAGCACCCTGGGATAGTGGAAGGTGTCCCTGCCCATGGCAGGGGTTTGGAAATGGAAGATCTCTAAGATCCTTTCCAACCCAGGCCATTCTGTGATTCTATGATTTCTCAAAGCAATTTATAACAGAGAGATGTCTCAGCTCTACTGGCTGAAATTGGCTGCTCCTTGAGCAGCCTTTTGAACAGCCCAGACTTCCTGACCTGAAAGAGAACCAGACCCAAAACTCAGAACTCCTACCTGGGTTCTGCTACTAATTTAATATTGAGGCATGGCTGAGTGCAAATGAAGGCTGAATTAATAAAATTTAAGGCTCATTTCAAAGGTTATGTTTTATTTGCATTGATCATAGTAGTGCAAAGCCTGTGTGTGCTGATGCCATGATGCACCACATGTTTGTGTTCCCAGTTTGCACAGGCTGGGACAGAAAAAAAGCACAATCAAACCTCATGTATGGGCTGGGTATGAAGAGTAAGGAAAGGAGACACTAAAAATTGCTGTCTGAAGTGACAGGCTTTGAACAAAAGCATTATACTCCTTTTGTTTTTAATTGCGACTTCCTTCACTGAGAACTTGACCCAGTGTGAATATTTCCTTTGTCAAAAGTTAATTGAAATATTTAATATTGTTATTTATTTAACTATGCCAAAAATTCTATGCTGCTATTCATTATTGTTTCTTAATTTCTTTAAATATAAATTTGTCTTCATAGCAGCCTTGTGAGAATTATCTGTGCAATATACATGAGAAATAGAATCATAAAAAGATCATTTTCCCAAAGGCAGTTTGTTTAATTGGAAAATGCTTCTTTTTTTTTTCACCCTACTTTCTCTTTTCTTTTTCTAATGTTAGAAAATGAAGATCTGGGGTTTAACAACATGATTTAGCATTTGGAATTAAGCTAATTTAAACCATCAGCTAATTTGACTAATTTGGAACAATCTATTTAGTTAGTTCCTTCTACCATGCCCATTGATAAATATACCACAAAATTATTAAGGGTTTACATAAAACCAAAGAAACATATGCTGTCATTAATTCAAAACAATCCCCATCATCCAAAGCCACTAGAGGAGTTCTCTTATTAAACATCCCCATTCCCTTCTTTAGAAAAAATACAGGGAAAACTAAAAAAATTGTTTTGAAATGCATAAAACTTTCACAGCAATACTTAAACCAGTTACATTCCATTTTGCACCAGAAACAGAACTGAAGCTTTTCAATGAAACTTTACTGCTATATCATTTAAAAGCAGAAAATTCAGGATTTTAATTTATGAACAGGGGTTTTGTTAGTTTGGTTAAGACTGGAAGATGAAAGTCACGGTGAAATCACTGACTGGTGAGAAACTACACAAGTGTAACATAAATAGTAAAGAAGCAAACACAGTTTTTTAACAGTGACCATCCCATGAATTATCTCTTAAACCATCCCACCCATTTCATGGCAAAACAAACCAAAAAGTTGTTTTGGGGAGCCTCTCTGAGGCATCCCAGCTCACCTTTCACAGAAGAAATGGTTCTGCACATCCTGATCTCTCGCTCTGCCCCTCCAGCACCATTTCCTACTAGAGACCCTTCATGCATTCATAAAAAATGAGGTACCATGACAATAGTTTTGATGGGAAATTCTTTTTTTTTTAAGTGAGATGAGGGGAAGGAGAGCAAAGAGCATCTACTGTATATGGGTTCATTACCATTAGCTTCACTGATAGTTTATCCTGTTTCCTAATGAAAGCAAAAAAGCCCCACCGAGTCTCTATTAAAAAGCCATCAGATTTGGTATCCTGGTGACACTTTAAAGAGCACATTATGTGGGAAAACAAAATAAACATTTACCCTGGCAAATGGAAGTGAATTTGGGTTTTGACATACTTGGCAGGAAGGTAGAATTATATTCATGTCAAGTATGCAGAAAAACTAATATAATAATTAAATATTTGCTTAAGTAATATAGAATTTAAACCAACACATTAGAAGTAACATTTTTGTGAAATATTTTAAAGTTTTTTAGTATTGGACATGCCATGAAAGTAATACTTTCAGCTAAAATTTCAGCCTTCTGCAGCCTTTGTTGCACACTCCCTTCACTTGTGAGGTGGGAAAGAGTCCTCATCTTCCACTGACAAGTCTTTATTTATATTTCCAAGACAAAGGCAGTTCTTGTGCTGATGGTTTCAACTGATAATGACTATATGCAGCTTTCCAAAGAAACAACCCTGGAGAATCTGAATCTTACAAATATTGATATAATGAGCTAATGTTAACACCTCCTCAGCTAAACCCTACAGCAGAGTTCTGCTGTTCCATAGATGTGTGTGATTATTTTAAACATCCTTTACTTTGCAACAAGACTTGGTGCAGTGAAGACAGATCTTCACATCCCTCAGAAAGTACCTGAATGCCAACAACCTCTGAAATTCTCAACTACTCAATAATGAAGCACTAATTAGTAAAGAGAGATGGCTATGGGATGCCAGTTTTAGTTCCAAAAGTAAGGATTTTGATGTACTGTTTAAATATATAAATACTGAACTTTCCTTTTTCTAAATCTGAATTAACATTAGCAGCACATACCCACAAAAATAACTTTTACCAGTGTATCACAACTATAAGTAATTATAAAATTTCAGGTAGAATATTCTGATTTACTAAGAGCATTTAAAATATTTATTTATTATTCTAAAATTTATTCTATTCATTTTATTTATTCTAATGATTTAAGATAAAGCTTTGCCTAATTTTACCTCACTTGGAGACAAATGCATAATTAGAAAATATCTTGAAACATTTCTAAATTGCCATAAAAATATTATAATAATTCAAAGCAACACCACTAATCTTCACTGTAATTGAACTCTGTAGACTTACATAAATTTAAGTCACTTTTAAGTAATTCATTTAAATGAAACCTGATTTGTAAATTTAATTATGAACTATTAAACTAACTGCTGGGATTTTCAGTTTTTCTAAATCAGCACAGCCCCTCTGAGCCCCATCATAGGACAGAAGTCACTGTTTTATTTCTGATCATCATTTAAAAGTGACATAAAGAGTATTCAGATAGTCTGATATCAAAAAAAAGGCAAATTTGGGGAATTTTAGTTTTCATCTTCCTAAATTGCAGTGTCTAATACACAGTTTTTCATGCTGCATTAATAATGTCTCTTGAATATAATATTCATTCAATCAGTCTGTTACAGAAATAAACATCAGGACACAATTCCCTGCACACATTCTTCAAATTGCTTAC
Organism: Thryothorus ludovicianus; assembly: GCA_013397245.1. Taxonomy (NCBI): domain Eukaryota; kingdom Metazoa; phylum Chordata; class Aves; order Passeriformes; family Certhiidae; genus Thryothorus; species Thryothorus ludovicianus. The sequence goes on along the minus strand of VZTB01011424.1, from coordinate 188,051 downwards.
AGTGAAAAGAATCCCTTCCAGAGGAGTTAGCACCTTTCAATTCAGCATGCAAAATATTTAGTCAATTCCAGAAGGGGAAAACAGATACCATATAGAAAGAATTCTCTTTTTTTTTTTTTTGTTTCTGTTCTACTTTTATGCTACAGTTGGTTTTTAAAAGGTAAAAAGGTTTGAATTTAAGAACTTCAGAAGAGTTCCTCCTGAAAAAAAAAAAAGCCTTGGCTTTCATTTCTGTTCAAAATTAGCTCTATAAATATTAAATATATGCCATAGTTAAGATTGATATTCCTATTGCTGGTCTCTGAAAGCTTTGTAAACTTAATGTGAAAATGACAATTTAGTTTTTGAAATGTTCACATTTCTAGGGATTTCTCACATCTATTTAGATTTTTCTTGGAGGTCTAGGCTGACTGAAATGGAGGATTAGGGGGTTTTAGAGAGGTGGAGAGGTTCAAAGTCAATCAAAGATCTATAAACAAAAAGAAAAAAATAAATAGTAACATAGCACTACTCAGAAAAACGGGAAAATGCTTTCAGTTCAAAATATTACAATCATCAATTTAACATCATTGGGATGCAAAGAACAATTTCTTTAACACCAAGATTCTGAGGCACAGCTTGGAAGGCTGAAGTGTATTTAGAATTAAAGGTGTAGCAACATGAACAGCCACAGTCTGGCATCAATTACTTGACTGTGCTCTTAGAAGTTGCTACAGACTCTCATGCCATCACATATCCTGGAGGAAAATTGCTCTTCATTGATGGTATCTTGAATTTCTCAGTGTTTCTGAATTTTCCTGACTTTTTTTTTTTAGTCAAGTTTAGCATTTCTCAAAGATGCCAATGTTTCTGCAGCATTTTTGTCTCTCTGTTTAAAATACAGCTCAGGGTACCAAGGCTGGCATGGCACAAAATCCATCTCACAATGCATTCCTCTAAATTCTGGAACCAGAAATCAGAACTCCAGCCTTGAGGTATGTCGAGAGTTAACTCCCCTTTTAAGAAGGGTGTGATTAGTAGCTGGAAATCTGCCTGTACTTTAGTAGGATGCCATTACAATTTTCAGATATAAAATAATTAGCTGGTGATACGAGCTGACAGCTAATACATCTACAATAAACACAAAAAAAAAACGATTTCCAAGCGGATGTAGGGAACGTGTTCCGTTTCCAGCCTGTTTGATATGGTCTGTGTAAGGAGCGGGGGCTCCACACCAGATGCTGGATGTTCTACAAGCTTTTTCTGCAGATGTCTGCAGCCTGAGAAAATCAACAGTGCTTTGAATAGCACCCCCAGTAAAAGCATCTTCTTGTCAGAGTCGCTGTATGATATAGGATATGGATCCCACACAAGTGGATGAACTGATTTTAAATAATACCATCTGACAATGGGAGAAAAAAAGCTCGGTAGGTCTGACAAAGTCCTGGAAATGGCTGTTAGCCTTGGGAAATAAAATCCAGTCCCCTGACAGAGACTACCCGTCCTTCTTTTGTTTGATCAAATGGAAATCCAAATTTAGTGATTGCTTCCGAAGTGCTGGAGGCAAAGTTTCAACAGCACTTAAATGCAGCTACCAAGGAGTCCCTGTCCCTGCTCCTCACATGTGCCACTCAAAAGCAGACTGTGGAAAAGATGTTAAGAAACTATCTGAGAATAAAATACATGCACCAGTGTACTTTTTTGTATGAGCACTTTGCATTGCTTTCCTGTCACTGCTCTTGTAGAAATGTCTTACAGCATACCAGGAGTGCAGCACACACGATACATGATACAGACCAAAAAAGATCCTTATGTTCTTCCTTATGCCAAAGGAATTCCAAAACCCTGCCACTACCTGCATAAAAAAATTAGATGAGCTACCTCTGAACATATAAACCTACACTTTCAACTGTGGCCCCCTACTTGATCAAGATCTTACTGAATTCACATGAAATATTATCTAAAATCTCTTCTCTATCCAAAATCAGTATTTTTGCTAGTGACACTATTATGGTCTTGTCCTCCATGAAAATTTAGGTCTAAGTGTAGATATACTTTGTCAAGCCAAAGCAGAAGCAATGACAAAATTTTGCCATGTTTTAAAGTTATTTTAATGCAAGTCTCAGATTATTAAAAGGCACAAATGCTGATTACAAGAATGTCTGTAAGAATAAACTCTGCATATGCACTCCATGAGGACTTTATGTAAGGTTATTACCCAAAAATGAGAACTGCTACTGTTTTTCCTGATTACCCAAATTAAAAGAACCTTTTCTGACCCATTTAATGAAAGTGTATACCTGACTAGGTACCCTCAATTTTTACAAAGATGGGAGAGCAGAAAGGAAGAATAGGGGAGACAAAATTTAAAGTTTGAGAGACTAAATGGATCCAAATGGAATCATGCTGCCTTGGGTCGAACCTTGTGCATCCTTTTTCTGGTGGATTGGGAGTGGATGCAGCTCCCATTTTGCAACATTTAGAACTTAATTGTATTTTACCATTTCAACAGACACTTAGGGCACTTAAATCTTGCTGCTCCTGGTTCCTTTGCTGCAGCAGATGTGTGAAGCTCTCCCCAAGTGCAATTTTGCACAGCAGCCAGATCATATTCTTACGGAAGAATACAGCAAGCAACATTATAGATAAAATAAACCACAGCGACCGAGACAAAATGAAAGACAGAAAACCCTGTTCCTTATGTACATAAAAAATCTATTCCAGGAAATACCAGCAGCTACAGATTACAGAAAGTGCAGGAGCTGGAAAGTCCAATTATATGCTACCTAGACTTTTTAAACAGTTTTTAGAAATATGAGATGGCTTATCATCTATTTGCTTTATAAAAGCTCTTCTATTTCTATCCCACCTGCTATTTTAATATCTGAAATGGGAAACTTAACTGCAGGATCACAGGATGGTAGAATAATTTAATCCAGAAAAGTTTTGGGCCTTCCAGAGATCTCTAGTTTGACTCTGGTCATAAAAGGTCCAATTAGATCAAGTGGTTCAGCACCTTGACCATACCTCCAAAGATGGAGACTCCATCCTCTCAGCCAACCAGTCCCAATCTTTGATCAGAACTGTTTTTCTCCTGTTGGGTATCAGTTCAAATTCTGACCCTTACCATGCACATTCAAGCAGGGTCTGGCTTCATCTCCTCCTGTCATTAGTTGGAAACAGCAATGAAATTTCCCTTTTGCCTCCTCTTTTTCAGGCTGAGAAAGCTTTTGCCTCTCAGTCTTTCATCATATGCACCCCCTGTATTTCTTGGTGACCCTCTGGTTCAGTATTTCAAAGTCCTTCTTGTACTTGGGAGCACAAAAAAGGCCACAGATTGCAGATGAGGTCTCACAAGTGCCAGATCATGGGGCACCATTGTTTCCCTTGACCTGCTGGTAACCTCTGGTGACACAGCCCAGCTCGTGGCTGCCCCGCGAGCTGTAGCCTTGCCTGGGGTTACAGCATCCACATTTTCTATTGCTGACCTTGGTGTCAGCCTGTTTCTCCAGCCTGTCAACAAGGTCCTTGTGAATGTCAGGCCTGCTTTCCACACATTTGACTGCTCTGGATCCTGACTCAGTATTTATTTGCCATGCAATGAATTACTGCTTTTATTTAGTTTATAAGATCCAGCAGCTAATTGTGTCTGAGTTTAATGCTTAAAGAGAATCACAGAATCACAGATTAGTTTGGATTGAAAGGGACCTTAAAGATTATCTGGTTCCAACTCCCTGCCATGGCCAGGGACATCTTCCACTATCCCAGGTTTCTCAGAGTCCCATCCAACCTGGCCTTGGACATTTCCAGGGATGGGATGACTTCTCTGTGAAACCTGTGCAGCGTCTCACCACCCTCACAGTAAAGAATTTTCTCCCTCATATCTAATCTTAATCTCCAATCTCCCTTCTGTCCGTTTATGCTTCAATAAATTGCAGGGGGAAGCAACTACCCTGGTTCTAAAATGTCCTGTGCTCACTTTAGTTCCTTCCCGTTAATTTATATAGAAAATTGATGACAATAAAATCCCATAAACCTGCATACCTTGTATTCTTCATTGAACTCATTATTCATACTGTCAGTACTAAAATCACATCCCCTTTGAAAAAAATCTGCCATAGGGTCCTATATTAGGGATGATCTGTCAGGTTACAAGTGCAGCTTGTAGTTCCAAGTCCTATCAGAATGAGCTTTAAAACAAAAAATGCTGGTATTTCTCATTCCCTAGGAAACAATGTGTTTATTATTGGATTACCTTAATGACCTTCACCTTAGCAACAGATCCTTTGACTTTCCTCATGATATCTGAACTTGAGTGTGAATTTAGTTTGGAAGGTTTGGCCCCTCATGGCTTTACAAATGTGAACAAAAAATTACAATATTTGATCTTAATAGCTGGGCAATAGGTGATGAAATCTTGCGAAATGCTGGATATTGGTCTGGAGTTTACTCAAAGGAAGATGAAAATATGGAGATAGAGACTATTGAGTGAATAAAGTGATTCACAATTTTTTGCTTAAATGCCTGCAGCAAAGGATCACGAAATCTTCTCTGACTCCAACAAATTTTTGAACTAAGGTTCAAAAAATTCTACGTGAATGAAATCAAACACTATGGACAACATAGCCCAGGAACCAGCAAACTGAGCTCTTTATTTCTGAGAAGAAAAACTGCACTAGTCTTGGCTAATCATGTGGTCAGATGGAAAAACAAAAAAAAAAACAAATGCCAAATCAAAAATAAAAGGAGGAAAAGAAAAATTATATATGCAAAGAAGAGACAGAACAAATCTGTTCTGCCCAGGTTGCAACAGCAGCAAGGCATGATCATAACTACAAAACAAGCTTATGATAATTATTTTCCTTCACAGTCGTACAGTACCCAGTGATCTGTAGCTCAAACACTTTTTCAACCAAATGCAACATCTTCGGATTCAGTAACCCTCTATAGATTTCTTCCCCCCTTTAAGTAGTGCTATTCAATAGATCTGAGCTCATTTTGGTTATATTTAGCTGGAGTGCAGCCTGAAAACTCCTTCCAAAGCTCCTCTATGTTGTTTGTGTGTTGCAGACTGGCTAGACAGGCTCTGATGACACACAGCTTGCTCAGTCTGCTGTTAGAGGGCAAATTCCAGTTAGAAAAGGATTCGCAGTCATTTTGTAGGAGGTATTTGCAGGGTAAACTCATGGGCCTGATTCAAACCAGGTTTTAGTTCCTGGCTGGAGTTTAATACTGGGAAAGACAGTGCTAATCCCTTAGAGGATATCCAGGGTAAGGAGAGGGAAAAGGGCTCTACCTGTGATGTCTAGAAATAGAAGATAAATGAACTTTCAGATAAATGAGCCTGGCACAGCCTTAGGCCAAGGGTCTTGCATCAGCCTCCTACAGATGAAGAAAAAAAAAAATCCTTTCCTTAATATTGGCTTGTGACTTCTTCCCTCTCTGTTAAGCCCAGGACCTTGCCTTTTACAAAAGCCTTTTACATTTCAGGCCCTTTTCTGCAGCAGCTGAAAGAGAGGAATGCCCTCAACTCCCCTCCAGTTCATGCCATAGAGAGCCACCCTCTATTGTCTTCATTTGTTAAGAGTGAATCTTCCACAGAAAGACTGTTGTGATTTGAAACTTCAAATGGAAGGAAAACAAAATTTAAGGGTGTCCTGGAGCTTGGTCACACAGTGGCTGACAACCCAAAGTGCTCCTTCCTATGGAATTTTCCAGGTGGGAGAGAGAGAAGCAAGTGGTTGTGAAGATTTCTGCCAAAAATACAGGGTCTCTGTGCTGAGATTTCAGTCTCACTCTTCACAGCAGTGTCAGAAAATCTCTTCCTTGCAACAAATAAAAAGTAGGAATCTTACAGAGTAATACTGTGTGTGAAATTCTTACATAATTTTAACTTGTGTCACAGCTACATAGGTTTTTGAGTTTTGCGAACCCTGTGCAAAACACTCTTGAAAATGGTTGTCTGCAAGTGACAAATTCCTTCTGAAAACCTTTAGAAGACAGAACTGTTCTCAGTGTAGACCTGGTTAACATCTTACCCTAAGAAATAAACAGTTGTCATTATCATTCAGAAAGGACTTCAATATTAGTCTTAGTGGAGCTTAAACAATAGTAATTTGCTACATAAAGGTTCAAAGATCTGAAAAAATAACTTCCACCCCAAGGACTCTATTTTGTAGACAGGATTTGCATTACTGCACCTCTAAACAACCTCAAAAATACAAATCCCTATTACCACAAATTTTAATTACTAAAAACTGTAACAAGAGTTTCAATAACCTTTTACCATGGGACTTTTGTGAGAATTCAGCATCAATCCTTGCTCCCAATTCTCCAAAGTTTACATAAAAAATAACTCTGTTGTGAGTACCAATACAGGGTGATTAGTAGAGCTCAGCAACAAACATGTCAAGCACATGTTAAAATACACTCAGAAGGAGAAGGTTTTGTTAGTCTTGTATCTGGCTCCTAGTCAAAAGCTCCATGGAAATACTGTTTATAAGCATGTGTATCTACATTTAATAACAAATATAAATTATATATATATATATATAAAGATTCCTTCCAAAATTTGAGACACAGTCGTTTGGGTGCCAAAAATACAAAATACAACAGCCCTGAGTCTTCCTCATCCTCAGAGAAGGCAAACAGTGGCAAAAAAGTACTCAAAGATCTAAAAGACAGAAAAGCAAATAACACCTTGCCCTTCCAGCAAAGCTGCCTAGATTTGCAGTATGAGCAACATTTACTAAAATGCTCAAAAACCCCATGACTGAAGACCCAAACAAATAGGCCACTCTATGTAACCATAGCAAGCAACCCCAACGTGAGAAAAAGCCAAAAATGTTAGATTTTGCAGTGTAAAAAGTCTATTGATACTGGCTGTAGCAAGAAATCTTTTCCACTCAAGGGCTTTTTCCCATTCCAAAGAGAATGACACAACATTTACAGCCATATAGAAAATAATGAGAACTTGTTTCTGTTTATTTTCTGTTTACTTTTAACCAATTCAACCACTGCCCAAGAGAAACACCGCTTTCCCACTATCCCAAACATTCCCAAGCAATGTGTAATCAGAGAAACCATTAATACCACCAGGTTTATTTTTATACCAAATAATACTTACAGATGCTTTGATGCCAAGACAGCAAATTTAGAGTTGAGTTGCTACCAGTTGTGCTTTGCACTCATCTGGAAACATTGGGAGGACTGATGCAGTGGAATTAATTCCTTCTACATTTTAATTCCTAACTTCCATTTTACAATATTGAAAACAAAACTCCGTTGCCTAGAGAATAAACTTTTTTTGTTGATTGATATTTCATCTAATGTCTTTTTAATCTTGGCATCTGTGTAAAGCAAAAGCAATAGACTGTATATAGGGAGCTGGTGGGACCCTGAAGTCTATTTTATATCATCATTACAGGGCATTTTTTGTATCATCAAGGTCCTGCAGCACACACAGATCTTCAGTCTCCAAAGAGAATCATCCTGGAGGCACTGGAAGTACCTTTCTTAACATCTGATGAACTACACTTAAATATAACTTAGATGTTTCTAGGAATAAAAAAAAAAAAATTAAAAAAATCCCTCTGATCTAAGAAATGAACTTCCCCCTGGATTGTTTCCCTCTTATTTCTGAGTATAGAAGCCAGCCTAAGTTTCTGGGATGTTTAAACTTTTAGACAGGTTCCACTAAGTGAAATTCAGCCCAACTTGTGGAAGTGATGAACTGAGCTCTCAAAACAGCTTAAGGGAGTGGGGAAATGAGACTCTGGTCCTGTTTTCATCACTGTACCAGGACTCTCATGCCCTTGGGCAGGAACCTTCCCACTCCTCTTGGAGTATGTTATTTAGCCACTATAAATCCTTTTTTACTATTACTTGGCCAGGACTCACAGGTGAGGATGATAATGGTTTGTATTTAGGGCTGCAATTATTTAGTCCATAAATAATTTAAGATTTAAGGGATTTAATTGTATGGCTTGTCCTTCTGTCCTGCTACTGGCATCCCTTTGTCCATATTTGACAATATTTGGTAAAGAACAGCACAAAAACCCCACAGGGATTACACTGTCAAATCTTACCCAGGGATGTACTCTTTCCTAAAGTGTAGCTGTTAAAATCAAAAAAGGTTTAAGGCTAATAAACTGTGATTCTAAAAATTAATAATTTATTAGATTTGGGCGCAATATTGTGAGATAACAGAAGCCAGCACTCAACTAAATCCAAATATTCTGTCCCAAAATATAGATTCTGTCAACAAAAATTTGATATCAGCAAAGAAGTCAAAAATAATTCTTTGAGAACAAAAATAGGTATATTATCAAAATTAGAGAGCAAGAGACATGCACTGAGAATCAATGTTTAGTAAAAGAAAACTTCTTAGTTTGTCTTTCAGCATGCAGTTTCTATTAAGTGTGTGTTGTCTCTACTTTCCATATGTGCTTTAAATCAAGTTTTATTTTGTTATTGATACACCCTGCAGGAACAGATACTCCCTAAAGAGTAATGACCCCCCCGCCTCCCCAGCACTTACACTGGCATAATTTTGGCCAGCGAAATGAGCACAGTGGTACTAAAAGTTCTCAGAGTTCTTCCTAAATCACTTCCTGCTTATTCTCTCCGTACATCTTTTCCAAATTTGTACAATGAATTTGAGAACTTCAACACCATCTTTCAGATCCATCCTGAAAAGAAGAGCTCACAGCTGTTTGCTTCTAAGTTATGCCCTTCAATTTTCACTCTCTCAATTAAAAGACCCCAAGTCCAAGCCCTGTGTCCAAGGGCAATCACCACAGAGCATCCTCTTTCCAGGGGCCACATCCAAACCATGTGGTGGGGAGAGCTCCTGGCCTCTGCTGCCTGGCAGGAGTTTACAGTCATAGAATGTTTTGGGTTGGAAGGGACCTTTAAAGGGCACCTAGTCCCTCTGCCCTGCAGTGAACAGGGATATTTTAATTATCTGATTGTTCAGAACCCCATCCAACCTCACTCTGAACGTTTCTGGACAACTTATCTCAGTGCCTCACCACCCTCATTGTAAAAAGCTTCTTCCTTATGTCTGATCCAAATCAACCCTCCTTTAGTTTAAAGCCCCCTTGTCCCAGCACCCTCAAAGTCCCTCTCCAGCTCTCCTGGAGCCCCTGTAGGCTCTGGAAGGGGCTCTAAGGTCTCCCTGGATCCTTCTCCAAGCTGGACACCCCCAGCTCTCCCAGCCTGGCTCCATAGGAAAGGTGCTCCAGCCCTCTGAGCATCTTCATGATCTCCTCTGGACCTGCTCCAACTGGTTCTTGTTTTCCTGTGTTGAGGGCCCCAGAGTTGAACATTGTTTGGGACACATGACTTGGCTCAGGTCAATGTGTGATCACCCAAAAGCTGATGATGATACTCCAGCAGGAAGGAATCTTCTTGGTCACTGTCTGGTTTAAATATATATATATTCCAATTCCACCTTATTTCCTAGATTGAAACAGAGTGAACTCCCAAAGCACAATTCTCTGTACCTCAAGGTGCAGTTTGGTGTGTTCTGGGGTCTTGTGCAAATAGCTGTGTCTCAACAAAGACAAAATTGAACAGGTATAATTAAAACAATGTAAAAATCTATATCTTCTACCTACACTTTAATGTGATCTACTATCTTTTGCACAGGGCCCATTGCATTGCTGTGAGCTGTAGAGATTTCCCACTAAGACAAAATACTGTGAGTAACACTAAAAAAAAAGACATCTACAATGAACCTCCTAGAATAAAAGTAGGTATCTGTAGTTTTTAAATATTTAATGTAATTCACAGGACAATAGACTTTAAATAATAGAATCATAAAATCTCAGGACAGTTTGTGTTGGAAGGACTCTTAAAGATCATCTAATTCCAACCCCTTTGCAAAAGAATCAGAAAGTAGAGATTTAACTTAGTTTTTCACCATTTTGCTGGCTCCAAGCCTGCTTTGAGGTAGTCTATTCTTGTAGGGAAGTTAATTTCCCTTCACTGTTTATTCAAACTTGCAATGTACTATGAAAGCATTATGGTAGCTACTGCAACTGAATTACTGCCATGGAACATGTGAGTGTTGGAAATATATCCCTAAACTAGCAGTCAGAGTGACAGATGAATGTTTCTCCTAATCCTATGGGAACAGAAGTGAAACAGAGCACTCACAGCATGATGCTCTGTGAAATCCTTTGTGTGTCAGTCACGACTTCTGATAGAAAGACTTTCTTGGGAGAGAGGAAGCATTAAACTATAAAACAAATGATAAAAAATGAGTATTTACAGATGAGACATCAGCTTTGCAGTGATGTTGACTGAAGTTTTTAAATAGCTACACTTGATTTAATGACATGACATGGAGAATGTGATAGGGGTTCTCACAGAAAAAAAAGCAGCAGAGCTGAAGTTCCCATTCACAAAATCACAGTCAAACTTGCAGTTGGTTTAACTATGGTCAGGAACCTGAAAAGTTCAGAGGAGCAACATAAGGACACAAGCACCCAAAACTCCAAGCCTACTCAAACTGCAAAATAAGGAAAAATTCAAAGATTTTAAATGAACAGGGGCCTTTTTGCCCCACCAATTCAGGAATGCCATCTCTTCTCTCTAAATGCTTTCTAGGAGACAGAGGAAAGCCAAATTGCCACCCTCTTGCAAAATGTCAGTTACTGTGGATTCTGTCATACAACAGGCAAAGGAAGGGAAGTCAAATTCCCGAGCACCAGCAGCTCTGGCAATCCCACAGCCCAGCCTGGGCAATGAAAAGGGAGTGTGGCTGGATTGCCATCCCATGTTATCCTCAAGAGACTGGCACACACTAGACCAGTTCTACGATCCATCTCTCCTTCCCATGCACAGTTCAGTTACATCCAGAAATGAGAATCCCTTTTTCCATCTATAAATGTTCTTACTCTGAGGAGCAGTGTTTCACTGCTGCTTTACTGCTGTCTCAGGAGAGCAGGATATTAACTGTTATGAAGTGAGACAGATGTGCTATTCCAGTTTTTATTTTGTTTTGATTTTGCCAATACAATTGGTTGGTTTGCCTCTACTTAATGTTATTATTGCAGTTTTTGGAAAAAGTCCTCACCATGTATTGATATAATAATGTGTTAAGATAAAGTAGTGTAAAATTTGTTCTTAATTTCTGCCCCATATTTTAAGAGCATTCCAGCTTGGATCAATGTCCCTTTGCACATTGCTGCTATTATGTTCCAGAGACAGTCCCTTTGCTTCACCTGAAAACCATGGGATACATCACTGAAGTCTATAGACAATTCTAGAGGAGTGTCCTTTGCTTTTAATATGACAGTGCTGCTGGGTGTATTTCAGAAGGGCAGAATTGTTTGTTCTCCTTTGGTCATGTCCCAGATTGGCTCAGAGCTTTCCTGTCTCCTCCATGGAGCAGATATGGAATGGACTTCACAGCACTGCAGGCAACAACAAGAAGGCTTAGATCTAATTTTATGAAATGTTTTAAAAGCAATGAGTATAAACAATATTTGCATTTTGTATCATAACTGAAACCATACTGCTAAACAATCATATCCTGTTTAGCCCATAATGACATCAGAAATATATGTTTATCATCTCCTCTGGACAGCTTAGCATGATTTTGGCCCAAGGCAAAGTGGAACTGAAATCATTTATGGTTGTCCAAACCAAGATAACCACACATTTCTGAGGTAATTGATACCTGAAAGAAACACTGCCCTTAGATTGCCATTCATGATTTAAGTACACTAATTCCTTAAAAAAAACAGTTAAATTGTCTATTGGATTTCCTCCAGAATTTAGTGTGGATTAAACAATCTACTGAAGAAAGAAAATGTGATACAGGAGCTTAACTCATCCACTAACAACTCTTCCTTTAGGAATGGATCATATTTCCTACTATCTTTGATTCCTTTCCACCCACCTCAAAGTGACAATAAAATCTCAAACAAAATAAAGCCAAAAAATACGTTAAACTTTTCGAGGAGCATGTTTCAAAGAGTCTTTCATATTTTGTCATTAGTTTTAGAGAAAGCATAAGAATAGTATAAGAAATATATAAGTAGTATAAGAAATATATAAGTAGTAAAAGAAATTGAATTAGAAAGCAAATAGTACTGGCTTCATAACTGTATGTAATTCATGAATGTATGAATTACATAAATTCATTACTAAAAAAAGATCTTGATTTTCTTTTTCTTTTTTTTTTTTTAAACACAGAAAAAGATCAAGAGTTCCCACAATGAAGTGAAGTCAGGGAATAGAGAGAATTACTTTTTATATATAATACACACACAAACACACTACATCTCATGAATTACAGTCATAAAACCAAATAAAACCAGATAAAACCCAAAACATATAGTCAGATGAAAGGCAAACATTTGATTACAGACACACGTTCCTTGACAGAAAAACAGATTCAGACTTGCCATTGTCTATAACAGAGAACTTCATACTTTTATTAACTTACATAGCTCTTTAGAAGAGAAAAATACTATGCAGGAAGAACAGAAGAGAGTGCAAAGTCAATCACATAACCAATTCATTCAGAAGAATGATGTTATCTATTTCTGTGTGTACAAGCTCAAAGGATTTCCCTGCCTTTATGCAAAACATAACATTTTGCATAAATAAATAAGAGGTTAAAGAGAAACCACCAGTTTCCAAAATACAAACAGTGGTTGGATACAACTGTTCAATGACATAAATTCTCAGCTGGGGGGAAATGGGACTTGTTCCTAACCAAATTCTTAGAGAGAAGTGGTTCTTCATTAGGTTTTTGTTTCTTCCTATTGCAGGGCAGAAAGGAGCAGAAAGCAGATTGGGAATGCCACAGTTCTGAAAAGAGGCTCCAATAAGAAGAAAGAAAGTAGAATTACAATGAGCACAGGATAAAAATTCCATTATTTCTTAGGATTTTCCATGAAATCCTGAAAATGAAATGAAGCCCTAATAGCCAAATATTGAATAGAAAAATATTACCAAGAACATGAGCCACCTCAGCACTGAAAAGAAACTCAAACCAAAGCTGCCAGCTTCCAGCACTGACAGGGTATAGAAATCACTCTACAAATATCAAATTTCCAACAGTCCTGTCCACTACGTTGATGTCTGAAAATGGATGGAAATTGGCTCAGACACTCCTCTGGAATTGTGAGTGTGCTCCCAGCACAATTTTGTTCTTGACATCCAGTTGCCTACAGAAAACATGAGGAAGAATGGAGCAGTCGAGCTTGAGGAAGGGTGAAGGACTCTCCTCTGCATCCAATGTGAACCACATTACCAGGAAACCAGGGTAGCCCTGCCCACCCACAGAAAATCAGTCAAAAACAAAGACTTGCTATCAGCTACACTGCTTCTCAGTCCTGTCTAGTTTCATAGGGGACATGTAGCACTGCATGTTTTGATGCAGACAAAATTTTTCATAACTACATAGAACAGAAATAAGGGCTGGAAAGGATAGAGAGAAGAGTTTATACTCAAGCATGTTTGCACAGAATATTTCAATTTAATCTGTAAACTGTGTTATAGGAAAAGAATTCTCAAATGCTATTGAAACAATTTGTTAAGAAGATAAATAATGGAAAAGGAAAATACTGTTCTGAAAAATGTGCATGGAATGCTTATAAATAGAATTTGCTTTCTACAGGAAGGAAATACAAATATATAGCAGACAGAAAGATCCAAAACTACCCTTCTGTAATCTTCCTTCTCAGCATGTGTGCTTAGATATCAAGAAACATTTGAAGGAATATGAAAAATATGGAAATATGGATTTCTTTAGACCATCTGGGCAAAAGAAAAAACATTGTAACAATGATTTAATGTGCAGCATGAAAAAGGCATCAGACCAGCATGATGTATTAAATGTTTCACAGTTTCTCTGCTGGGTATCAGTAAAAGGGAAGAATTACCTCCATCCGCTCCTGCTTGACATCATCAATCTCATCATCTTCAAACACGGCCAGGAGCTCTCCAGTCTGGTCAATGGAGTTGAGAAAGTCTTGGGCCAGCTTCTGCCTCTTGTTGGTGTTATTGCTGTTGAATTTGTCTTTACAAAGACAAACAGAGGACAAACTTAACCTATTTGGCTTCTCCTGATGTCCCTGAGTGACACGTTTTAGAACCAGCACTGAGCAGAAAAGCCTGTTCTTATTGTGCCCCTCACACAAGCTGTGCTACCTGAACAAGGTGATGTCACCCCGTTCTGGATCGTCTCCAGTAACACCAAAACATCATTTTTAGTATTTTTTAGAATAACCAAGTAGTTTTTCAAAATCTAGAGAAAACTAATCTGCTGCCCATATATCATTACTTCTCACCAAAGAATCCACAGTGGACACAGCTGTAGAGGAAACAACTCCTCTGTGGTAGAAGGAGCTTGAGTCACAGAGCAGAATATGTTGAAGAAATGTTCTTCCCTGGACCCATGCAGAACATCCCATTCACCTACAGCCTCAGGCAAGCCCTAAATGACCATTAAGGTGCAGTTCCAGAGGTGATGGACCATTGCTCTGCAGTGAAACCTGGAGAATGCTGGCAAGATGATCTCTGTTGTTCTAAACAGCAGAGCAGCTATAAAGGCATTGCATTCACAAAAGAAAATTATTGGCTTTAATTATCAAAGTCGATTAGAAAAGGCATCCTTTAATTCCAGGATAAACTGCATTTAGGAAGCATTTCATGAATATCTAAAAGGCTTAGAGGATGTTTATTTGCTTTAAGTAGTGACACAAGCTAAGGTATTAACACCCCAAAGCTGCCAGGTAAGAAGCTGAACTGCCAGATTGCTTGCACACATGAAACATGAAAATAAAATGTCACAGGCAAATTAAATCTCAAATGAGCTGACAAAAACTTATCCACAGCTTGATGAACTCAAAACAAGAAGTACAATGTTTACCTAGCATCAATGTGGATGCTCAGAGGAACCAAATACAAGGAATTCATTGTATGGGAAAAAATAATAAAAGGCTCTGAGAAAGGAAGTAAGTTTAATACAGAAAGTTGTGTATGGACATTGTTAGATATTGTAACAGTATGGTAAGGTTTAGATTTGCCATGATAAGTTTTAACTTAACATTTTACAACGGAAATGTTAGTTCTAATATCAATATAAATCAACAAAACTTTAAACCAGGAAACTATATGGCATAAATTAATATATTTTTAATTCAAAGAGTTTTTACTTTAAATGCATTGGTTATAAAATCTGTGACTTCCTCATGGAATGCAGAAATAAAAATGTTTCCCATTATTTAAACAACAGATTCAAAGTATAAAATGTTAAACCACACTGAAAAAACCACCCACATATATTATTGTTCAGTGACTTCAGATTATAAGGTTTTTGTTTTTTAAAAGCATCTCAAAACCTTTTGATAACAATTTAACAAATGTCCATTCAATTGCAGGTGTTGCATTTAAAATACAGATGCTGAAATCAATTAGCTCTTTAATCAGGACCAGTTTCTTACTTCAACAGAGCTCTGACATTAAAGTCTTACTGTCCATCTGGATTGTAGATGCAAATGCTTACATATTTCAAATGTAAGTAATGTAAATGAATTTTCAGCAAACTCCCTCTATAGAGACTATTTTTGTGACTCTAACTATCAAGCAAATCATTAATACTTTGCATTGAGCTGTTCAGCACTTTTACAAGACATCAAGCCTCTCCCAAATTAATTTCTTTTTTTTCTACCTTCAAGGAGGTCATCTTCTTCTATTCCTTTGACAATTTTAGATTTGTAGTCTCGAAAAAACATGTATTTAAGTAGCCTTCGAAGCTTCTTCTATGAGAAAAAGATACATTTATATTAATGACTACTACACAGTTATTTCATATTTAATAAACTTCGTAACCCACAAACATACAAAGGTGCAGCACATTACTCAGTAAATGTAACTTTTCAAATATTTGTCATTTTAAATCCTGCAGAAAATCCATATGTAGGAAGTACCTCAAGACTGTAGCAAATTCATAATAAATATTATTTATTTGAGCTCCTTGGTACTCTGCTGTGAGATAGAAATGAGTTTGACTTTCAGAAAGGAGAAATTCATAAATTTGGCTTCTTTATGGCATTTCAAAATGTTTGCACAGTTTGGAAACTCTAGGCTAAAAATGCACATTTCCATGAACTTTGACTCTATATCAGCCACTGTTTTCAGTACATCCTTACAGCTTTTATCAGATAAAGAAATTGCAATTTATTTTTATGTTTTAGTGGAGTTTAATCTTGAAATGGCTTTGGTCATTAGGTTTCACGTGTCAAATGAGGAAAGGAAAATAAAGGAGAGAAAAAGGTGAGAGAAAGAGAGAAACTAAGAAAGAAAGGAACATAAAGGAAGAATAAATATTGTAATTAAAAATAGTTGACAATTTTTTCAATAATTATTAAATTTGAGGAGAGAAACTTTTTTTTCCCTTGTTGATCTACTCTGCTTACTATCTAAAGAAAGCAAGGCCATACCTAAATGTGGAGATTTTAGTGGGGAAAAAGACAGGAAAAATATTATAAAATAAAATAAAGAGGATTTATAGACAGTCTAAATGACAAAAGTACAATGGTCACATTGTCAAATGTCACACTGACACCCTTCATAACCGGGGAAAATTAGAATGATTGATTTCTAATTAAAGGGACATAAATAAAGGGATCAATACTCATATCTTATTAAGAAATTGTTTTGAGCTCTAAAGTATATTATCTACTCTAAAGCTTCTAAAAAAAATCCATTGAAAATTGAACCTACAGGAAAAAAACCCAATAATTTCAGGTATTACAGAATGATTATAACATGCTCTATCAAATACAATTGCAGAGTAGCTATATTTTTAAATAAAGCTATTCTTAACACAGGTTAAGAAAGCACCTGAAAACACAATAAGCAGCTGACTACATAAAATAAGAAATTTCTGTCTAATTTCTGTACCTTATCTTTGCGCATTAGGAACAGGAGATCTTCAGCAGAGATGACTCGAGCTCCTCTCATCTGAGAAACTTCAGCTGCTTGCTGCAACTAAAATAAATTAAGAAATCAGGATGGTGTTTTCAGTTTAAAAACTTTATTCACTGGGGTTCATTTTAAATAAATTCAGATAATATTTTGCATGGTTGTCAATAGCAAAATCCAAGCTGTGCACTAAAACACAAGCTGGGACTCTCAAAGGTGTCACTCACTTGAGTCTTTTTTGCCAAGAAATGAATAACAATTTTATGAAAAGCCTGAAAGACCTTTGACAAATCTCAAGAAAAAGCTTTTTTGTTCATATTTAAAATGATTGCTTTTAAAAAGTTCTGCTGCCCCTTTTTTTCCCTTCTCTTAGCACAGAAAATGAACATATAATTCTCTCAGGCAATGTAAAAATGCCAAATTCTTGCCATAGCACTTTATCTGCAACCGTGGAAGGGTGGCTGATCCCTCTCCCATTTTTTTAGAATAACAAATATTAATTTTAAACTGCTTACCCAAGTATTTCTTGAAAGAAACTCTACCCATACTTGACTTAGCATTAGTACAAACCAGACTCACATGAAGAACATTTTAGGAATGCTCTTATTTAATTTGGGAGAAAGAAAATGAATTGATAGGAAACACCAACTCTATTAATGAAGGAATTGAAAAATTTTATTGAGTAGATTAGGCCATTCAGCTACATAAGTGCTAAAGATGGGATTGAGCAAGGAATGACACAAAAATTGATAACAAGTGGCCAAAGGAGTGTGAAGCAGTGGACTGCCCTTACACCCACTGTGACAGTGCCTGCAGAGGCTCTGAACGCCTCAAACTATGCTGTAAAGAGAAAAAAATATCTCTTTGTGATCAGCTTTCAGTAGGTGCAGGAAATTTGGGTTTTTATGCAAAACCAGAACAGGGTTGGATCTGGTACCCTGGGTTATGTGCACAGCTGGTGCTTATCAAAGTGCTGGGCTGAGGAGCGTTGGTCCAAATGCACAAAAGGAGTCCACGGGATTGGGATTTGCTCCATTCACCTCACGAGCACTTTGTTCTGGCAGAGGATCATCATGGAATCACAGAATGGGTTGGAAGGAGTTTTTAAAGGTCATCTAGCCCAACTCCCCAATGAGCAGGGACCTTCAACTAGACCAGGTTGCTCAGAGCCCCATCCAGTCTGACCTTGAATTTTTCCAGCTCAGATGGGATGGGGAATCCACCGCCTCTGTGGACAAACAGCTTCAGCATAAAACATAATGTTGTATCAACTGAGACAGAAGGGATGCTTCACACTTTATCCTCTAAATTAAAAAACATAATCCAAAAAGGAAGATTTAACTGTAAGGTTTTTTGCCCTTAGCTTTGTTAACCCTCTGATGGGAAACTGACAGTGAGCACAGCAAAAAAGTCATCAAAAGAAGAGACGACTTCAAAAATTCTTGATATTAAAATTCATACACACCTGCAACATGATCAATAAACAGCAGTTTAATTTATGTTCAAATAGCTTTATATTCTTCTTTAGAAATGCATTAATGCACCTGAAAATAATTTAAAGAAATCCTATCCTTCATACTCACACTAGCAATGGTTTCACTCAGTATCACAGGCTGAATAAGTATATTATTAATCTGAGCTCCCATGCTGCTATGACTTGAAATAGGCCTATTCAGAAGTTAAAAAGATCAACAAAAACAGTAGCTGTTTCTAATATCCAAAGAAGGGGAAAAAGGGGGGGAAATTTTCATTTTGGCAAGTGTTCAGTGGGCAAAAGATTCAGTCCATAAATCATAATACTGGACTGCATTAATTTTTTTCCACACTAATCACACGCACACAAAACGTTAACTGTATCTGGTACTCACAACACAAAACATACAGCGTGAAGAGGTTCAGATTTTCCCCTTGGAACCTTCTCTTGGCCTTGCAGTCACCAAGACCAGAGAGATTTCAGGAATTCAGAAGTCACAGTAACATAATCTCACTTGAAAAATGTAAGAATGTGAAAAACGATAGCTCTATTTTTTGGCATAAGCAAAACTGTTTCTTATTCTGATTAGTTTGAGGGCACGCAAGCTACTTATGTTTCTAACATAAAATATAAAGAGTTGAATAAAAGAAAAAAATTACCAAGAATGAGCCAATATTCCTTCTCTGGTGTAAATCTATTGCAGTTAATGGATTTATGCCAAGACTGAATTTGGCCCCACTGAGCTTAAAAGTGTTAGAAAACCTGACCTTAGCATGGTGATAACACAACACAGCTTTCCCAGATATCATGTAAAAAAATGCCAGAAATATCCAAAGGGAAAGCACTCCCTAGTTCCCAAACATGCACAAGGATGATCTCTTGGCCCCTTCCAGTCCAAACCATTCCATGACTCTCTAAGACAGAAAGTTCAGGCATGTTAATTTCCATGTGTAGCTGAAATACCTTCTTTTTCCAAATGATAAACATGTGACAATGACATTTATAGCAAAGGTTGTGTGTGAGCTGCTTGCAGGATTCTTGTGATGAAGGAAGGGAAAGTAAGGAGCAAAGGCCAAATTCACATCCCATTTGCATCTAAGTAAATCCTGAATAACACTATTTACTTTAATGGAGTTATTCTGGGCTAAACACAAGATCAAAATCTGGAATAATATTCTCAGTTTCTACCAAAACAATGAAAACTTTATTCTCCTATTGCCTCAACTTCTGCATCTATTTTATTTTAAGGAATGGACACACAGCATTTAATTTCTTTGGCTTAAAGAAAGCAAAGTATGAAAATAATTACTTCCTGTGCCGTTATAAAATATGGATTATTTATCCAAACAGACCATAATGAGTTCTGCATTGGTACACGTATTTACCTGGGAAACCGGGGTATGCTCAGGTAAATATGTATCCAAGCAATTAAATAAAAATTATGTCCCACACAGCCGAGGCTGGGGGGAAGATGTATTTATAGTTTAACACACACATAATTGACTCATTCAAACCACAACGTGAGTGCTCTGCTATAATTAGTATTATAACAAACTGTCTTATTTGACTGTCCCAGAGTTGCCATTAATGTGCAATAAGCCCCGATTCCTGAATTTCCGGAGCTGAAGGCCTTGTTGAGTCATTTCGTGATTTCAGAGGGATTTCAGGAAGCCGTGCCAAAGCATCGATCCATCTCCGAGCACCCGAGCGTTGGTCACTCCAGAAAAGCCCCTCTCATCTCCCTGGAATCCTCACCCTGGCTGCAGTGGGAGCACGGGGGGCTTTCACTGCCCGTGCTCCAGATGATGGGTGGGACAGAAATGCCACAGGAGCTGCTCGCACACGGGGACACCGCACGGCAAGAATTTCCCACCATCTCCCTCCTCCAGGCCTCAGTGCCAGCCACAGCTTGGGGCTGCAGCAGTCCCAACATACTCACTTGTCTTCTCCTAATTTTTTTTAGTTTTGAAATTATGAAGTCCACGTTACACGATATTTTGTTTGGGATGATATTGAAGAACAGCAAACAGCAAATCCAAATTACTCAGCTTTTTAAAGAAAAGCAGGCTAAGTTCCCTAATACCAGCAAACAATATCTGAGACCTGAGAGTCTGAATATATTTTTTATTACAGCAGAATTATGAACCCCTAAAAGTGAAGTTTAAATAACGGAAGTGTTGAAATGATTTTAACTATAGGGGCGCAAATAGCTCTGTTAATAATTAGGAGTTTATGAAAAATAAGTGTATTTTACAATTTTTCCCATTACAAAGAAGGTAGTATATACAGTAACTATATTTTAAAGTCTAAGAAGAAATGGCTAGGGAATAATATTTTAAAATGTAATCACAGATTTAATGACTTTATGAAGTTAACTTTCTTGGCAGGATGAACTGAAGTATGTTAACAGTCACCTTACGGCTATTTTCTTTTTGCAACTTCTGCAAATTATAGATTTGTTGAAAGGAGTATTCATTCTCCTGTGACAGAAGCACAGTTACTTCAATGGGACTGTCTGCTTTTTTTCTTTCTACCAAAATTATTTTTTCTTCCACTACCTCCAAAGTCAACAATCACCGATACTTCTTCCACAAAACCGTCTTGATGGACAAACAGACAAAAAGCTGGAAAACAAACATACAGTGTTGTGACATAATCCTTCCAGTTAAACTGCAGAACGGAGTTGGAATGGTGATGTTTGCATGCCTTGGAGCTGCTGGGAGCCAAGAATAATGCTGCAGGAGCTACGATTTTGTTTTCATTATACAAGAAAATTAGATCATAGTTCACCTGGGTGAATTTTTTTTCAGAGGCAGGAAGGTTGCTGTGTTATTAAATATGTATTAAAATGTCCTCTTTTCTCACCTTTTCTAGGTTAAAACCACACTATTGTAAAATTAGCAAATAATATTCTGAATTAAGATAGAGTTCTGTAAATGCATTCCAAACAGAGCATCCTGATACTTTTATAAAGGCAACTAAATAGAAAAGGTAAATACAGGTTTGCACTCCAATCTTCCCACGTAATATCTCATTTGCTACTAATGCTGACACCTGAGCTTCTTGTTCTAACACACAGAGAGGGAAAACACAATTTGTTTCCACAACTCAGTACAGGGATGTGCTTTATGAACTTAGCACATCCTGGGGAGATAATTACATTATGGAGCCCATTAGAGCACCCTGAGAGGTCATCAGGATCACTGCAGAAGAGTTCAGCAGCATGACTGAATCACCAAAAGCTGTCTAAACTAGAAAATCTGCATATTAAAACAATCAATTTTCTTCTTAATAGGTATTTAGTTTCAAATGTAAGTATTTTTTTCCTGAAGACCATTAAATATAACAGCAGTTGATTATTTGTGACCTCTCGAAGATGAAGCTCTGTGTCACATTTTGAGGTTTTAGGAAATGGTAATTTACTTTATTTGTCCCCATATGAAAACCATACTCTCAAGTCTCTGAAGCAAAATGGATTGCTTCACCTCACCTTCTTCTGACTTCCAGTTCAGGCAGCCCAGAGCTGGATCTGGATACACATCTGGAGTGTGCAGCCAGTTCCTCATAGCTGGAGAATTACCCCAAAAACATCCTTGGCAATAAGCAAGTTACCCAGGGACTCTCTCCCTCCAAAAGCTGAAAGAACACATCTACAGGTCCAATACTCAATGGTTTCAATGTCAGGGATGACAATAGCTGATAAAAAATTAAGAACACAGATTGTTCCAGTCACAGGAGAGAACAGCCCTTCCTTCAGCCTGAAATTGGGTGAAAGTCAGTCCCAGGAGCTCCAAAAAACAGCCTCACACCTCAGCCTACGTGGTTTTTACCACACCACAAGATCTGTGGGGCTATCCAAGAGCCCACAGATCACTATGATGAATATAATTTCTGAATATTCCCATCTGTTAAAGTGAACATTAAATATAAATTTAGACATCATAATTCTCTTCATTTGACTCACACCTCACATACTTCTTCTGATCACAGAAAAGGTCAGAGGGTTTTTCCTGGTTTGCTCTTTATGGTTTTTAGCAACATTTTCTGTACAATCAGAGTAGAAAAACTGCAACAAAAGAAGCTCCACATTCAGAGAGGGCAAAAAGAGCAAAGGAAGAACATGGACAGCTTTTTTGAGTTTATGTTCTTCATGTTACAAACAACATCTTTCTAAAAATACCAAAGAAAATGAAGAAAAAAATCAGAAACATATACAGAACCTTTACAAACTGCATGGAGTCTGCCTGTCTAATAGAATGGGCCAACAGGAAAATGCACCATGTTCCAGGGCACTCTTATATTTTGCATCTGTTGGAGACAGAATGATTCCTTTAAAATTAGATTAAATTGATTACTAAGATTACTATTTACAAGTAAATAGTGAAATTAATATCTTCATTTTTCAGAAGATGAGCTTGAATCAAAGTATTTTTTAAAAAATCTCTTCTTTATAAATAATTTAAGCTTAACTTCTTAAATTAGAGCTTGTTTTCCATTTTCTATCACACAGGGAAAAGAATTTAATGCATTTGTGAACAATAACTACATTTCAACTTTAGCTTCAGGCATGACTTTTTCCTATTTTTCCTTCTTTCAATTCAAATTCCAAAATCAACATTTTGGACCAACATTTTATAGCTGTAATTCTTCTACTCTCCAGGAAACAAAAGAAACCCTATTGCACACCTGACATTTATAGCAGGTAACACTGAACAAACTAAGTGAATTTATACCAACGTTAAAACCATAAAGTCTCTAGGTACAGAAAAGTATTCAGACTCACTGAACTCAGTTTTAATGTGGCCAAATTATTCACTGGCTACACAGGTGTTAATTCAAGATTTGGTGTGTCACTGGGGATGGCCACTGCTGATGTTCTCTCCCACTGCTGGTAACAGCAAGCAAGAAAACAAACTTGGAAACTTCTACTGCACCTATTATTATTACAAGGGAGGAAAAAAAAGCTTGAAAAATATCATTCAAGTGGAAATGATGGAGTAGTGTTCTTTAGAATGAGCAAGAGACTGTGAGAAAAGCTTTGTGAAGTGTGAACTTTATAGATATGAAAGATTCATTAGCCAACCTGAAACTGAAAAATTCTCACAGCCAAAAGGCCTCTAACCTCTGCAAACAGATTTCCCTGCTTCTGGAGATGTGTAGATGCCCTCTGTTACGGATTGTCCCTGTTCTAGGATTGTCAGGATATTCTAAATGCTGAGGTAAATGGTGCCATTCCATTGTAAATCACTGGCATTTTCCCCTATATCTAAACTATATCAATTATGAAGTTTTGGAGGAAATTATTGTAGAATCATTGAATAGTTGGAGCTGGAAGAGATCTCTAAAGGTCATCTAGTCTAAATGAAAATAAAACTAACATGATTTGGTCCAAAACTTTCCCAAGGGGTTGCTTCTTTTGCAAAGCAGTATGACTATAGATATTCCAAGTGGAGAATCTCAACAATAACTATTTCCATCTAAGTTACATCTTTGAATGCCTTTATGCTACTAAATGTTACTTTTAAAAAATAAGAACATGCAAACTGTTTATCAATAAATGCATTCACATTTATTTTAGTAAAGAAAAAAATCAATTATAATTTATTATTCTTAAGAACTGAATATAATAGCATTTCTGAATATTTAGTTTATTAACTCAGATTTATTTCCTATCCATCAATTATTTCTATTTCTTTTCTTTCTCTAATATTACTGTGGCATGCAAACCAGCAGAGGTTTACATTATCCTTCAGCTTCCTGTCCTTTGGTTTCAAATCCCAGAAGAAACCATCCCTCAGGTTTATTCTTACACAGCTTCCAAGACTGCAAGCAGAAAAACCCCTGTTCTCTGCTGATTGAGAGACCATCTAATATAAACAGGTTCCTTTCTCCCATTGCTGTTGAGAGCACCATTTGTTTAAATCATGTATCCTTACACTGCTCACACAGGAAAATAATCATTGCCCTGTATTAGTTTCACCAGAACACTAAATAAATACTCTTCCTTTCCATATGACAGCAAATTGGAATCAGGCGTCACTGTCTGACACAAGGAAAATAAGACATGGATTTACCCCCTCCAAACCCAGAGATAAAGTGCTTTTAGAGGAAGCCTCGGGGTAATGAAGTATTGCTATGAAGAGCTGGCAACCATTAGTGCTCTGAATATAGGGGACCTTGACAGCCTGGAGAGATGGGCAGAGAAGAACTGTCTGAAATTCAACAAAAGCAAATGCAGAAAGGAGGAAAAACCCCTGGAACAGGCTGGGACTGACCTGCTGGAAAGCAGCTCTGCACAGAAGGACCTGGGGGTCCTGGGGGACACCAAATTGTCCCTGAGCCATCATGTGCCCTGAGGCCAAGGCCAATGGTGTCCTGGGGGCAGCAGGAAGAGCATTCCCAGCAGATCAGGGAGGGGATTCAGCCCCTCTGCTCAGCCCTGGGAGGCACATCTGGGCTGCTGTGTCCAGTTCTGGGCTCCTCAGGACAGGAGGGACATGGAGCTCCTGGAGTGAGTCCAGTGCTGGGTGGCAAAGATGATGGAGGGACTGGAGCATCTCCCTGCCCAGGAAAGAGGGAGCTGGGGCTNCCTTTATGCCACTAAATGTTACTTTTAAAAAATAAGAACATGCAAACTGTTTATCAATAAATGCATTCACATTTATTTTAGTAAAGAAAAAAATCAATTATAATTTATTATTCTTAAGAACTGAATATAATAGCATTTCTGAATATTTAGTTTATTAACTCAGATTTATTTCCTATCCATCAATTATTTCTATTTCTTTTCTTTCTCTAATATTACTGTGGCATGCAAACCAGCAGAGGTTTACATTATCCTTCAGCTTCCTGTCCTTTGGTTTCAAATCCCAGAAGAAACCATCCCTCAGGTTTATTCTTACACAGCTTCCAAGGCTGCAAGCAGAAAAACCCCTGTTCTCTGCTGATTGAGAGACCATCTAATATAAACAGGTTCCTTTCTCCCATTGCTGTTGAGAGCACCATTTGTTTAAATCATGTATCCTTACACTGCTCACACAGGAAAATAATCATTGCCCTGTATTAGTTTCACCAGAACACTAAATAAATACTCTTCCTTTCCATATGACAGCAAATTGGAATCAGGCGTCACTGTCTGACACAAGGAAAATAAGACATGGATTTACCCCCTCCAAACCCAGAGATAAAGTGCTTTTAGAGGAAGCCTCGGGGTAATGAAGTATTGCTATGAAGAGCTGGCAACCATTAGTGCTCTGAATATAGGGGACCTTGACAGCCTGGAGAGATGGGCAGAGAAGAACTGTCTGAAATTCAACAAAAGCAAATGCAGAAAGGAGGAAAAACCCCTGGAACAGGCTGGGACTGACCTGCTGGAAAGCAGCTCTGCACAGAAGGACCTGGGGGTCCTGGGGGACACCAAATTGTCCCTGAGCCATCATGTGCCCTGAGGCCAAGGCCAATGGTGTCCTGGGGGCAGCAGGAAGAGCATTCCCAGCAGATCAGGGAGGTGATTCTGCCCCTCTGCTCAGCCCTGCTGAGGCACATCTGGGCTGCTGTGTCCAGTTCTGGGCTCCTCAGGACAGGAGGGACATGGAGCTCCTGGAGTGAGGAGCTCAGTGAAGGGTGACACAGATGCTGAAGGGACTGGAGCATCACCCTGCCAAGGAAAGGCTGAGGGAGCTGGGGCTGTGCAGCCTTGAGAGGAGACCCAGCTGAGAGGGAACCTCATCCCTGGGTGTCCCTGTGTGTTCCTGGGTGCCCCTGTGTGTCCCTGGGTGTGCCTGTGTGTTCCTGGGTGTCCCTGGGTGTCCCTGTGTGTTCCTGTGTGTCCCTGTGTGTTCCTGGGTGCCCCTGGGTGTCCCTGGGTGTCTCTGNCTGGGTGTCCCTGGGTGTCCCTGGGTGCCCCTGTGTGTCCCTGGTGTCCCTGGGTGTCCCTGGGTGTTCCTGGCTGTTCCTGGGTGTCCCTGTGTGTCCCTGGTGTCCCTGGTGTCCCTGGGTGTCCCTGGGTGTCTCTGTGTGCAGAGAATGCTCAGAGCAGGGCCCAGGCTCCACTCCAGGGTGCAATGAAGGATAAAAACATACTTTAAAAAATCAGATCTCAGAATATAAAAAAGACACTACTCTGAAGATTTAGAGTTGAACACAAAAGGAGAAAAAAAAGATTCAGATTCAAACAAAAATACAGACATTAAAAATACAAAATATAAAAATACCAACACCTTCTCTTAGCTCTAGAAGTTTTCAAAGCCCTGCCATTATGCTCATGCTGGGAAATTCCATGGTAATGATGGAAGATTTTGCATGTTAAAAGATTTTACCTGAAATGATTCCCATTGGACTTTCTTCTTACTTTTTTATTCTCATTACTCAAGTGCACACGCCAACCAAGTGGGAGTCTCTCAGTCTGGATGGGGACTTCAAGTAAATTCTGTAGGATCTCACAGATTAAACAGTGAGACATAAGAGGTGTAGAGGTCTATGAGTTTAAAAGGTTTTGGGTGCCAGACAGAACACAGAGGTGTCTTGGCTCCAGGTACGTTATATTGCCTGCAGAATTTTGACATTCAGGTGTCACCTTGCAAGATGCATCACAATTATCAATTAAAAAAAAATCAAAACCATTTAGTTTTAATACTTTTTCAACCACAAGATATGCAGTGTAAATTGTGACATTGGAGAAAGGCTCATCCTGTCCTGTAATCTTTAATGTCAATGAGGACAAGGTATAATCAGAATGCACCCCAAGATAGGCAGCTCTATGAATTTTTTTGTCTTATATCAAGAAATGTATTTCCAGGACATTTCAAAATGGTCCCAAAATTCTAAATCTGTAACTACTTTCTTCCAAGAGTCATCTAATCCAATAGAAAGGAAAAAATAGAGGGAAAACAATAGTCCCAGTCCATGGCATTCACGTTTTCCTGTAAAAATGAGAAAAGGAAGTCCAAATTTTTCAAAGTATGTGCTGCTTTGCTGTTTTTTCTTACTCATTGGTATGAATTATAGTTGTTAAAAAGAGCTTAAAAAAAAAACAAACAAGGTAAATTGTACAGGTAATAGCATGAATGTGACAGATTTTGTCTTGGGAAAATTAAAGAAAGCAAAAAGGAGGGAGCTTTGCTCAGAGAAAGAAAAGAAAGCACCACGAAGGAGCATAAATGTAAAATCTGAACAACAGATATTTGTGTCCAAAAAAGGCCCTGATTTCCTAACTCCTATTTAATGTTCATTCTTTAATTAACATTCATTTCCCAAGGACATAAGTTTGAAAAGGCTGTTTCACATTACTTTAGCACGAAGAGAAAGAATCACTTTTAAGCCATGAAAAGGCTGTGGAAAAAAAATAAACATGCCTTCTGAACATAATTTCCTCTTTATTGCTACTGCAAAGTTATGAAATGAAATCTATTATTTAATTACATTGGATCAAGCAACAGGAAGGCAAGGGAGTGTTTGAGTCACAACATCCCTGTAAGGATAAATTACTACACTTCCTCTTACTAAAAGACAGTTTTAATGAAAATGTGAAAATGGTTAAAATCAAACTACTGGGAGGTAGAAAGATCTTGCTAACATAAAAAACACATAAAATGTAGTCTGAAAATCTGAACAGAAATAGTGATAACAGCACAGGGGAAGAGTAGTAACACTTCTGCCAGAAAATCAATAGTTTGAAAATTATTACATTTATTCAGATTCTGAAGATAATTTTAAAACCATACAATAGCTTCTGGGCCTGCTTTGCTGAATGCTTTGCATTGGAGATATTTAGATAATCTATTATGAAAACTTCAAAATGTATCTATTAGCACCAAAACTTTATTAGCCATGTGGGATTTCCTTTAGCTCTGCTTCATAACGTTCACTAGATCCTTCAAATTGAATGCAACTGTTGGAAGAGTTAAAACATTTTATTTCCTAAATTGGTTCTTCACATAAAAACTTGAGANGTGTCACCTTGCAAGATGCATCACAATTATCAATTAAAAAAAAATCAAAACCATTTAGTTTTAATACTTTTTCAACCACAAGATATGCAGTGTAAATTGTGACATTGGAGAAAGGCTCATCCTGTCCTGTAATCTTTAATGTCAATGAGGACAAGGTATAATCAGAATGCACCCCAAGATAGGCAGCTCTATGAATTTTTTTGTCTTATATCAAGAAATGTATTTCCAGGACATTTCAAAATGGTCCCAAAATTCTAAATCTGTAACTACTTTCTTCCAAGAGTCATCTAATCCAATAGAAAGGAAAAAATAGAGGGAAAACAATAGTCCCAGTCCATGGCATTCACGTTTTCCTGTAAAAATGAGAAAAGGAAGTCCAAATTTTTCAAAGTATGTGCTGCTTTGCTGTATTTTCTTACTCACTGGTATGAATTATAGTTGTTAAAAAGAGCTTAAAAAAAAAACAAACAAGGTAAATTGTACAGGTAATAGCATGAATGTGACAGATTTTGTCTTGGGAAAATTAAAGAAAGCAAAAAGGAGGGAGCTTTGCTCAGAGAAAGAAAAGAAAGCACCACGAAGGAGCATAAATGTAAAATCTGAACAACAGATATTTGTGTCCAAAAAAGGCCCTGATTTCCTAACTCCTATTTAATGTTCATTCTTTAATTAACATTCATTTCCCAAGGACATAAGTTTGAAAAGGCTGTTTCACATTACTTTAGCACGAAGAGAAAGAATCACTTTTAAGCCATGAAAAGGCTGTGGAAAAAAAATAAACATGCCTTCTGAACATAATTTCCTCTTTATTGCTACTGCAAAGTTATGAAATGAAATCTATTATTTAATTACATTGGATCAAGCAACAGGAAGGCAAGGGAGTGTTTGAGTCACAACATCCCTGTAAGGATAAATTACTACACTTCCTCTTACTAAAAGACAGTTTTAATGAAAATGTGAAAATGGTTAAAATCAAACTACTGGGAGGTAGAAAGATCTTGCTAACATAAAAAACACATAAAATGTAGTCTGAAAATCTGAACAGAAATAGTGATAACAGCACAGGGGAAGAGTAGTAACACTTCTGCCAGAAAATCAATAGTTTGAAAATTATTACATTTATTCAGATTCTGAAGATAATTTTAAAACCATACAATAGCTTCTGGGCCTGCTTTGCTGAATGCTTTGCATTGGAGATATTTAGATAATCTATTATGAAAACTTCAAAATGTATCTATTAGCACCAAAACTTTATTAGCCATGTGGGATTTCCTTTAGCTCTGCTTCATAACGTTCACTAGATCCTTCAAATTGAATGCAACTGTTGGAAGAGTTAAAACATTTTATTTCCTAAATTGGTTCTTCACATAAAAACTTGAGAGGGCTTCAAACTCTAATGAACAGGTAGACCGAATTCTAAAATTTTGGAATAGTTCACCTGGCAACTGATGAAGAGCCCACAACTGGGATATGAATGTGCAAAAGTTGTGATCTTCAATATAATTTAGATTCACATTGACTTGGGTGGAGATGCTCTGAAATGACCCTTTATGGATATACTATCTTTTCTCTATGAATACACTAAAATATGAGGGTATTTCACAAATTGAATAACAATGGGAAGTATCTTTGAAGTGGTTCAGAAAAGCTCCTCCTAAACCCAAGAGTGGTATGGGAGACAGATATTTCCTTAAAAAAGTTAACCTGGAGGCAGCAGAGACTGATTTCCTGGTTCAGAGCCTGGATTGACTTCTCAAGACTGCAGGATGAAAGGGATGAGTGCAAAACATGATAGTTTTTAGGGAAAGATGCAGAGAGGTTTTGAGAAAAATAAAGGAAATAAGATAGGAAAATCTCTGCAAAAATTTTCTAGATCAAAGACGTTAATGGAATTCTCCTAGTATTTGGCCAATAGTCTACTTCCAAAATTCTAACAGTCCATGAAACAGGTCATGAAAAAAGCCTTTTTAGTCATGCAGAGTACTACAGAACCCCACAACACTTGTATTGTTTAAAGAAGATTAATCTTCAATGGAAAATTTAAGAGATTACTTGTTCTTAATGGGTAGCCTGGACTTTACCTGTTGAATTTAGGAAAACAGAAAATGGGCCTTGAACCTCCTTGAACATTGTGTGTATTTCTTACTCTTCTCTTGAAACTCAGATTATTGGCCACTGTCAGACTTGAACTGACTACAGAGATATTTGGACACATTCAATGAATTTTTGAATATTTTACCTACCAGTGCTTCGTAATTTAAGCTTGCACATTCTCTAACTGGGTATAAAATGGAAAGGCTTTGGCAGAGAGTTAGTCCAGTCAACCCAAACCACCACCAGCTGAGCCAGGCTGGCTGATAAAATAGATGAAGCAGAGATTCATATCAAGGGACTGCAGTACTTGGTATTTTGTAAAAATCTTTGGAAAATGGCAACAGGTCCAAGCAGAGGAGACAAATAATTCCCACTGCCCTGAGGAGAACTCTGCTTTGGGAATCCAAGTGTATAGTAATTAATTGTAATCAAGTGCAGCTCCACTGAAACTGCTCATGTGCTGAGTTATGAAGCTGAGCACAAAGCCAGGATATCCATTACTGCTGCCAGAGGAGTCAGAAGATAATGCCAGCGATGCCAGTGGGGAGGAGGAAAATCAGTGTTTCCAGCCTTTATCTTGATCCTTGGGAGGCACAAAGGAAAGTGGCAGCACTACAGGTCTAAGTTACAGAGAAACATCACTGAAATCTTCAAGAGAAGATGAAGGTCTCAGGGGAAAATGCAAGGATGTAAAGTAACATCTTTATTCTGTGATTCTGTCCATGGTAAAGGCTCAGCCTTAGCACAGCCGCAGGGATTCTGATCATTTAGGTCCTAGAAAAATTGTAACACAGGTTTCTACAATAAGAGATGGTTATGTTTCTGCATAAGTGCACTGTTTAGAGGAAGGGAAAAAAGGACATTCTTCTCTAATTTTTAGAGATATTCTCTGCAGTGTTTATGGAAATAGAGGGAAGACTATAGATGGGTAAAGTGCAACAAACAAAAAACCCATAAAACAAAAAAACCCCACCAAAACACATGACAAATAAATGGAAAAGTACCTTAATTACTGAAAAATGATAGGACAATTTAATTTCTGTCATGCATTTATAAGAAAGTGAACTCCAGTATTAGTCACAAACAGTTAACTATGTTTATTGAAAAGAGTGAAGAGTGAGTAAAACTGATAGAAAGAAATTCCTGTTCTCGCAATGACAGAGTGGATGATGCTTCTCTGAAGGACGTGAGGAAGGAGTGATCCAAAGGGAAATCAAGAGTGTGATCAAGAGGTGGCATAGAAAAGATGAAGGCTGGGTAAAATTTTAGAAGGAATATTGATTATTTAGGGGATATAACAGGTCAAGAAAGTAGGGGGTAAGATTTTTAATAATCAAGACAAAATTGTCCATTAATACAGTTCACTCCCCTTTGGGGTTGCTGTCAAGGCTGGCTCCTTTACTCTGGAAAAGGTAGGTTACCTGTGTGAATTTTGTATGTTCACATGGCAGTGATATCAGCTGTACATCCACTTTACAAACAGGCCAAAGGGGGCACAGAATCACCCTGCACAAGGGGAAAGACATTTGCTGTCGTTTGCCTCCCTCCCCATCCAATGAGCAACACTCCTTCACTGCTTACAATTCACCTCTCATGCCAAAAGAAACAGCTACAAAATAATGCAGAAATATATATTAAAAAAAATCCAACCCAACTAAACTTCTACTGAGTTTAAATTTAGAGTTTGTTGTATGTAAAGTTGTATGCACTCCTAAACAAAAACTATAAATATTTCCCAGAAGCTAAAGCTGTGAAATGCAGAGGTGATTTAGCAGACATGCAAACCATAAAAACTGTGCCTGATACATTTCTCTTCTAATTTAGAGTAAGTGAACCAGTCTTATATCATATAGAATCATAATTCTCAGTGACATTTAAACCAAAAACTAGCTAAACATTTAAACTAAAAATCTGCAAACCTCCATAAAGCTTTACAAACAGTATCAGTCATTTTAATATAAAGCTAAGAGACAGTGGCATAAACAATGTCAACACAGTAAGTACTTTGCAGTTCAAAACCTGCACCTGGAATACTAGAAAAGTAAACTCCTATATTCATAGCAAGTCACTTTTCAATCAGTGGCTTTTTGAGGAGGAATAGGATCTGTAGCATGCAAGAAAGCCACACTATTAGAAGTCAAGAAGTATAGGAAAAAAAGACTGCCAAAAGTAAGGCTTAATTAGGTTTGCAAGTCAAATTAAGAAGCAAAGCAAAGGAGGCTTCAGACATAAACCAGTATAAAAAGAGATAATCTGTGCTGAATGAAATAGAGATGGAAAATCTAAACATAGTTCCAAAACAGAAGAACCATTTTCACTGAGCATTGAGAAGAACTGAGGTTTTGAGCCTGGGAGCAAAGGCTGCACAACTCATGGAAGAGATATATTGGACAAAATTATTTCCACTGTACTGAATGGAAGTGCAACTCAAAGATTTTAATTCACTCCAGTCATCAGCACCGGATATCTCAGATGTGAATGATCTGTAAACATAATAATGTCTGCTGGCATTAATATTCAAATAAATCAGCTCTGTTTGGGGAAGCTAAAGGGATCAAACAATTATAGGCTGCTGCCTACGAATAATTGAAAAGCAATTAAAAAGATGACAGACCCAAATTAATTTTGTTAATGTCAGATGATTTAATGAGGGATGACAGCTGCAAATTGTGACTTGGAAGGATCGAGGAGGATGTCAGGAAAACCTTTCTAAAGGGAGGACAGGGCAGCTCTGCAACAGTTAAACAGGAGAAACTCTGAAAAAGTTCCTCAGTGGAGTTGCCAAAGCATGAGCTGGACAAGGCCATGGCTGGGCAGACCTGGAACTGGGGATTGTCCTCATTTGAGCTGGATCAGATGTCTCCAGGGGACTCACTGCATTTTGTATATTCTTGCAGAGTTTTTGACTAGAGAAAATTACTCCTGTTCCTACAAGTTCCAGACACCCTCTCCTCTGTTTGGAACAGAGTTCCCTATTTACTGCTACACCAAAATTAAAATTCTGATCAAAAATAGTGTGTCAACAAAGGGAAAGTGCAAAAAGTCAGAGCCTGAGGGCTCTGCAAGAGACAAAGAACACAGATGGAGGTGAGAGCAACCTCACAACACTTTTGAATTGCTGCTAAAATGGTCAATATCTCCAGTATCTACCAGGAGGAAAAGCCTGCAATGGCACTGTTAATAAGGAGCCAAAGAAAGGTCTGCTCCTTCACCCCAGGCATCCCACCATCCACTGAAAAAGACAGGATGAAATTTTGTGACTCCTACAGTAAGAACAAATAAATGCATAAAAATAACAGATTTAGTCACAGCAAGTCATCGAGGCTCAGAATGGCTTGTGTGTAAAATGAGTTGAGCAAAGTTATTGGGGTTTCTTTTGATAGAACTTGAATGAAAATCAGCTTCCATGATGGTGTAAGTATTCCCAGAGTAGATTGCTTAATTATTTGCAGCCTTGGTTCATTCAGATAAATAGGCTGTGCTAATATGTGTTTGAGTTTTACTTAGGGGAAAAAAGAAGGTTATTTGTTACAGATGTGAGTATCTCTGTGCTGGGTACTCACCACATGCTGCAACCAACAATAAAATGCAGAGTGGTTGAGCTCGTGCCTCACAGTACATTTCAGAATTTCATCTAGTTAAGATTTGCTTTCTCTAAACCCTGTAAGCTAAAGCCTAAAGACCTAATGCACAAGGCCTTTTTAATGGATTCATGTACACAGTGATTTAGAGTCGGGTTACTATTGTTAATAAACTTAAGGCTGTTGGAGTATTTGCATTCTCTTTAGATACATTTCCCTTTATAACTTACAGATGCAATAAACTGTAATGCATCAGCTAATGAATGAAAGAGATGTGTCTTATGAAATGGCAACATCATAGAGAGTGTTTCTTCTTTTTAGAGAGGCTTGCAGTGATACTGGTGGCAGAGACAATGGAACTGACACAGAGATTCCCCCCACCAGGACAAGTTGCAAATAAACAGATAACACCCCAAAAAAGCATAGATTATATGCTTTTTATTATATAGTGCCTTTTTAAATCTGAGAGTACTTTATAAGGAACATTATTTCAAATTTTCTAATTTAATACCTGATGCACAGAAACAAAAATCAATTAATCTATGGTCACTTTACATTTTACTGATTCTAGGTCATCACTTCACTTTCTACTTGACCCTGTCTTGAGTATGAACCAGTGAAGAATACTTAAAACTTTTATCTACAACTTGTCAATGTCAGGGACAAACTGTCTTTTTGATATGTCCCTCCAATAATCAGCAATCTAATCAGTACAATGGCAATCTGTGCACTCTGTGAAGTCCACCTTTGGTTGTCCTATGGTAAATTCAGTGATATCTAATGTCTGTTGATGAGCATTGAATGTTCTGTTAAATGACATTTAATGTCAGAAACTAGACATAAAGAGATAATTTGCTGTTCAGATTTCCCATCACTCAGATGCACAGAAAATGCATCTGGGTGCTTCCCATTTCTTCAGCCTTCAGTCACTTGTAGAAGTTCAGGTTTCCACAATCAATGCAAACAAAATCACCAGGAGAATTCACATACTGAGGCTCCAGGAAACACATCATCCATCATGATACTGTCTAATATGCAAATCAGATTGCTTAATGAATTTGCATTCACTCTCTGGAAGACTTAATTAAAGACAAAGCAAGACTAAAGGATCTTTTGATAGATTTGGCCAAACACAAAGTTAAGAGCTGTAGCAGTAGCAGGCAATTCTTTAGAAATACATTATATTCAGACATGGGATGAAATAGTCTCTAGTTTGAAAATCTAGCTTAATTTCTGTGGATTTATAAACTTAAAAGATGGACAGACTTTTGTTAATAGCCTCTTATAATAAAAGGGTTTTTAATTAAGTAGAAATAGTGTTGCATTCTATCATCTACAGACTAAAGCAGTGCATCTAATCATATAAGTAATAATATCTTAGATGGACAGTGACAAATTCCACACCTAAATATTAGTAAGTAGGTTCAACTAATAGTGTATTATCCATTGGGTGCATACAATGGCATTTCTGGCTGCAGTACAATTGCAATGTATGCGAGTCCTAGGGAATAAATGTGTTCATTCTCAAAATTTCCTTGCTCTCCTGCTTCCAGTCTGTGAATGCCAAGTGTTAAAGTAAGTCTAGAAATACTACTTTCATTTTTAGGCTTTATAGTTAGATCAGAAGGAGCTTCCTACAAACCAGCGAGAACAAAACATTTGAACTCACTCTTACTGAGTACAAAGTGAATCTCCTTGGTCTCAGCAGAGCTAAAGACTGAAACAATTTCTTGTCCTGGCACTCCATTTTGTATTTCTTTACTGTCCCAATACTTTGCAGAGATGTTATTTCTGAAAAGTTATGCTTCAGAGCAAGTTCACTTTTTGTAATAATGGCATAGCCAGCAGTGTGCTGGAACACCTCTTTTATGAATACATGTTGTAATTTCAAGTGTGCCATTCTTGCCACATATCTGATCCAGAATAATAATGTGTCACAGTTTAGCTCTCTGTCATAGAAAAGAACATAAACAGTGTTCATTTCCATGAGGGAATAGAGGATCACAGTACTCCCCCTTCAAAACATTTTTATGTATCCTCTTTCCTTTCCTACCTGTGTTCCCACCTCCCACATCAGTGGTTGTTTCAGCACTGAGCAGGGTTGGGGAAAACTGAGTGGTGTGCTTCCCTTGCACCACTGGTACCACAATTCAGACCTGATCTAAACTATTAATTTACATCAACACTTGATCTTTAGCTGCCACCAACCTCACAAAATGCTCTGTCCACAGCTGCACGTGAGCATCAGCAGCCGCCTGGGCTCAGGAGCAGACAAGCACAGCTCAAATTACCAAGCCTAAGCTGCACCTCTTGCTCTTCAGGTTTCTAACACAAAGTTTTCACAAAGCAGAGATGCTAATTTTTTTAAGTTCATCTGTGTTTTACAATATTCTCAAATTTTTTTAGTATTTCCCTACACATCTCTCCCAATGCTGGCAAGTAAAACATAATCTCTGTTCAATATAATTTCATAGTCCTCTTTTTGAGAGAAAAAAGAAGCTATGTGGGACTAGATTTGTGATAGTTGAATTTGAATGTCCTATCAAGTTGGGTTTTTTCAACATTCTAAAACTCTTTACTTTTCAAAACATACTGTTAAGTTTTTAAAAGCAGTTTTATTTTAAATTCCTTTCTCACTTGCTATTGTTTATCTGTAATTAGCCTTTCTTTTGTCATGTTCTACACCCCATCTCACTTAAGAAAAATGTTCTGGTTTGAATATGTGAGAATAATGTACTTGGTCATTTTCAAGTTAGACAAGACAAAAATAAATGTCTTACTTCAAAAGGCATAAGCCTGGAGTACTTATATATTTGAATAATGAATTTTGAAAAAAGTTAATCAGTGAAAAAACATCATAAATACCTAATAAATGTTCCATGAAGTTAGAAATAAGCAAGATAGTGAATTAATCCAAGTTTAAAAGGGGTTTTCTACCATTTCATTTTTTCCTGTTTCCCCGTTTCTTTCAAGAGGTTAGAAAACAGTTGCAGAGTAAATGTTAAATGTTGTTAAGCTGAAACTATAAATTTGATCACAACACTAATATTCTGCTTGAACTTCAAAAAGTTCAAATTTTACTCCAAACATATAAAGGGGAATCTGACCAGAGAAGTGGTGGAATCACCTCCCTGAAGTATCCAAACACAAGTGGATGTGGCACTGAGGGATAGGGCGCAGTGGGGGACTTGGCAGTGCTGGATTAACTCGATGATCTTAGAGGGCTCTTCCAACCTCAATGATTCTGTGACTTTAAAATCAGCACAGTTTAGGTATGGCACAAAGGAAGACACAGAGAAAAAATGGGCAGAAGGTCTCGGGGAACATTAGGACTTTAAGCAACTCTCAGATTAAGGCAGGAAAGATAAGGAGCTGAGTTTAGTCCTTCCTGAATTTCAGTGGATAAAAAAGTACTTCTAGGGAAACATGCCAAAATTCAGTCCTGAGTAAACACAGACGAGTCGAGAGTGGAGAGAGAAATATTCAAAACACCAGTGCTAAGATGATATTGAATCCTTGAAAGCAGATGAGGCTTGAAAGCCCACTGATGAAAAGGAAACAGGGTAAGAACAGAAATTTGTGGGATGCCCAAAGAAAGTAAGAAAATTCTGTTGAAAGATACATTGAATTACATAGTGCAGGGAGAAGAAGATTAGAAGAATATGGTGTTTCTCTGGGTTGAAAAAAAAGCCCTTCACTTTAAAGTAAGATTTTAAAATGATGTAACCACTGTGAGAAGAATCACTTCATAGTCAGAGGACTGGAGATCAAAAGGGCCTCAAAAATAGTTCTTTGCTCCAAATGCAAGAAGGGCTGTGCTTTCCATTTCTAATGCATAGTATTTGTCACAGACTTGATGCACTCCATGGTCAGTTGTCCTTTCTGTTTAAAAGTTAAACAGTAAGAGGAAGTATGAGTATGTGTATTTCTGATGGAAACCACCAACCCAGCCCCCTTCATACAATGTCACACTTGTCACAGAGTTGTACTCAATATAAAGTTCCACATTACCTTTATCTTCTGTTCAAGTAGTACAGAGGCAAACTGTTTTGCACCTGCAGCTTTTATAAGGCTGGAGTGGGATTTTAAAGGAACTGCTGAAGTGGTTGAACACTTTATATGTGAGACCCAGCCTGTGCTCTACATACTTATATTTGCTTAACAAATCATTATCAGCCAAATTAAACTGAAGTGTGAAATATGGCACACTGGAAAAATGACATATACTACTCTTGCCCACTGGTGGAAAGAATAAGGCAAGAAAATAGGAAAAGCTCTCAGGCCATTCACAGGACTTTAAGTATTAAATGACCAGGCACAGAGATGCATAAATTACAGAGATACATACATGGAAACTTTTTTTTTGTACAGAAACAGCAGTATTTCTTCAGTAAAATAATGTTTAACTCTTTTAATCACACATCTAGTGGGTACAAGCACCTCCATCTCCTGTCCATTCAGGAGTGGATGTTTTCCTAATGCATGATCAATTCTCAATAATCTTTGTGGCCTCTCCTCAAGTCCTGCGCGCAGTTCTGGGTGCCACAATATAAGAAGGATGTCGAGTTATTAAAGAGAATCCAAAAGAAGGACATGGAGATGGTGAAAGGGCAGGAAGGGAAGTCTCATGAGGAGCAGCTGAGGTGATTTGGTTTGTTCAGTCTGGAAATGAGGAGAGTGAGGGGAGACCTCACTGGGGTCTTCAACATCCTCACGAGAGGGAGAGGATTTGGTGACCAGAGACAGGACTTGAGGGAACAGCTGGAGCTGGGTCAGGGCAAGTTTAGGTTGGTTATAAGGAAAAGGTTCTCCACCCAGAGGATGGTCAGGCACTGGGATAGGTTCCCCAGGGCAGTGATCACAGGACCAGCCCTGGCAGAGCTCAAGAAGAGTTTGGACAGTGCTCTCAGGCACAGGGTGGGATTGTTCCAGTTGTCCTGTGCCAGGCCACCAGTTGGACTCGATGATCCTTGTCGGTCCCCTCCAACTCAGGATATTCTTTGCTTCTACGACCTTCAGTTCAGAATTGTCTACAAAAGATATCTCTCTCAGGGCATGTCAGTAAGGAGGAATGTGAAGCAAAATGCAAGGCTTTGATGGATTTCTAAAGAATGGGAGCACCATGGATAAGCACATGTACCACAGCAGTGCCTGTGCCCAGCTGGGCTCATGATATTCTGGAAAATGGCAACAACCAAGAGCTTTGCATGAGGATGAACAAGTGCCACATGGAAGCAGAAAGGCCACACGTAACGTAAGCTGAATTTGCTACCAATTTGCATTTTGTTTTCAAAACACTCATTCTCCAAAATTATTTTAGAGGAAATACATATCAGAGATTGGTACCAGGCATCACTGCCAAATGCCAAAACCTGACCATGAAGCACTGGCAATCTTTCTCACTCTCTCTTTGAAGGACTCATCTTTGTATCACTACTTTTGTTTAAATATTTTTTACAGAAAAAAAAAAAAATTCAAAGCATATCATACATGATTGGCCAATAGACATTTATTTAATTCTTCACAAAAAAGTGAAGCAAAAAACAAACAAACAAAAAAACCCCAACAAACAAACAAAAAACCCCCAACAAACCAACAAAGGAGAACGAGGCTTTTTAATGGCTCTCATCTAAAAGAGAGAAAATTGGAGTTAAATTCCCATGCCTGAACTGGGTAGGAACTTAAGTATCAACCTCCTCCATGCAGCTACACAGAGCACTGAACCCCGGTATAGAGGAGTTTTTCTTCTGCATTTCAAATAAATCTTCAAAATATTTTAGTGTCATTCAAATACAGGAAGGATCTCTTTTCAAGCCTTACAAGAATTATTGTTCTGGAAAACTTATAATATAAACTTGGTCACCGAGTGCCAGTGGATTAATTAATTTCTCTTAGGTTCACAGAAAATAAATAATTTATCTACAGTAGGTTTAGTCAAAAATGAACATTGCCACAGTTCAAGACAACACAGATACCACAGGTAATGCCTGATAAGATTCATAAATCAGGCTGTAAGTCTTGAGTGCTAAGACAATGCCATACATAAGCAATGCACCCACATTCAGTCACATCTGAAGTTTTTTCTGCATCATCTTTCCCCACTAAGAGTCATCAAATGCACATTCAGCAAATTTGGCACTCAGAAATAAATGACACCCATAGGCACATGTCCCAAATCCCTCAATTTACCAGCATGGGTTGGAAAGTGCTCAAAACCTTCCTTGGTTTCTTAGAAATAACTGCCACCTTCAATTTTATTTTCTCAAGATCTTCACCACCTCTAGTTGCAGAGATGTGAATGATGAATCATTGAACTGACGTCCAAAAAGGATCATCTGTCATCTGTTAAAATTACAGGCTATGGAGGTAAGAATGTCTGCAGTTAAGCATAGGTCTGATTCCCTTTTTATAATTTTGATTCCTTTAAAACACTTGAGATAAAAAGCAGCAGAAATAGCTTAGTACTTTACTAGTATTGTTTAAGTGAAAAAAAAAAGGTAAATATTTAAAACCTTTGTATTCATTTTTGAAGGATTATAAACATCTTTATTCTGCTGAATAAAATGTTGCACTCATTAAAAGGGTTTTGCAATACCTGAGAAAAATGAGGCACCAGATGTGGTTGATTGGACTGATGAAAAAATTGTATTTGCACATGCCAATGGATAATTGTTTGGAATTCAGAAGCAAAATCTACAGTTTCCATCTGCAGCAGCCAGAGGGCTGGAAATCCAACAGAATTTTCCTGACAATTTCTTCTCCTAAAAGCTCTCCCTAGCAGCTCTGTGCAGCACTGGCATATGAAATGAAAAAGGAATGAGGTTTTTCTCTTATGTTCTCAATGCTCTCCCTTCTGCCCCCTGAGCAGCCACGTGAGTGACAAGACTGGTGGGAGAAACCTATCAGGTGTCCTCCTACATGGATGCTTACCAATTAGCACTTTTCTTGGTCTTATTTA
This sequence comes from Thryothorus ludovicianus, assembly GCA_013397245.1. Lineage (NCBI taxonomy): Eukaryota > Metazoa > Chordata > Aves > Passeriformes > Certhiidae > Thryothorus > Thryothorus ludovicianus. The sequence continues at coordinate 147,065 of VZTB01011424.1, read as the reverse complement.
TGGTTTTAAAGACATAAAAATATTCCTCTCCAAAGACAGTGAAATGCAGGCCAGAGGCACTGAGTAACTCGTGCACTCACACAATCAATAAATCACAAAACCCAGTGCAAACCTCAGGAAATTGGTTCTGTCTCCACACGCAGGAGACACAGCACCTTCCCATCAGCAGAGCAACAAAAATCACAACTTTTCTTGTGATTTGTCATCCTATCCCGAGTATCCTGAGGGATTATCAGAACAGGCAGTGGAAGGCCAAGGATGAATTGTTCAAGACTTCAGCTAATTAATGGAAGGAAAAAAGATGGTCAGTTGACAAGGGAAAAGAACCAGCTATTGTTCTGATGATGAAAGATGCACTTCAATAGGCAGGCGAGTTGCCTCCACCCTCCATTATAGCTCAAATAGTTTTGCTGGTGGTTCTTTTATAAGAATTCAGTTGTTCCAAAGATGAAGAACTTCCAAGGAAAAACAAAACAAAATAATTCTACCTTAAGAATTTAAAATCTGAGAATTTTAATGCAGTATTTTGACACAAAACCAAAGTCCCTTCATCAGTCAACACTCAGTCAAGCATCTTGAGAGATCATACTGTCAATCAAACCAGAAATAATGAACAGGGACAACAGCAAGAAGGGTGAATAGAGAATTTTATGGATATAATGGAGAACTTACTGACAGAGGAAAAAAAAGTGAAAAAAAATAACTTCCAGTGGGGATAAAGCATGGCATGTGTGTAATAGCTTTCCTGTATTGGGGCCTGCATAGATTTTATTTTTAATTAAAAGCATTTTTCACTTTAATTAGTACTTATGATTTGTAAGTGATGCTTTCTTCAGAAACAGATAGAGCAATGACTCCAGACCATCCAGTCGGATTTATGTGTGATATGGCTGTCATGCAGTACAGAAACAAAGAGATAAAAATGCTCTGTGAATGAAGAAATAAGGCAACCCCTCCACAGCTAAAGCATAATATGAAAGTCATGCACAGAAAAAAAGACATTCATATTTTAATATTATTTTCAGCCTGACAATGAGTACAGAAATTTTCAAATCATCAAGGACATGGCCCAGTCCAGTTCCAAAAGATCTGATAAACAAAATCTAAAATTAATTCAGTTTTAAAAGGTTTGTAACCATGGCATCTTTCAAGAGAAAAAAAAAAAAATCATCCATTGACCCATGCTGTTAAATTCAGGGTTCTAATCCAAAATCAATTGTGCCTCTGCCAGCTTTCTATCAGCTGAGTCTTTTTTTTGGCAAAGACTCAACTCAAAATGAAGGGAATGCATTGGGGTGATAATTTGCTGTATGAGCACCTATAGGGTTGTTAAAATAAAGGTGCTGTGCCATATGCAGGTGTTCCAACATTCTTAAACAGTTCCTCCAGTATCCCCAATGCATTGCAATTACAAAGTAAGCAAAGCCAGCAACAGCAATTCTTCATCTCGGATTTGGTTTGGAGCCCCGTCTGGCAAACGGCTCCGACTCCTGCTTTAAAGCACATCCCTCCTGCTCAGCCAGTGATGATGGACTGCAAGGAGCTGCATTAAGGTCTCAGACAAGTAAATTACTCTGGCTTCAAACTGTCAAGTAAACTTTGCAGCTTTGTACTTCACAGAGTGCAGTTGGTGATAAAGACACAGGAACCCCAGAGCTGCTGGGTTTGGCCATAAAAACGCCGATTGAAGTAATTATCCAGTACAGCACGTGATGAGAAATATCATTTACACAGCAGAGACACACGCTTGGGGAACTGATACAGTTCCAAACACTCTGAAAATTGCTTTTCCTCACCTACCCCCAAAGTCCTTCCTTTGCAGCCTTCACATGACAGGAATGTGAGACAACTTCGATCCTAAGATGCAATAACTATCTGATCACAACATTGCCAACTGCATTTTTTAAAAATAAGTGTCTGCTTACACTCCTGTTAGTGCTTCATTAATCTTCCAAAATTATGAAACCAGGTAAACTAAGCTGATGGGGGGATAGAGTGCTTAATCACAGAATCACAGACCAGGACAGGCAGGACCCGGGGATGTGCAACTGCAGCCTCGCTTCCTCTCAAGCGATGAGATCAGTCAACTCCAAACTCCTCAGGCAACAACACAGGCAAAAACATTAAGCTTTCAGTGGGCAAAAGAAATGATCATAAGATGTTTTTTTCTAAAGATACATTTAAAACAGAGCATTATTTGTTCTCAGTTATTTAATGAGCCACACTATCAGTGCTGAAACACACATTCCCAAGTGGGATAGTGAGATAAACTCTGTAAATTTCACTACCATGGCATAACAAGACTTTTTATTTTTCAAAAGATAAAACACCTCATTGCCTTTTCAGCACACGGATAAGATACCAGACACCTCTCAGGATGGATAAGGGCACTAATTGATGAAATGGGAACTGTTCATGTTATGCTGCTCTAAAAAATGTTTTTGTGCTGATCCAGTCTCCTTGAATAAAAATAACTAAATATACATACCATAGTGTTTGTTCCACTCGCAGTTTTTATGAACTTGGGTAAAAACATTATAAAAGCAAGTACCCAAACTGGATAAAACTGCTTTGGGTAGGAGTCTGCGTGTTAGAGATGAGAACTGCCCTTGGCCATTCAGCCTGCGTGGTATTTATGAGCAACACTTCATTTTCACAATCTTAGAACACTTACAATAAACAATAATGATAATGGTTTTCAAAACACTTGCTGAATTTCAAAATATTTTCCCAGAGAATAATGTTTGCCTCTCTCTGTTTTGATACGTGCCTTGGAGTCAGGCTGTTGCAGGGAACTGTGGAAAGGTAAGAATTTTCTGCTTATGATACTGAACAGTAAATCTTGAGCATTAGACTCTTAGATCTTTAAATAATATTTACTATTGTTATATGCATAGCTTTATAAGCTATTTTAGAAAGTAATTTAGAATATGAAAAAACTATATAACCTTTTTCAGCTTGGCTCTGAAATTACAATTGTATTCTCACTCTAACTACATAAATAACACCTTTCTCTCAGTTCTGGGATGCACAAATCCTTCCTCTCCGTAAAATTTACCAACCGAATAAATTCTGACCTAGAATCAGCAATTTTGGTATTTATTAGGGGCTCTAACTAAATTCATAAATCAACATAATACCTAAGTGGCCAGTACTACAATCATTTTATATATTCTATATAACTATTTCATATAATATATTTAATGGTCAGAAACATTACACATTTAGCTGGCAAGTCTCTCCTTTAGCATTCAATAAATGCCACACTTTTACATAAGAAAATGTATTTCAATCTAATGTTTATATTTTGACTGCACCTAAAATGTGCTTATTGTAGCATACTGCATCAATAAATGAACAATTATTTCTCAGTGGCATGTAAAATACATAGTGATGTCAGCAGCATTAAATTCTAGTGCCAAGGAGGGAAACAGTTAAATGTAGTTTAACTATAAAATTAATATTATACTAATTTTAATAAAAGGAAAAGATTTACCTTATTATTTTTAGTTCAGACATGCAGTCATGTGCAAGGTAATTCAATACCCACTGTATAAAATCTGAACTATGGAAATGTTTTACAGATGTTTCTAATCAGCTTCCTTTGTTTAACATTAGAGCTAACCTCCAGAAGATACATACAAGCTGCACATCCTACAGGTAATGCTATCCAGATGGGATGTTTTCCCTCAACATCGTGCTCACTGACTCAAGGAATAAGGAATACCATAAGGGATATGCTGTGAAGAAAAAGCACCTTGGCAAAGCATTTCTAATGTCATTTCAGATTCAGTGCCACGACACATCTTTTCCAGCTTGCCTGCAGTACTTCTAGTGGAAAACTCCCAAAACATACAGCATAAAAATGTCTTGGGTTCAGACAGCTTTATGTTGACTGCTGGGCTCTAGCAAATACTAAATACAGTAGTGATAGCATCTTAATTCTTAACTTCTTCCTTTGGTTAAATTGTACAACTTCCCAGCTGTTGGGTCTCTAGAATATTCCTGCAGTTCTATCCTATACTGAATTTTCTCTGCATACACCATTTCCATCAGGAAGAGAATGATGTAAACATGTCATTCTTGGCAACAAGCAATGAGCTTCCCTTGCCTGGATGCTGGTCAGCAGGAAAGAGTAAAATATCCCAGCTCCTTAAATTCATTTTTCTCTCATGAGCAAACAGCAGTGACTGACAGAGGAAGGCTCCAGCTGAGGCATCACAGTGAAGTGGTAATTTTTGTGTTAGACCACTTGATGCATCTGCTGAGCATCATCACCTCGATGCCTCATCCAGGTACTACTGACTTAGAAAGGGAAAAGCCCTGAAATTCACAGAGTACTCTGGGATGCTTGCAGGACTGCACCCTGCAGCCCTTTGCTCTGGTGACCTGAGCAAGGAAGGAAATAAAATCTCCCTTTATCCCTCTAGAGTGGGAACTCAGGCAGGGCCCATCATTTGTCCAGTGTAAGGACTTAGCCCACACCCACAAACATCTCAGAGGCTCTCAAGTGGAATAAGGAGGGAATTGTGGCATATAAATGCAAACCCTCTCTTGTCAACCAGGACATAAAGTATCTAATTCCAAATATTTTCTTCAAGTGCCCATCCACCAAGCCAGGCCAGGCTTGCACAGCAAAAAAAAATAAATAAAAAGCATAGGAGTATAGGAAAATCCTCTGACACAAATACATTTTCATAGAATAACCAAGGACATAAGAAACTGCATTTTCCACCAGGCAATTAGATCTTCCCAGAAATCATCCTGGCATCACTGTAAGAGCAGCTGTGTTCAGGGTGGCAGCAGAAGGATGAGGATATCTACAACAAATATGCTATAGATCCTCTCCTTGAATGCATGAAATTCCTGATCTACAGTCAGCAAAACAGACACGAGATCCACAATCCAGTGCTTCTGAGCTGGCTCCTGCCACATCCCTTGGCAGAGCCTGGCTGGGAGTTCCAGCACATCTAACTACTAAGCACTAATAAACACTAATTAAAGTGTTTCCTTTCTCTGAGAAGGGCAGCAACTCTTGCGTATGAATGCAGCCCCGTCTCCCATACTTGTATTACCGAAGCATTTGGAAGTTTAATAAAAATTTGGATTTTAAATGGCTTGTGACAGGTTAAGATTAACATCCTCCTACTGCAATTGCTTAGAAGCAGGGAACTGGCAAGACACAGGCTATATTTCAACCCGACGGGCATGTTTCTACTGACAGTGACAGAAACATTTCCACAAAATAGCCTCCTGCTGTCTCCAGCACTAATGAAACGCACGGCATACGGCGGCGGAACGGCAGAACATTTCCCTCAGAATATGAAATGTAAACTCTGCTTTAACCATCCTCCAGAAATCCACCAGAGCCACGACTTCTGTATAGCATTAAGTCTTTGCTAAATTAACTGCTGGAGGGCCTAATGGCTCATAAAAAACCCCACCACCTCCAAAAAACACCCCAAAATTATGTCATGAAGAATGACTTGAGACAGAAATCCAATCATGTGTAACTCTTACCCATCTCTTGTGTGCATGGGGTAAAAAGGGCTGCTGGACATGTAGCTGCAGGGAAGAGCAAAATAGCTAAACAAATCTTTGAACAAAGAATATCCCAATCCTGCTCCCCAAAACAGGTGTTTGTACATTTTCACGACTGCAGGAACACATATTATACACACAAAATAGATAATGGTGGGGTATAAACCTTTCACTTCCATGATCCTGAACTGCTGATTCAAATACACACAGTCCTGAAGCAGCTTTGACAGCTTAGTTATACTAGACCATAGTTTTGCCAAAACATTCCAATGAGGACCTAGAGTCATTTGAGATCCTTGACATTCTATTATCCTCAGAGACATTCAATTATACAGCCAGTCCCTTTTTCACTTAATCATTTTTGCTATATGTTTATTCCATTATTTTTGTTATTTCTAGCATTCAGCAATATGCTGCTGACACTGGTGAGTTATGGAGCTGCAGTGTTTGCCACCATACAGTCACAAAATAAAGGACATCGTCTCACCAGGCTGAGAGTCCAGGCTGAGACACAGCAAATGACACACAAACAAAACATGCAATGTGGATAGTAACAGTCTCAAAAATTCAACTGGTATGGGCATTTTTGCAGATATCAAAATAGATATCTGCAAAATTTTAGCAACTGCAATTGGAATTTTGAGGAAGACACTATTTCTGAAATTAAACAAAGGGCTTTCTCTTCATAAGAACGTATAGGAGAGAATAAAGATTACAATATTGACTTTATTTTAACAAGGAGGATTGACATAATTTTTTTAATAGATGTCACCAATCCATCAGGAGTTGGACTTTCATGACCCTCCTAGTCCCTTCCAACTCAGGATGTTCTAGAATTCTATGAAACAATATAGCAGAGAATTGAGATAAAATATGCAAATGTGTAGCATTAATGCAACAAATTTACTGACTTTAAAGTTTGAGTGTTTCTTTTTCTTTTTAAACAAAGAACATTTGTTTTTCCCTTTAGAATTAAATTTACAGAATCACAGAATGGTTCGAATTAGAAGGAATTTGTGGAAAAAAAATTCCACCACTAAATCAAACTATAGATGTATACATCTAATGTTGAATATGTTCACTTGGCTACGTTTGGGGTATAATAATGTAACAGAGCTAAACCTGCAAAACATTTCAAATCACATTTTGTAAATAATGAAATTCACCACTAATATGAATTAATTATCATTAAAAATGAATAAACAAAAAAGCAGTCAAGCTTTTATGAGACCCTGCAGCTACAGCTGAAGCAATAGATTTATAAAAATTAAGCTGAATTTTTTAACTACAAATAATCGCTATTAAGGATTATTTCAGACTAAATGCACACGTGAAATATATTAATACTTTAATCATGAGTGCTGGACAGAACCTCAAAATTAGGTATTCTCTTTGTATTGGGAAAATCATATCCCTTGAAATAAACAATTTTGTATGTAAGTACTGAGTAATATTTCAATGATCATATACAAAAAAAATAACATCAAAAACTGTATTAAATGGTCTTATGGCACTCACTCCACATATGGGACACTCAGGTACAACTTTACATTCTTCCACCAAGTAGAGACTTGAATATTGGTCTCTCCTCTCCAGAGCTCTTGCTCTACACACAGGACTACCAGCTAGACAAGATTCCTCTTCATCTCAGTAGATTTTTACAATTTAAAAAAATAAGCTTTTAGTTTTGTTCTGATGAAAAAATAAAGCAAATGTCGAAACCTCTAAAATTTTCAGGAAATGGAATTTTTATTTTCCAGCCAGACACAGTAATTACAGAGACCTCTGAGCTGGACATGAACCCTGTAATGCTTGAGCAAGAGTCAATTTTAGGCTTGCAGTACTTGAGGTAAAAATCAGGCAGCATTTGAATCAAGTCTAGCAGGAATATAATAGAAACACCACCACCTCCTATTGTAACTGCTCCCATACTCACAGATTTGAAGGAGTCTCAAATGTATGGATAAATACTGGAAAAGGCCCAAAATGAACACAAAGGAAATTCAAGTCCTAAAAGCTATAGTACTGGAGCAATCTGAAAGGCTTGCTTTAAACCTGTTAAAGGAAGGAAATTCACAGTTAAGACTGAAAATCCTGGCTGGAGCTCCAGCCTTCTAATACATACACTGCCTTGCAGAAACAAAAAGGGGTAGGCAAACCATACAAATCAAGACCACAGTGTCAGACTGGATTTCCAGTTTTAACTATGATTTGTGACATATTAGAGAACACTTTATTTCATTCTGTTTCCATAAAGTTGTAGCTCTCAGATGGACAGGCCAAGAATAGTCAAACTAGCTGAGGGTTTATTATAGTAGCAAAATCACCACCTTACTTGGGTAGTGAATGGATTTCTTGCTATGGGTCCACAAAAAATAGGAAAAAAGCTTAGAAGAAAAGAAAAAAGGAAAATAAAAACAAAGGAAGCAATACTTTCAGAGGGCACAGCACTAGATTTAACAATAATTGCCCTTTTCCAGTATAAATCTCTTTGTTTTACCTCCCACAGCACCATCAATCACGACATTCTGTGCAAGTATTTTAAAGCAAGTTCTGGTAATTTACATCAAACTTTGATTTGGCAGTTACCCATAATTCTTCCACAAACAAGGCTTAATTCAATAAATAATTGTATATACACACATGGATACACACCCATTTATATGTTTATATTTAAGAGCTTTCCTGAACAAAGGCCAAAATTAGTTCGAGATCAGAGATATGGCTCAGATGACCTCTTGAGGCTCCTTCCAGCATAGTTCTTCCACATAGTTCAGGATGGAAATTCCAGAGCAATTAGGGTAAAAAAATGTGTCATTAAGCAAAAGGAAATGCTCAATTTCTAACTGGCATGCCACAAGTTCAGTGTGTGGAGAGGCCAAGGATCAGCCTGGGTAGTGGGGACATGGAACAGGCAAAGTCCCAGTACAGGTGTCAGAGCCATTACACAATTTTAGGGATGTCATCGAGCTCACTTTTCACCTGTGAACAGGGATGACAGTGAAATTCAGAACCAATGTGAGGATTAACCAGTTATTATTGCAAAGGGCTTTGAAGAAAACAGGTGCTGAGTAAAAACGCTGCGTATTAGTGGGATGACCAATAAAAATTGTTAGTTACAAGGAGCAAGAATCTAAAGCAAGGGGGGTACCACAGAAATCCAAGACATCTGGGGAGGAGAATCGATGTAATAAAATGAAAACAAACCAAACCCGTGTTATTTGGCAATCCCACATGAAAACCACTTGAATTTTACACTTCTGGAGCTTATGTCATCGTTGAGCCTCCACCTTCCACTCTGAGAAAGCTGCAGTTTGGAGAACTAGTATTTTGAAACATATATAAGGTGGCAATGAGGCAGCTATTCAAGGAAAAAACGATCCTATTTAGTCAAGTCACAAACTGGGACACGGTTAAATTGTTTTACACCAGAAAGGAATACACCTCTTCCAGCATTTCTAAGAGGGGATGTAGAAAATCACAAATTCTCCTCAAGATTTCAAGAACCTCTGGTATAGTTAGACTGCAAGTGTATTTTGTATTAAACAAAGAAACTATCCACATTTTTAAATTATCATCCATAGCCCTCCATAAATCCCCAAACCCCTCCCATTAATGGTTACTGTGTGATTAATGTTTGTCCTGGGCCATTTTAATTAGTGAAACAATTCAGAGTTCTACCTTAAAAAGCAGCTTTGTGAAACTGCAGTAGTTGCAGAATATTTCACTCCTGGGCTTGATAAAACACTAAACCAGAAACTGCTTTCAAATAACTGCCTGCCACAGCACTTTTAGCCAACTTTTGCACCTGGTGCTGAGAGAAAAAGCCAAGTGAACTTTCACTCACTTGTTGCACGTCAGCTTCAATGCGATGTCTTTCTTCTGTTGTGTTTGGGTTTCTAACTGGAAGAGACAAGTAAGCTAAACTAGCAGCCAATCAATCCCTAAATTCTAAGAATGCAATAAAATTTGATACCAATAAATCTTTTCTTTTAACAGCCAAAGAAGATTAACAAAGGTATTTGAAATTTTATCCTTCTCTGTACTTTCAATAGGACGATTACCTGACAACCCTGTTGAATTAAACAGCAAAATTAAAAGAGACACAATTAAGCTTGTACACACAAGGAACAGGATATGCATTTATGCATATCCCTAGTAAGTCCTCCATTATATATTAGCCTTGATGTATTTTTCTTCCTCTTACAATAAAAGTTATTACACCTTTGGACTGTCAAATAAAAATCCAATTGGCTGAGACACAGACCGTCAATATAAAATAGCTCTGCACAGCTTCCCTGTTGCTATAACCAGTCGACATTTTTCAGCTCTGCCATTAATTTGTTTCATGACTTGGGGAAAATCCACTTTGTCTTCTTTGTACTTTCATTTCTCATCAGTAAAGTGATCCATTTTTTTCCCAAATTTGGAATGCTGATGATGCCACAACATCAAAGACAAAAATGGTAAGCAATGTAAAAGCATACTCAAGAATTAGAGATGATAAAAAATGTAGTTGCTGAGTATTTTGGCAATGGTTGTTAATAACAATATCTGCTGAGTATATTGAAGTTGATCTACTGGCATCAGGCTGTGTGTCACTACACAAGTGCTCATTATTGATCTATATATAATAGATATGCTTGCTTGTATGTGGTGGTACAGAGGAGTCAGCATTCACAGCTCCACGTGTGTGATACTGTCCACAGAAGCATTTGTCACAACATTTTCTGTGCTACCAGGAATTCTTTTCTAAAATGTAGAAACTGTCTCTTCCCTTTCTTCCTCATCTTACGCTCTCTTTCACACAGACACCAACAGCCACATTCCACCTGTTCCATCATTATCCACTTAGTTTCTCTGACCTCATCCAAGATTCAGTTTGGAAGTAACACATCTGCTGATTCTCACTCCATTTACTACTTTTTGATGACTCCTCTGTCATCAGCACTTAATGTCCTGTAAAGCTACTTCCCAAACTCATTCTCCAGACAAGATCTTCTGTAGGCTCCAATGCACTAGCCACAGTTTCTCTTTCAAACCTCTCTGCCTCTTATTTCAATTATTCCCATTCTCTTGCTACTGAAGATTTTGAGAAAGTGTCATGGGAGGCTCTCCCAAACTCTTTCCACTACAAGGTTGTTTTCATCTTCCTTTATCCCACTTCTTTAAACAACTCTTTGCTGAATCTCAGGCTTTGCATTCCTTACTCACAACCTGAGTTCCACTTCAAGCTCCATAATTCCTCTGCTATGAGAGAAAATAAGCATTCCCACAAAGCAGCTCTTAGTTTTTGTTCCTGAACACTTTCTCTTGTCATAAATCTTTGGCCTTTTTCCCAACTCTGACCCACCTCAGTAGCTGCATCATATCCTGCCCACTTAGTTTGCAATTTTTCTTTGCTCTCTGCTACTTTCCCTCATTGTGTACAGATGTCCTCAGTCTATCCTCTCTTTTAAAGAAACTGTATCTCAATCCAGTCGGTCTCTCCAAATCTTTTCCGATTTGTTTCTTTCTCTTCATCTATTAAAAAACTATAGACCATGAAGTTTTCAGCTAATGCACAGACTTCTCCTCTTCTAACTCTGCCTTGGATGAGCTCCAATATGACTTTTCATAAATCCCATTCCTTAAAACTGTTCATTTTTGGGACACTGCGTGCCTCTTCCTAGCCAGAAACCTACAGTATGTCTTTATTTTCTCTGACTTTTCTTCTGCTTTTAACACTGTTAACATCTCCTTTTTCCATCAGAGAAATTCCTGTTTTTCTCCTTTCCTCCTGCATTGCTTTAAGACTTCTGCCTTGGGGGAGTTCTGACTAAACATAGAAATTTGCAACTGAGCTGGTCACCCAAGGCATAATTTATAGTCAGTTAGATAAAAATCACTCTTCTGGGTCCAAATTCACCTCACCCTGAAAATAAATCACAGAAACAATAATTGGTTTTGGTTAGAAGGGATCTTAAAGATCACCCAGTTCCAGCTCCCTGCCATGGGCAGCGACACCTTCCACTGTCCCATGTTACTCCAAGCCCCATCCAGCCTGGCCTTGGACACTTCCAGGGATCCAGGGGCAGCCACAGCTTCTCTGGGAACCTGTGCCAGGGCCTCACCACCCTCATGTTTAAGTGCCTGAAAGAAGCCAAATAAATAGTATCCTACAAGTAACATTTCTCTCTATTGTCAGTGATTATTTCTCCAATAAGCAGACCCTGATTCACAGGAATATCAAGTACTGATAATCAATAATGTACTGAAGTACCTCAAATCCCACGTATCTCATGTGCCCACACAGAGGTACAATGCCTTTACCCAAGGTATAACAAAATGGGCAGTCTGGGCATGTAGTGACAGAACACGAGGGAATGGCCTTAAACAGATAGAAGGTGGGTTTAAACCAGGTGCCAGAAATAAATTTTTTACTTTGATAGTGATGAGGCGCTGAAAAGGTGACTTTTTGGTGTATTTACAAGAAAAGTCTTAAAACCAAAAAGGGAAGAATCCTCAGATTAAGGTGAAGTTTAATATACATTTTCTGTGCCTGAATAGCTTTCATTTCTCTATGGAACTCATGAGTAAAAAAAATAATTGATACTTTTGGATACAGTCATATAAAATTCCTAATATAGTATCTTAAACACTGGAAAGTTCTTTTGCTAGCATACAGCAAAATCACAGGTAAAGCAGAGAGTTAATTTTACTCTCAGTTGTCATCTTTGTCAGGAATGGGTTACAGCCCATACTTGCTTTGCTCCGTTTATTTGCAAGTCTGAGATAAAAGACTGTGCAAGTTTTTGTGTGTAAGTTATTTTCTGTCTACTCAAGGACTGTGCAGCCATCAACACTCCTATCAGGTAGAACTCGTGGCTTGAAGATAAAAGAACACAGAAATAAAAAGCATCGACATCTCCCACAATTAAATAAATACTGATCTAAGGGTTTCTGCTTTTATCGCTATTTTTCTTGGCCAGTGACACTTACAGACACAAAAGGGCTGCGTTTGCCAAAACTAAAGCACTTAAATTTTAGGAAAACAGATTTTGTAGTGCTTCAAGAAGTAAAGTAGCTTCTGCCAAGTTTTGCAGTAGTTTTCACTATTTGTATTTCCAAAATAAAATTGTTTTGAATAATGATAACACCTTTGCCTTCAGCTACTGTCTCCTTTTGCAGAAGAACAGAACTGGTAGATGTTGACAAAGGTGGAGAACTTCGGTATTAACAGCTGTCTATTAATAACCAAGTGCAGTATTAGAAACTCAGGACCTCTGAACACTAGGTGTCAGTGTAAGAAATGGAAAAAAATCAAAAACCTGTTGTTTCCAATCAGGTGGATTAGCTAAGAAACCAGAAGCAGCTGTGACCACATTTCCTTGTAACTCCGTAACACTGTTAACAAGCCAATCTTCCTAAAAAAAGTTACTCTGAAACTATCAGGTTTGCTTGAAATCAGATAAGGTGATCTAAAAATTACAATGAATTTGCTCTGTTAACCACTCTGAGATGACCTTTAAGGTCTATGGGTTACACTTAAAGGCCATACAGAGTTTTACACTACTCTTTTTCTGCCACAGATTTCCATAAATCAGTTTGTCTCTTTCACAACTTAAAGTTTACAGGTTGCTTTTTTATTTTTTCTCAGAATCAATGAAAAACTAAATATCTATAACAAGAATACAGCTAATGCTTGAAGCCACAGATGTGAGATATCTCTCACTTCACTTACAAAGTCCAGATTTTTAATGCATGGCCAGAATTTTAAATAATTATATTAGAACATGAAGAATCATACCCTTGAAGTGCCCATTTTTCTCTTGTGACACAAAAGATGATCTGGTGTCATTACCTCAGCTTTAGGATAACATGTTTGTCATCTTTGCTTGCTTTTATGTTTTACCATTGATAAATTTCTGATTTTCACTTAATGTACTAATTTCTGTCAGAATCAGAATATTAGGCAAGATGGGTCTTGTGTGCAGGATGGACTTTACACACATTTTCATATAATATTCTATTTATACTATACAAAGAAGCTAAAGAAAGAATGAAACTCTGAACATACACTTCCCATTTAGCTTTTGGAGTTGAAATTTAATTATGATTCTGAAAATCATAATCAGAATATTGAGTTACCAGAGTTCATCATATTGATCAACACATATCTAATGATTACTCTTAAATTTCTTAACTTCTTGACTTGTTAGTAAGTGACATCAACAGAAGTAGGCAAAGACCTGTAACACTGCATCTGCACACTGACTGTCCCTGCTAAGCTCAGCTCACCCAAGACCTCAACAGCTGCTAATGTCTACTCATCTCCTAAAATTTTACATAAAAATTAATTAAAGCATGTATCTGTGTTTTGGAAAAACAGACTGGGTTCAGCTTATCAACTATTTCATAAGAGCCCCAGAAGCCAAGTACATATATATTCAGTTTGAATTGAGTACATATATATTTAGGAATGCCACACATTCCAAAGCCTCCATGAGTGAAATCTCATACCTATTTCATTCCTCTAGCCCAACAGCCTAAACAGGAATTTGATGTGTGAAGAGTGGAAAAAACAACCATGTACATATACAGACATCTATTATATATTTACAGTATGCATAAATCCATGACATTGTTATTAAAGACTCAGTCTGATACAGAAAACCAGGAAATACTGGCATTATTGCTGCCTGCACTACCTTCAGTCTTCATATTTTATGTGCTGCAACCCAACCTTTAAGCACTGTGATGACTTTTTGTTTTCCATTTAATCTAGTCAATGCTTTGGGTCTTTTTCTTCACCAATGAACATGCTGGTACAACTTTATATGTATAATTATTCATTTCCTTCTGTTTGATAATTTGGGGTTTTAATAACAGTATCTTATTCTCTTGTAAGGCCAGTGAAGTTCACCACTGGATGCTGAGCAGCATCTCTGAATGTCCAGGCAAAAAGCAGCAGCTCTGTGCTTTAGCACATGCTGACCCTGCACAGAGGTCCATGGAAAAAAAATCTGTCCAAGTCACTAAATCCTCAATCTCAAGAGAAAGCACAGAGGGAGCCCAGAATCCTGAACTGGGGCTCCTGAATCATCTCCTGGAGTAAATTCTGTGGTTGAGAATAAATAGATCTGAATATGGTGAACTAGGGGCAGATAATGTTTAAAGTAGCAAACTCAGGACATGTCTTTCATATAAATTACCATATAAATCTATCATATAAATCTAAACACTGACCACAGCTAAATGCTGCAAATGCACAGGGAACAATTAACCACTTGCTAGATATAAAGCCCCATCTCTCCTTTTCCATCCCACATGGGAAATGCAGACAAACTCACAGTGCTGGTACCCAGGGAAATTTTTCTACTACAGACTTATTTTCCAGTTTGATTTCTTCCAGGGCAGGTGTGCCATGTGTTTGCTGCAAATGTATGCATGTTGTTTATTCGACTCTACAGTAGGAGTAGAATGAATAGGGCAAGGATTTCTCCCAGATGGTTTTTGTGAACTCCCTTTATCCCATCCATGTAAACACACAGCGTGTTCCAGCTTGCCGGGCTGTACATCCACCCTGGACTTAGTACAAAGTCTGAATGTTTAGTTAGCCAGAAGATTGTTTCCATCCTGTGATTCATTAGGTCCCTATGGTACCCTCGACTTCCTTTATTTTGTACAATCACAAATTATATTAGTTTGTCTTATTTTGATAACCCCTTTAATTAATGTCCTGCACAGGAAACTTTATAACTGTTTTAAAACAGACTCATAAAACAAGGACTTTTCCTGTTGCTGGGGTGGCATAAGTGACAGCTGCACGTAATGTTGGGATCAAGAGAGAACACTGCTTCACACTGTTGGTTTCTATCAGTGGGCAATCCCCGCTCATGAAGGAGCTGCTTTCAAATCTTTCCTTTTTAAAAGGAATGCCAGAAATGTTACAATTATGTATATAAAGGTTACAAGTCGAAAAGTTCAAAAATGTAGTAAACAAACCTGGAGCTGTGTGAGGTTACACATTAAAGTGACTGATCCAGTTTGTGAACAAATAACAACTGTGATTTGATTTTAAAAACCCAAGAATCTCTACAAGCAAAAAACTTCTTAAGGACCAAGAAACCTTTATCCTTGCTTCTGTTTAAATCCTCATTTTTCCTACTTGCCTCGCCCATTGTCACAGTCTTTTTCTCTGGAAAGGCAAGTGAAGGTGAGCTTTCCCCCCTCCTTATTTTGTTTTAAACTGCAATAAAAAGAATATGGCTGGGTAGAGAAGAAAGTACACTATGTTGATCCAGAAAATATTAAGCCCTTTGAAAACATAAAATCAGTAAACTTACTCATATGCTTGTCTCTGTATTTTCACCATTCCTTTTCCTAGGAAAAAGTGGCAAATTCCTACCAAAGTTTTACTAAACTCACTATAAAAAGCAATTTATTCCACAGGATGGATTTACCACAGATCTACTCAGGACACAGGCACACTGCTCAATCTCTGCATCTAACTCTAAGTTTTCTACCTATGAATTACTGCTGCAATTTAATATAATCTATGTATACCAATATAGACTATTCACCTGCTGACCTGTGCTTTGTGTTTTGGTTGAGATTAAAGGACTGATTCTGAATTAAATGCTATGTGTATAAGAGATAATTTATTTCAAATAGTAAAAAAAATAAAAAAAAATATCCATGTGTACACTCCAAGTGTTCAGTTTGCATACATGTAACTCAGGACCCAAATCATGCTCCTACACAGGAAGCAAGAGTGGAATAGCAATAGCATTAGGCAGCAGCACAAGTTGTATGAAATTAAATACCACAGGAAGATAAAAGTAAACGATGAAAGAAATTCCAACAGATATCACGTACAATATGATTTTGGGCAACTGAACTTCCATTAAGTTGACACTACTGAATTCTAAAAAAGGCAACTGAGCGGGTCTGACTTCAATCATTTGACATCAACTGGAGAGATCAGAATCCATCTTCCAGCAGACACACATTGGCTGACAGGGAGCAAACCACAATTCCATTAACATGAACTCTACCATTCATGACCATAAGGACTTAGCACACATTACAAAGAATGACAGCAGATAAAACATTTAAAGGATGCAGTCCAAGGCTGTTGTGATGTACGGTGCCTTCTCTCTGAGCAGACACTCTTTTGTGGACAGACAAGGTTACTTACCTGCATTTTTTGTGTGCATATGTGTAATTTATCTATTCCTTTGCTGAGCTCTGTCCTACTGCTAAAATACCTTCCATTTTATAAAAAAAATATCAAATCTCTTCCCAAAAGCTATTTGATATCTCTGAAACAAAATGCAAAGGACTGAACTTCAAATCTAGTGCTACATTGAATAACCAAACTCTGTGAAAACAGGTGCCTGCACTACTCCTGCCAGACCCAGACTGCTGAGAGAATGAACTGCTGGTATTTCATTCTGATCACAAACACTCAGCTGATACATTGACAGCATAAGGAAAGTAATTCTCACCAGCTCTTCTGATTTAATTAGTGCATCATGTTCTTATTGTCTATTTGCCTTTGAACATGACATCTGAAGCATGAACAAGAAGCTATGGCCCTAACAAGAGAAGATACTAATATTTAGCTTTTAATATTAGTCTAATAATACTACATTTCCTTATGAAGCAGCTCAGAATGATAAAAATTTTGGAGAGCTGGTGAAGAGAGACTTCTCCTCTTTCTTAAATATTATATAAAACAATTTCCAATTGTTTTATATCTGTGTATGTGCAAGATTTAAGCTATTTTGATGGCAACCTCTCAACAGCAGTTTAATAATGAGCAAAAATTCCTATTTCAGACCTCTTAGTTAGAGCCTTTTTTCCTTTTCTTTTTTTTTCTTTTTTTGATGCAAAGTGATGAATAATATACATTTGTCCTAAAGGCGGGTCTTTAGTTTCCCTTTTTAAGGGTCAGAATAGATATGAATAAGTTATCATAGAAGATGATGCTTCAAAACCACCTCAGTGCACATGGAGATTGTATCGGATATGATGGAAGAATGAAATTAAAGAAGCCTCATTCCACTTCAAATGTTCACTAATTGAAAGGCTTGCCCCCTTCTAATTAACACCTTTTTGTATTCCCTGTTGAATTGTTTTTGCAGGAACAATTTTTCTTGTACTGCTTGTGCCTAACCATATAGAAAATACAGCTTTGATGGGAGTGTCTCAGCTCACATAAATAAGTACAGTATTGGGATAACATGAAAGTATCTATAAATTTCTCAAATATTTACCTAAAAATCAACATTTAGATCTGTTATCAAATACTATCAGCTAACAGTGAACTTGATTTCAAATTAAAACTTAAATTTATTGTGCTTATCAAATACATTATGCTTGACCAAAATATTTACACAATTTTCTAGTGTAGGGGCTTTATGATTTTCTGTTGCTTGAAATACAAAAGACAAAAGGTATAATAATTATAATATAAGCATAAAAAATTCAAACTCATGACACAAATATGATGGAATTTACCTCTCACCTTTCTTTCTAGGAGATGCCTATCTCCTAGATATTCAAAACCAAGCCAGCTATCAAAGGATTCATTCCTTAGTCAGCTGAGAATATAAATTCCTTGAGAGATACAAGCCCATTCAACTCAGAAAGTAATTCTAAGATAAAATGAATCTTCCTCTGGAGATGCTCATTTCCTCCTATACATTGCTATATACTTTTAGTAGAATTTCCCTTTATGTAAAGCAGTGTGCATATTATTCAAAATACACCCAAAAACTGATCATAAAATGTGATGCAGACCCTTAAAAATCTGCTTTCCAGGAATTTGCCTTGTTAGTGCATTCATCTGCTACAGCAGCCGGATTTCATGAAGTGCACAGAGGTTTGAAGCAGTGATTTTATAAACCTGCCCAAACCAGACCTTGATTTAATGGAGTTCAGATCAACTCTGAAAATGGGAAGCTGAAAGTATAAAGCTGTGAGATATCAAAAGTCAACCAATCAAAGGTAATCGTGCTAGAAACTTATTTTTTAATGCAGAGGCTCAAACCTGGATTTAATCAACATGAACAAGCTCTTCTTACAAATGCTTACTATGAAAGATGTGTGCAACATGCCAGCTTTATTGCAGATATAAAAGTAATTTCTACAGTTTAGTTTTATACCTGTATTATGGATGGAAAAATGGACATGAATTAAAACAAGAAATCATTAAATTACTTAGTGAGAACTGTGTAGTCCATTAACATGAGCAATATGACAAAATCCAGGTGGTAAGCAATAAATTTGCTTCTGCAGTCAGCTTCATTTATAAAAATAGCATTTTTTTAGTACTGGGTAAATCGCAGCAAAAACACTTACACGTAAAGTGAAAAATTTCATGTAACTGCACAGAACAGCTCAATAAGGATGTGCAATTGAGGATGACAAATGTGCAAAATTCCCTATCAGAAGCCCAGGGCATGTAAAACGCTACTGATTTAAGAGTTCCGGCATGTGAATGTCAGAGGTCAAAGCAATGAGCTATTAAAGATACTTTCACTTCCTCAGAAATAAAGTGCTGTCTTGGGCTGGGAGGGGAAAGGTTAGAAAAGCTGTTTATCTGCCGCTCCATTCCCATTCTTCCTTCTGTCAGGAAATTCTACAAGCTCCTGCGCCCCACGCAGGGTTAACCCTGGGTCACCTCCAGCCCCCAGTAAGCTCCCGGCTTTGATTAAAGTGCAAAGACCACATGGTCACAGGTTGCACTTCCCCAGCTGCAGGGTTGGGTAAAGCTGAGCTCAGGGCAGCCTCGGTGGGACACCACAGCCCAGACTCCAGCACGGTGATGCCGAGGGAAGAGCGAAGCCGCAGCCGTCGGTTTGCACAAATTACAGGGGTCATTAACAAAGAGAAAATGGTATTTTGTCAGAGCTAAAGCTGGAATAAGAACTACAAATACATGCCCAGGGCAGAGTGTTCAACCAGGGGGAAACCCGGAGAGAGGGGAGAGACGTTGTCCCCTCCAAGGAGCCACGGGGCACGTTCAGGACAGCCCAAGAGGAGTGTAATAAGGAAAGAATCCACAAAGATGCCAGGAGACTGTGGAGACAGGGATACACTGTTGGGCTGCAGAGGTACGAGCAGAAAGAAACTGCCTGAGCTGGAAGGGATGCCAAGGCATTTGCTGAGGTGCAGGAAACTACCGAATGGCTGCTGGATGAGGTGCAAAGCTGAAGGAAAACACCTGTTGCAGGCAAACAGTGGGCAAGGGGAAGTCTAATTTTAGTATATTTCTATTAAAAAATACAGATGTCTTATGTGCATGAATATGTAGAAATATATATAAAATATATATTTTATACATATATAAATATTTATAATATGTGCTGTATCCCATTCTGAATTTCATAATTTTAAAGATTTTAGTTCTAGTTAATGCAGTACCAGAACCCACCTCGAAACTTAAAAAGCCTTGACATTGCCAAAAGGGCTCGTTACAAAGAAGAGATGTAGGAACTTGCAGCTCAAAGCTCCAGCTGATCCAAGGACTCATCAGAAGTAAATATTAGTTATAATACGTATTAGTATAATCTATATATGTTAGATCCATATAATGTCCATTCCCACACATGCTGGTAATTTAATTCAAATTACAGAATCATTAAGGTTGGAAAAAACATCTGTGATTATCGTGTCCAACCATTAACCCAGCACGGCCAATATCACACTAAACCCTGTCCCTCAGTGCCACATCTACATAATAAAAATAATCTACATAATCTACAATAATAAAAACACACTGTTCATGAACCTACAGATGTCATGTCAGATTATACCTTTCTATACAAAGGTAGAGTCATTTGTCAGAATGCAAATTGATGCCATGGTGTGAAATGCCATGATTTATTTCTAAAGAGGAGCTGTTGAACTTTAATAAAATACTGAGAGGTTCAAATTTAGAGTTGTTTCTGACAGATGTGACTCAAAACAACCTTATTTATGTAATACTTCCATTGGCTTTCAAGATATTAAAATATTCCATATTTTGGCATTATTTTTTGACAAAAATCAAAACATCGCATAGAAGAAATATCAAGAAAAATTCTAGGCAAATAAGGCACTAACACAAGTAATAGAACATTTAAAAAAACAAAAAAGAGAGCAAGGCAATCTTTAGAACAATAGCCAGTTATTTTATTTTTAACAAAAAACCTATCAGCTTTCTTCCAGGATTAGGTGGGGTTACACATCTGTGTCTACAGACCATTGGGGCCACAGCATCACCCTCAGTTTCTGTGTTTTAATTGTTCCTAAACCCTGGACAATTTGTTATTAGTCATTAGATCATACCATGTGGATTGAAGGAGTTTTAGAGTGCAGGCTATTTTGTCAGATATGTTCTTACCAAATTTATCAGCTGAGTGTGGACAATGTCTTCCACCAGAATTGCTGTTTCATGGAGTGGCCTGCGAGCATCTCCCAAGGAAAACCTGAAACAAAGAGGTTTATTGCAAGGTTATGGAAATTAGTTAAAAAGAAAACAAATATTGGTCTCCTGAAAGATAAAAAGAATAAAATGTGAATAATAACAATAAGGTTATACACCTGTATTACAGAAATGGATCAGTCAGGCTGGTACAAAAATCACAAAGTCATGTGATTAGTGGAACAAAAGAGCTGCAAGAATGTACATTAAAGCAGGTGTGGAGACAACTGAAAGACTGAGGAAACAGAGGAAAATGCAGTTTGTAGGAACATTTCTATACCCCCCTCATCAATAAACAATGCAGGTAAATGGAGAAGAGTGACATAACTCCACTTTTTTGCCTCACTCTTCACTGACAACCTCTCTTCCCACACTTCTGTGGATGATCTTGAATGTCCTTTCCAATCCAACACATTCTATAATTCCATAATTCAATGAGAAAAGAGCAGGCAAAGCTGCACCATGCACACTGCTAATTCTGCATTTGCAGCCCCCTTTGTTTACAAAATTACCAAATAATTATTTGAAAAGGTAAAATGCCAACAGCTTTTTTTATCCAAAATCTAAATGCTGGTGCTAAGATGTGGAAGAAATGAATCAAGGGTAAACATTTTAATACATAATAATGTATGTGAGGCTCCTAAAGTATACACTGCAACATGAAATAGCAGGAGGTCATGAAGAGATTATAGTGTTCATGTAATATCCCAAACAAATGCAAGGTGAGGCCAGCAAGCAGCAAAAAATGAGGAATTGTGACAATACGCTTTGCAAAGTATTTTCCTCTTCTTACTTTTTTTTATACTTCTTTTTCTGCTGTTTCTTCTTCTCTAAGAAATACCAGTCTTACATCGTTCTAGAGAAAGACAACTCCTATGCTGTTTAGTATTTCCTCAGAATATTTCTGAGAATAAAATATTTTCTCTCCTCCTAAAATTGAGTTTTCAAAATACAAAAACTTGTACAGTAAAATATATCCATTGTAAATTAAATACCACAGGCTAACAATAACACTACAGATTTTTATAAAAAGAGTGAAAATTTATTTACAAGCAAGACTCAAATCTTTGTAAGTGACTGAATATAAAAGTTATTTCTTTACAAAAGTATTAGTCTACCTTGCAATTCAGTAAAACAATATTTTATCTATAAACAACTAAAGAGCTCTAGAATAGGGCTCTTTTCCTTCACCTAAAAATGAAATTATGTCTGGTGTTCTGTAAACAGCATTTCAAATTCTAATAATAAATAAGTAAATAAATAAGCAACCAAACAAACAAATAAACAAAAAAATAAATATCAGCCTGATACATGTAGGGGCACAACAAGAGCTACTCAGGCAAAATCTGAGCATAATCCACTGTACTACACTGGAGGAAATGAGGAAATTACAGTTTGTATTTGTCCCTTATCATTTGTCTCTCTTGTTGGGATTATCAGCATCTTGAAGACAAAGTTGTATTTTACAACATGTTGTATATTTCTAAAATGAGCACAAATCATTTTTTCTCCATTATGCAGGGCTGCACACGTACATGGATTAGAATATCAGGCACTTCCTAGGACTATAAGGACAGAACATCAATCCATCCAGAGACTATTAAATATCTTATAAACTGCAAATATATGGACATGCTATAGGAAATACATAGAAATAGAAATATTTATTATCATAGTACATTGGAAGATTAAACAGTATTTAAAGCATCACATTCAAAAAAAGTGCCCGTACAGGATAAGGCTCAAGTTCTTTTTTTCTTCTTTTTTTTTAACAGTAAAGATTGTAAGTAAATGAAAATGATAATTAATATTTGTTTTTAATCACATAGGGTATATAAAACCAAACAGAAGACTAATCACAAACATTATATGCTGTTCATTCTTAACTGCTGGTCTTCTGCTTTTTTAAGGTAATCATTCTTTTTAAGGCTTCCAATACAAAATAAATCAACTGTGCAAGACAGTAGGAAACACCTGGTGTCCTACATGATCAGCTTGGACATACATTTCTCATGTTCACAGTTTTACTCAGCACCCCAAATGTACAAATTAAAGGGCTTGGGGTTTCTTTTCTGAAGACAACAAAAGAACCAAACTCTGTTTTTGAGGCGGGATGCTGCCTTTGCATCGAGCTTCCCTCCCATTTGCATTCAGAAATCTCTGTCACAAGTAATTCACAGTTCCCCAAATGGCAGGAGGGGCAGAGGAGCTGCAATCATGATGCAATACATCCATCCAAAAGGTGACAAACATCAAATCTTTTTGGTCCATTTTGATGGACCTCTCAGGATCAGGGGCAAGGGCTTCAAACTGAAAGAGGATAGATTTAGGACAAAAACCAAAAGGAAATTTTTCCCTGTGAGGGTGGGCAGGCCCTGGCACAGGTTGCCCAGAGAAGCTGTGGCTGCCCCTGGATCCCTGGAAGTGACCAAGGCCAGGCTGGACAGGGCTTGGAGCAGCCTGGGATAGTGGAAGGTGTCCCTGCCCATGGCAGGGGCTTGGAGCAAGATAATCTTTAAGGTCCTTTCCAATCCAAACCATCCTGTGATTCTGTGATAGACCAGAGTTGATGCTGACACATGAAGAAAGGTTTAAGTCAATTGCACTCCTTGATTTAATAGAAAAATCAAGATCATGATGCACCTATTTTCTTCCTCCCTCACTTCCGTGCTTTCTACCTTTCAAAGCTATTTCTATCTCAGTTTGCCTTCACTGCTTTCCCACGTAACTTCTGCCAGCTTCTTTCCCACACACAGAAAACTAGATACTGGCATGGTGGTTTCAGCAAAAAGTAAAAACCACCACACCCACCCACAGCCGCTTCCTTTTTCTTTGCAATGGATCCAGGATTTTCAGACACTAAAATAAAAGTAAAGCTTGTATATTAGTTAATTGTATTTGTATAGCATTTGATACGTTTCTTGATTCTAACATGCTTTTTGGATGACATTCTTTAAGATACCAAATACAAATATTCTTTACATCTTTCTGCTACCAGAGTTAATAATTAGAAAGGCACAAGTAGCTAATTACTTTTTCATTTTTTTTCCTTCACTTTTGCATTGTACCTCTCCACAGCAGAATAAACACTAAACTACAAGTCAGATGGCTCATATTTTCCCAAGTTGCAGAATACAAAGCAGTTTAAGAACTAAAAGAAAACACTTAAAAAAAAGACCCCTAAATTTGATGCCCTTGCTTCTGGGAAGTGAAGCTGAACTTGATGCTTTAATATAAGTTATGAATTTCATTTCGCATGTGCTTTGCTTTTATGGTTCATAAGAGTCTTTTAAAGAACCTTCCATTCACTAGGCATATTAATAAGTCTTCCTATGAAACACATAAAAATTCTGTTGAAAATAAAAAAAAGCTGTTTCTCCACAGGTAAATACTGAAGAGGAAATATATCTAAATACAATGTTAGCAGAGGATCAAAGCAGAAAAGTATTATGGAAGACAGTCCTGGTAATAGAAGCATCAACCCATTAGATATGTCCTACAATAACAAAGCCTTTTTAGAAGATCCTATTTCAAAGGTTTGTCTGTTTTAAGGAAACATTTTTACAAGGAGGGGATCAACTTACCCAGATTTTCACAGGAGGATTAAAATAGTAGCATAGAGAAAGAAAAGACTGCTGCAGTGCTTTTATTGTTTACTTTTAGCTTCTACTTCTAATTTATGTAAGTTCCTGTAATGATGTTTCCAGGCTCTTCAAAAGGATAACTGTCCAAGCCACTAAGTGCCTACATGAAGTATCATGGTACTATGTGTAAACACACGCTCATACTTGGCACATGCTAAGCTCTGACTGCTGCTCATGGAGCAGGGACTTCAAAATGGGCAGTTACATCTATAGATAAAGCATTTTTTGCTATATTTTTAGGGGCCTAAATGCCTGAGAAAGATATTGGGGCAGGCAAGGCACAGGCTTGGTTCAAACACTCGGATGCAGAGCTCTCCAGGTGGCCAGACCACCAGGAGAGCAGAGTGTGGAGACAGAGAGCTGCTGCAACCTCCCGTCCTCCACAGCCTCGAAAAGTTGTCCTGGCCAGAAAGGAACTATAACCAGGGTGGCTGGGAGTGCACTGAGCTAGAATAAACAGTTTCCCTCACTGGGGTTTCTACTGAGCTCACACCATAACAAGGCCGCCCCAACGCATTCAGAATTTACCACCTCAAATAAACGTGATGAATCCAGCCTAGGGAAAGTATGAAAACAGCCAGGTAGTCTGGTGGGAAATATGTGCTGCTTTTTAATTTTTTCTCTTCTAGAAATCTCTAACAACTCTCCTTTTCTGTTTCTACATAAAGGATGAGCGTGTGCCCAGGGGAGCTTGTGGCAGCAGGACCAGGGCAGTGACCATCCCCTGTGCTGGACACTGGTGAGGCCACACCTTGAGGGCTGTGTCCAGTTCTGAGCCCTTCACAACAAGACTGACACTGAGGGGCTGGAGTGTGTCCAGAGAAGGGAACAGAGCTGGGGAAGGGTCTGGAGCACAGCTCTGATGGGAGCAGCTGGGGGAGCTGGAAAGGGGCTCAGCCTGGAGAGAAGGAGGCTCAGGGGGGACCCTCTGGTTCTGCACAACTCCCTGACAGGAGGGGACAGACAGGTGAGCTTCAATCTGTACTCGCAGGTACCAAGGGACAGGATGTGAGGAAATGGCCTCAACTTGTGTCAGGGGAGGTTTAGATTGGCTGTTAGAACAAGTTTTATCACAGAAACGTTGGTCAAGCATTGGAACGGGCTGCTCAGGGCAGCGGTGGAGTCACCAATCCTGGAGAGATTTAAAAGATTTATAGAAGTGGTTCTGAGGGACATGACCTGGCAGTGCTGAGTTCGTGGCTGGACTCAGTGATGCTAGAGGGTCTTTTCCAAGCTGAATAAATCCATGATTCCATGATCCAAACTGCCACAGGACAAGAAAATACTTCTGTCCTCAACCCAGAGGTATTTATCGCTCTTGTCTACAACCAGACTGTGACTGTGGATTCCAGGGATCCCTGTGCCTGCCACGCCACAGTGACCTGAGAGGGTGCACACTGCCTTTGTGGCAGTGCAGCCCATGACCTGGACAACAGCTTTGGGACCCACATAACAATCTGGACACAAATCTGCATATTGGAGAGACCAGAGGGTTTGTGAGTTGGCTGCTGGAGGGACCAGGAGGTCCAGGGCAGCTGCTGGGGAGGCTGTGGGGTGTGTCTGTGAGACCCACGTGCCCTGAGTGTCT
Organism: Thryothorus ludovicianus; assembly: GCA_013397245.1. Lineage (NCBI taxonomy): Eukaryota > Metazoa > Chordata > Aves > Passeriformes > Certhiidae > Thryothorus > Thryothorus ludovicianus. The sequence continues at coordinate 120,835 of VZTB01011424.1, read as the reverse complement.
CTGCAGGTGAGGACTGAGCTCTCCAGCACAATGACTGAGCTTGAGACTACTGGGTTTAGCAATGACCGAGGTGTGAGTACAGAGCCAGCTGATTCACTTATCAAATCTAAAACCAGGCAAGGATCCTATAAAATCACAGAAGAAAAATCAGGTACCGTATATATTTGGACTGGGTAATATGTGGGTCACATCTCCTCAGTATTTTAAGAACACAGAGCAAATTCCCCTTCTGTCAGCTGTTTGGTGGGGATGCACTTGGAACATGCAGCATATTAATTCTCACAGATGTTTCCATATTATAAGGAAGTATTCTCAGAAATATATGAAATATTGGAAACCTGACAGTCAGTTCATGACAAAGAAAATCAGTTTTACAGTACTGGGCACAGAAACGACCAGAAAATTTCCAGCAATTTGAACACCTGAAGGGTAAGCACTGCAAATGACTGTAAAACAGTACAAAGAAGCTTTGGAAAATCAGTAATACAATATCTTGAAGTAATTCACTTTCATATCAGAGCATGCCAACTGTGAAGGCAAAGATAAAAATGTGGAGATCAGCTCCCTTAGATGAAAGAAAATTAGGAGACTCCTCTGATGAGCATGGGAATGAGCCTGTCATTGAAGCAGACAACCCAGAGAAAATAGCATAAGGATAGTACCTTTTTCAAAGTCTCAAAACCTAAAGATAACTCCTGTCTCTGCTTTTTTCTTTTTTTTTTGCCATGGCTGCTGCTGAACAAATTAGGCAGAAGACTGAAAGGAAAGAGATGGCTGCTGCCAAACCAGAAAATTGATCAGACATGCACAGAAGGGCACACTGTGCGGACAGTGGGAGAAGAAAGAAAAAAATCTTGGAGGAAGAAACTTCCCTGAGTAGAAGGATGATTTCAATAGGGGACAGAGAGATAAATAAGGAAGTCTCAAAATAATTTCTGTTTTATGTTAAGACACATTATATCAGAGAGCGAGAGAGAGAGGTGAGGTTGCTTTTCTGAGGACTTCAGTCCCTCCTAAAACTGTCTGTAAACTTACTGAGACATTAATTTAAAAAGTAAATAATCTTGCTTGCTATATTGGCTAAACTTAAGGAAAAAGGGAACAATCTAAAACACTGAGTTATGTTAACTAACCAGCAATGTCTACCAGCACTACCTGAAAAAGCACCGGAATTTATATTGCTATTTATATGATTGTCTGCTCATCAGGTAACTTCCACCAAAGCCCTTTTAGAAAAAAAAAAATTCCATCAGAGTTCATAGCTAATATTTTTATCTGTTTGGATTAATGAAATCAAGTATGCAGAGGTTTCACACAACATGCTGAGCATGGTTCTTTACCAGGATTTAGTGCCAAATGAGATGTAGAGTCAAACATCTCACTACCCTGATGATGGGAACAATAACTCCACACTTTCCTGCTTCTACAAAGACTAGAGGTGCTGCAGAAAGTTACAAAAATTAATTGCCACCTATTTATGCAGCAAGTGGAGACATCCTTGTGCCTTATTTAAATGCTATAATATTAACTCTAAGAATTTGATTATTAAATTATTGAATCTTTACTAAAAGAAACTCAGCTAAAGGAAAACACTTTTCCTCAAATGTGTATGACAGTGAGAAGGGCAAGTACAGGAAGAACCTGAAACTTCAGATACAAAATGAGGCTTTTTTCAGTCTAAAATTAAGCCCTGATGATGTCTGCAGATATTGGAAAAGCATAAACAACAACAAGAGAAACATTACATAATACCATTTAATTATTCAAAAGTACATAGTGACAAGTAAGGGGTAAAATGTAGAAAAGGAACATTTAGAACAAATTAGAAGGAAAACATCTCAAAACAAGAATTAAAACCCTCTGTAACCATCACAGAAGGAAGAGACTCTTCACTGCAGGAAACACAAAAAACTAAGCTTAGCCAAGAACTGGGGAGGGGTCTTGTGATGCTAAACAAGTACACAAAGGAAATCTTGATTATGTGAATTAAAATAATTTAAAAAGAGATATAACCCCATTCTATTGTGGTATATCACCTGCAACTCTGTGTTTGGAGTCTGAAATAAACTTCACTGATCCCTATAATAATTAAAATTCTGAAAGCAGGAAAAGACTTCATGAAGAATAATTGCTTTGAGCTTATTGAAAACTTTGTAATACTTTCTTAATGGTTCAATGCAGATACTTCTTGATTACCAGAGTGGAAAACATCACCCAAACAAATCATTGTTCCCCTGAGTTAAGACCTAAACAAGGAAGGACTTTTGTTAGAGCAACTTTGTTTACCTGAAAATGGAATTAGTTTGTTTACACCCTGAGTTTTAAAATGGTGAAGTCTGCCAGGCAGCAGGATTAACAATGCCTAACATCCTGCCAAATGAAAAGTCCAATTCTTCTCACAAAAAGACAAACCCTGCCCTCAGTGACACCACCATAAATCAAGAATAACACAAAATCCTTCGGGAAAAAATTCAGGGATGCTGAAGTCTCCCAGCTCCATGGGAGGTCATTCTGTTTTGACTCAACAAAGTGTTTTAAGCATGAACCATCTGAATCATATTCTTAAGCTGATTTTGAATGCTTAAATAACTTATGAAAACAAAATAACATCCTACATTTTCCCTTTAGAAAGGGCAACTTTTGTTAACGTTCCTTTACATACACTATAAAGTAGGCAGTAAGAAATGTCTATCCAGTTTTTTCCTTAATAAACTCATCTTCATGACTGCAAAATCAGTTTTGCAGGCCAGAAGAGGGGAAAAAAAGGAGGAAAAACTCCATGAATCACAGAGCAGCTGAGGTTGGACGTGTGTGGAGACACCCAGTTCAATCCCCCCTGCTCAAATAATTTCCTCAGGGCTGCATCCCCTTGAGTTTTGACCTTCTCCAATGATGGATACTCCACAACCTCTCTGCACGCGGTTCCCATATCCTTGGCCACCCTTACAGCAAAAAACTGTTTTCTTTATTTTTCAATGGAATCTCCCACATTTCACTTTGTGCTCAGTGGCTGCTGTCCAGTCACTGGCCACCACTGAAGGAAGCCTGGCCTTGCCTGCTTTACTCCCTCCCATCAGGTATTTATAGACATTGACAGCATTTCCATGAACCTTCTCTTCTCCAGGATGAACTGACCCTGCCCTCTCAAGCCTCTCTTGCATGAGATGTTCCAGTCCCTGAGGGGTCTGAGTGGCCCCTCAGTGGACTTGTTCCTGTGGCCCCTCAGTGGACTTGTTCCTGTATTTCTGTGTCTCTCTTGTGCTGGGAAGTCCAGCAGTGGCCCCAGATGTCCAGATGGGTCTTTCCAGTGCAGAGGGGAAGGATCACATCCCTCACCTGCCTCATGCAGCCCAGGGTGCTGTCCAAGAGCACACTGCTGCCACTTGTACACCTCCACTACTGCCTCCAGTGAGTTCAGTGCCTGGGGTTATTCCTCTCTTTGGGCGTTACTTAGGATTCCCCTTTATGGGATTTCATGAGGTTCCTGTTGGCACATTTCTCCAGCCTGGTAGGACAGCACCATGACAGGGTCCACCAGCCACTTCTGGTTTTGTATCCTCATCAAACTGCTGTGAGTGCACTCGTGTCCCATCACCCAGGTCACTTGTGAAGACATTGCACAGTGCTGAGCCCAGGATCAGCCCCTGGCATCACCAGAAGCAGCAGCTCTCCAGAGAGTCTCCAGGCTGCCTGTACCAACCCTATGAACACAGCCCTCTGTCCATCCCTTCATCTCTGTCCTTAGCTTGCACAAGAGGATGTAACAGGACAGAGGGACAAAAGCTTGAGTAAAGGCAAAGAGCACTCTCTGCTCATCCCTCATGCCCTGCACTGGGATTTTATCATAGAAGGCTGTCAGATTGGTCACATACGATTTCCCCTTCATAAACCTGACAGCTCTAAATCACTTTCGAATCCTTAACAGGCTCAGAAATTATTTCTAGGATGACCTACCCAGGGGTCAATGTGAGGATGACTGGTCTGTCATTTCCCAGACCCTCTCTCTTGTTCATTTTGGGGACAGAAATGGAATTTTCCTCCTTCCATGCCTCAGGAATGAACTTCAATGACTTCTCTTCACAAGCAATATCATACATAAAATCAAAGCAGAATCCGGTATATTATGTCATTGGAAGAGCAAATATGTAAATTAAAGTCTGATTTCAATCAGAAAGTGTGGAAAGATTATCTGTACTTAAACTTTTATGACTACTGTTAAGACATGAAAAATTATTTTGTGTATATAAAAACACAACTTAGAAGATACATTTGAGTAAAAGGTTTTTTAAGTACTTTTTCCTTCCCTGTGGTCAATATGCAAAATGTTGTCAATTTTGATGTTAGATGCTATAGAGGTCTACTTTCAACAGATAACAGATAAGGATAAATTCCATCCAAAACTAATTTTCTAAGTTTTGCTAAAAGCTCTGCAGAATAACCTTTCTACATATGGCCTTCACTGAACTAACTTGGTTACTCTTTGTAAACTGTGGGATGTACAATATCACGCTGGCTGAGGAGCAGTGGGATTTTATAAAATAAGTAAATGCTTGAATTTGGACAATCACATTATGTTGGTGCTTTTAGAAGTCCTGCTATTAATGCAAAACAATAAACTTCACTCTCTGTTTTTTTTTTTTCTCTCTTATATTATAGTAAACACTTTCTAACTGCTGAAAATCTGCAGATTTGTCCCAACGCAAAACTGTGGCAAGATCCCTTTTCAGTGCCAGTGTACTCATCAAAATACAACAAACTCTAACAGTTAAGTGTCTTAAACATAAATTAATTTTACAAATCCTTAAAACTGGCCAAAGAAATAGATATAATTTATTCCAGTTGTAAAACACAGTATGTTCCATTTGCTCGTCCACAAAGGGTTTCAGATTTTTCAGGAAACAAATGAGACAAGTGTCTTTCTCGACCATGCAGCCTGGACTCTGATCAGTCACTTCTGCTCTAGGAAAAGGTTCACCTCAACAAAATACCCAAACATAACTAGAATTTAACAAAGTCAAGGGAGACGAATTCTCAACCTGCTCTCAAGAGGACAGGGCAAAAAAGTGATGAGGAGAGCAAGCAGTCAAAACATCATTTCACTGTATATATATGTTGTAAGTGTTAATCAAATGTGGAAACTCCTTGCTATTTTAAATCTAGATTAAAACCACAAGACAATTTAAACTAATCCACAAGATAAAAAAACATAAATGAAGATGAATGTTTTATGCAAATTTTTAGAGAAATAATATTATTCTTTTTTATATTCTCTGAAACATCAAGGTCATTTTTCATTGTTTTAAAAATTCATGTCATAATTTTATGAATGAGATGTGTGGGAGTTGAATGATGATAATTATATCCAATTGTCAAACAACACACTTCCTTATCAGATGGTAACATGTATTATAACATCAGTTTTCATATTTTACTACCCTTCCTGAAGTCAGTGCCTGGAGAAGGGAAGCAACTTTTCCACTGTGGTTGGTGTCAGACAAAGCAAGTTTTCCCCCTGGGCCTCCCATTGTAAAGTGGGTAACAAGTGCTCTACTGACAAATCAGGCTTTGCAAATTAGAGTTATTTTAATAGTAAATTAGAAAATTAAATTTAATTTTAATAGTAAAACAAAACACTATGAAAACTCCACCCATGTATGTAGGGAGCATGTATTTTCATTATTCACCTTTCAGTGCTTGTGTGAGAGAACTCTTGCAATACTCACTGTAATAATGAGGAGAAATAAGAAAAGTATCAAAAAACATAAGCTATCTCAAAAATACAGAAATGTAGAGACCAAAAGAGGATAAAAAATATCAGCATTTCTCATGAACACTGAAAAACCCAAATTAATTTTCACAGTATTCTACACTTACATTTCAAAAATCTATAACATAAGTAATAAAACCACTTTAAAATACTTATTACAACATTTGAATCAAGAGTATTCAGATATCCTAGATTAGAAATCAGCTATGAAGCACCACAACCCCCAATTATCAAAATTCAAACCCACTGTGAGCTGTTAGAGGGGTTGCTCTGTGTCACAAGTGAATCTGTGACTCAAAAATAGAAACTATTTCCCCAATAGGCACAGATAAAACATGACCACTAAGAAAAAAAAGGCACAATAATTAAAATATAGAATAATTCTTTCAAATAGTTGGGTTTAATTTATATTTAATTTCAGGAATTTAGGTTTAACTTCAGGAAATACTGAACACACCAATACTCTTAGTGTTCTGAGAGTAAAATTCTACCTTAAGATACATCAATTTTACTGGATAGAACAATGCTTTAAAAACGTATTTTATTTCAGAAATCAAACTATGCAACCTTCTCCCTAGAGTAAGAAACTGGAAGTTCTCTGATAAAATCTTTTCTGGAAAGTCAGGGCAATTTCATATCAATGGTGTGCTCTTTTTCCTGCTTTCAAATGGATTACTTAGATGTTTTAAAATGTTATAACCCACAATAATCTGTTCCAGGCACCAACAAGAAGGAAGAAAAAAATTACAGAAGTCAAGATGTCGCCTGGAAGCACTTTATGGCAAACATTATAAAGATAACACAGAGCAGAGAAGCTCTGGCTCAATCCATTATAAATACCCCATTCTTCTTAAAATCACAAAAATATATTTATAGTAAAGAACTCTTACAGGCTTTTTCCTCCAAAGACTTCATTTAAGTACAATTTGGCAGAATTTTTGGAACAAGAAAAGAAGAGATTTATAAAATATTGATGTTTTACAGTCACCCTAGTCTTGATCTACTTGCTACAAAAACAAATGCAAGGACTTGGGAAGATGACCACATCCATGTCTACTAATTACACTTTAGTTTTTTATTTCATCCAAAATGAGCTGTCTAGGAGCTACACTGAGTAGACACTAAATCACCTCTTAGATAACTCATGCCTCATTAGAAACACAAGTTATTCTTCTCATTTTCTTACTGGCACAATATATTTTTAAAATAAAAACATGTGATATTACCAAGAAAACCAAAAAAAACCAAAAACAAAAAACATACAAAAAAACCCAACAAACTCCACCCATGAAAAATCCCAAACAAACAAAAAAACCAAAACACAAACCCAAATGGGCATATTGACAAAAGATATTCCTGTACACAGAATGTATAGATCAACCTTTTTTTCCCTCAGTCCAAAGGACAGTGCAGGTGTTTGCCCTCTCTGCTTTCACCCCAGGTTCCCCCCATGACTTCAAGAAAAGGACAGACATGGATGCACTGACCACCCTATTTTGCACTAAAGTTATTAAATAATTGCTTTGAGTATGGGGATGAACAAAGAGAAAAAAAAATAGCTTTCTTGAGTTTCTCAAAGTAAATAGTTTTCTTTTTTCAATGAAAAGTAGCTCAGTGGAAAGCTGGAAGCGGAAGATGTCAATATCTGGGAAATACAAATATTTTTGCGTAAGAAGCAAGAGCCCTTCACAATCTTCACTAAAAAATTTCATGCTCAAATATATGAAAAGCATTTTGTTAACAAAGTAAAGAAGCAAATCTGGAAGTACCAATATTAACTGTTTAATAATATACAATAACATTAAAACGAAGGATGTGAAGCTATAGTCCTAGTTTACATGAGTCAAGAATAAAAGACAAAAAAGGGGGACAAGTGACATTCTTGTAGGGCTTCAAGGAATGTCCCAGGGAAGAAATTCACAGTTAATTATTTCACATTATTGATAGTAGTTAAGAAAGGGTCAATGTAAAGTTGGCATCCATTAAAATTTGTCCTTTAAAAAATGGTCTTTTCTGAGCTTTCTCAATTAAAAAAAAAGAAAAACATGAACTGTGCTCATTCGGGTGAAACGTGAACAACTTGATGTTTATTGACAAGCATTTAGATTTAAATAACTGAAAACCTGGAGAGAATTTACTACAAAATTACAGGTGGATTGAATTAATATTAATACACAAATTATTAATTTAAGAATTTCAAGCTGCTCAAATAGAGACAAAATCGGCAATCAAATGTAGGCATTTAAAAAAGTTGAGGTTTTTTCTTTGGAACTCTTTTTATTCATTTTTTTAATAAACAGTTCACCCAGCATTATGCTTAATACATGAGTTAATCATTACCATGGATATTGTATTTTGCTTTCCTATTTGTATCTGCAAAACATAATGTGAAATGATAACGGGTAAAATCCTAAATCCCTTATTTACAAAAATAGATAAACCAGGCAAAATACGTTTAAAAAAAAACCAAACATATAACAGACCAAAACTCATTCCAAATAGCACTTTCAGTTACTTGCATATTTCTATGACTGCAGAATAAAAGATTCTTGAAGAGATTAAAGACATAAGCAGCATCCTAAATAAAACCCACAGATGCTCAGTATCAAGCAGGTTTTAAGAAGAAACAAATTTTCAAAACAAGAATTAATCTCTATGGACAAAAGTGAGGAGTTGACATCCTCAAGGGAATGACGTTCACCATCCCATCTCCCCCTTCCTCTTCCTCCTTAGGAGCCAAGGCAGCAGTGACTGGACCCAGGGAAAGAACAAATTCTCCATGAGAAGCTGTGGTTTCACTGAATCAGACACTACAGAGGCAAGCAAAAGCAAATGCAATCTTTGGTATCAGAACAATCTGTTACAGGAGAGTTATTGATGTCTCCATTCTGCAGTTACTGAGCAGCCCTCGTTTCCTTCCTTTCAGTTTCAGAGAGGAAAGAGCACGAGCTGCACTCCGGGGTATCCAAGGTGCCACAAAGGAAGCAGCCGCAAAACACTGAGCTATTCCTGGGTGTTTTTCCTTTTTAAAACACCCTGACTGTGCTTCTATATCAAGGCACAGTCGTTGCCTCTCAGAGCTGCAGCTTGGCACGGCTCGCCAGCCCAGCCATGGCGCTCGTGGTCGGGATCTGTGTGGTCTGGGGAAGCTCTGCTTCCTCGGAAACGTGTGGCATCAAACAGAGTTTATTTAGAGCCCAAGGCTCTCGGGCACACTATGTAGGTTTATTGTTTATCCCTGGCTAGGGAAGTCTTCTGAGGTCAAGGTAAGAAGTGGGAGGTGATATTTGATATGAATGTTCCAGCACACGTTATGTGGTCCACGGCTGCAGCAGCCCCACTGCACTTTGCTGGTGGTCCGTGGAGATCTGGCCAGTGGAAGGTGCTGGCTTTCCCTGTTTCCAGCTGCTATATCATATTTGATGTATTTTTAGCCTCACTTAATATTTTCCTAATATTCCTTTTCCATGTAAGCAATTAGTGTGGTTACCAGGGATGGCAGCAGAAGTGGTGTTTGGCTGCCAGGGGGAGGAGAGGTGGTCCTTCAGCTGGGCACGGGAGGAGAAGCACAATGTCCTTCTCAGGAGCTGGAGGAGACTCCCCCAAGAGCCACGGGCTTAACACCTCCATTTCTCCACTCACTGAAGTGAAGAATTTAATTGTTCTTTTTTTTCAGAAAATTCTGCTGACACATTTATTAATATCACTGAGGAGGAAGGAATAAACCAACAAGTTGCACATTTCAGCCTGTCAAAAAAGACCAGGTATAAACGGGTTTTAAAAGTATGTGGCATTTCTGACCTTGAGTTTTGCAATTCATCTATTTCTTTAAAATCTTAGCATCTGGAGATAAAGTAGAAATTTCTGTAGCTAATTTGCTAATCTAAAAAGTGGAAAAATGTCTCCCAAAATACATTTGGTCATGATATAGCAGAATTGTGCTATTTTAATGTTTATTAAAAAAAAAAAAACGGGGAAGGTTCTAGCATTTAAATAAATTTCCCTGTTAGCCTCAACTGCCTTAATTCATATTTACTTACTTTCATTTTGCCTTTGACTAATCAAAAGAGACTCATCAAATCAGTTGGAGACAATTTGAATAATATTATATAAAAATATTAAATGGTGAACAAAGAAAAGTGTCTTTTTATACTTTTAAAATTTTCATTCTTATTTAGTTATCCATGAAACTACACTGACTTCAATTTGCTCGTGAAGGTCCAGCTGAGAGCTGTGAGTCCCTAACTGTGCAAGCATGGTTTACATTACCTTTAAGGAAAAAAAAATAAAATACTAAGAAGTTACAAATTAAAGTATTCAGCTTCTGAATTCTGCTAACTAACAATGATGCTCATAAATGAGTAAATCTTATTTAGGTACACAATCCCTGGAGACAGGGATTTTATGTATTCAAAGCTATCCTTGCCTCCCTTTGAAATGCAGCAGAGTTCAGGCTCCTTACATCTCTTGCCTCCTCCAAGTAAGACGGGTATTTTTTACAATTCTCTAGAGCTTTTGCCTGATGCCTGGAAAACACCAAATCCCTTATTGGCTTTAGATGTCTGTAAGATTTCAGTAGAGCAGTGTCTCTGAATCTCTTTCCAAGACTTTGCAACTGAGGGCCTTCCTAAACCTCAGCTTAAGAAGGATTTATGGAGACTAAACTTGCTCATCAATGGCTGACAGAATAAAATACAAAATTGCATGAAACTGGATGGAAAAATCACTTCCATGTATGAGGGTTTTCCTCCCTTCTCTTCCCCAGAAGCTTAATCATCATCTAGTGGTTGCTGTTCTTCCATCACTTTGACAGGGAGCAGACCATAATGCTTAAGACTTAAGCAACAAAAATAATAAGGTGGGTGTTCTTTCTTTTTCTTTTTCAAAATAACCCCACTGACTTGTATATGTATAACCTGACTGGCAGGAACTTTTTCTGGCATCTGTCCAGTCAGTTAAAGGAAAGTAAGGAGTAAAAATATGATTTTAGAAGTATCTGAAGATTTCTTTCTCTTATTTTCCCCCTCTCCTTTCCCATAAAGGCATTCTCTACAAAGGCAGGTATGGAATAACACCAGTCTTGAAACCTCATCCCATAAAGATAGGATAAAATGCAAACTGCATGGAAAGCTGTTTTCAGGGACATACTATACAATCATGAGCCTGCTTTGTATGTTCAGGAAATTCTCATGAGTTTTCTTAATGAAAAAAAAATTCTAAAAAAAGATTTGTTGTAAATATCTCACAAGCCATGACAAAGTACCTTATAAAATATAGTTATTAATAAACAGTCTAGCTTCTGGAACTAAAAAACACTGACACTTTCTATTAAAAGGTGCTTAGTCACGGTTCACTAAATATTTACAACGAATCATTTATTCTCTAATTTCATTGACTTTACTGTCGTTAGCAAAAGTCAAGAAAACTTCCTGCAAGTGTGTGAACAGCTTGTGTATGTAAACCACAGCTCCCCAAATCTTTTTTTATGGAAGCAGGAAGATCTCTACATGACACAAATAGGTCCTCCTCTTCTGTAGAAAACTATCTGCTTAAACTTCAATTGCAAGCAAGTATTCGAATGAATTGGAACCAGAAGGCACAAGAGTAAAAGAACACTGTAGCTTACAGGATAAAAGGGAAAATAAAAAGATACAAGTTCTCCAGCTTCTGATTTCTATCAGTAAGTTTTTCAGCCAAATCCTGATATCCCTTTTCTGTCTTTTTCTGTAAACTCAGCCAAGGAAATAGAAGTTCAGGCAAGAATAGGGTGAAGGAAAAGTGCATTATGCAGCATTTCAGAGCTCATGTTATCACAAAGCAATGTCAAGATTTGAGCTATTGGTATAGCAGACACTTCACCAAACAACAACAGGAGGTTTTCTGCCCCTGTTTGGGTGGGGCTGGAATGGGTTAGGGTTTCTTTTCTAGGAGCCTAATTGAGCAGCTGATCAAGCAAGGGAAACTCAAAAGGCTTTGCAGGGAAATGGGGTGCTTATAAAAATAAACAGGTATCTGCCAAAAATTGCAGGGTTTAACACTATCAGAAACAGGCAACTCCCACACTTCACACTGACAAAACCATGATTCTTTTATGAGCTTGTCCAAGACAGAAGACTGTAAAATGCCACATCTTATCTTTACAGTGGAAGCTTACACTGAAACTACCTAATAGAGTTATGTGAACACCTACACCTGAATGGAGCCTCTTTATCAAGGAGTTATTTCTCCCAAACCTCAAACCTCGCCATCATTTGATAGCATAAATTTAATAAGAGCAAGGTTACTGTTCTCCTCTCACTGACACCATTTAGAATTACAGAATCATTTAGATTGGAAAGACTGAGTCCAACCATTAACCCAACACTGCCATGACCACCACTAAACCATGTCCCCAGGTGCCACATCTACACATCTTTTAAACCCCCCCAGGGATGGGGAATCAATCACTTTCCTGGGCAGGCTGTTGCAATGCTTGACAACTGCTTCTGTGAAGAAATTTTGCCTAAGATCCAATCTAAACCTTCCTCAACACAAGTTGAGGTCATTTCTTCTTGTCCTATCACTTACATAGGAGAAGAGGTTAACTCCCACCTCCTTTCATAGGGAGTTGTAGAGAGAAAGAAACTCTTTAAGCCTCCTTTTCTCCAGGCTGAGCCCCCCCCCCAGCTCCCTCAGCTCCTCCTCATCACACCTGTGCTCCAGAACCTTTCCCAGCTCTGTTCCCTTCTCTGGACACACTCCAGCCCTTCAACATCTTTCTTGTCATGATGGGACCAGAACTGAACTCAGGATTTGAGCTGTGGCCTCAGCCAGGGGATGGTCAGTGCCCTGGTCCTGCTGCCACACCATGGCTGGCACAGCCCAGGTGCCCTTGGCCTTCTTGGCCACACCTGGGTCATGTTCAGCCTCTGTCACCAGCATTCCCAGGTCCTTTTCCATAGGGCACTTTCCAGCCACTCCTCCCTCAGTCTGCAGCACTGGGGGGTTTGCTGGGACTCAGGTGCAGGACAGGACACTTGGCCTTGCTGAGCCTCACATAATTGGCCTCAGCCTGTCAATCCAGGTGGTCCAGATCCCTCTGTAGACTCTTCCTGCCCTCCAGCAGATTAACAGTCCCATCCAACTCGAGTTGTCTGCAAACTCACTGCATGTGCACTTCATCTCCTTGGCCAGATTATTGATAATATTGAAACTATTCACCTGTCACAAAACAAACAAACAAACAAAAAAAACCTGCAGCATAAATTTGTGGCCATCATACTTATCCTTCCTCTTTTTTTGCTAACATGGATATGACAGAAAGACCAGAAAAAATCAGGAACACTTCAAGCCAACACCCTAACCTCCAGCTGGTATAGGGAGAAGTTTCACATCAAGTATATCAGCCCATACTCACACGTGCCATTTTTTGAGCTCTGCTTCATAAAGACTTTGACATATTGGACCACAAAGGTTAAGCAGATGAAGAGGCCACCACTGCCTCTCTCTGTTAAACTATTCCATTGACTATCTCACTGTTAAAAATATGCTTTGGTTTTAATATTAATTTACCTTGTTTCAGTTTCCAGTCAGTATCTATCCTACCTGTGGGAGACCAAGAGGTGCAGCCAATGCAGTCACTGGAATCCTGACAGCAACTCAGTTAACCAATATGGGTAGGGGCAATATCAGAGTGAAATGACCAGATCTTTAGGCTGCACAAACTCCAAAAGGTTTTTAGATCTCTACAGTATGAGAATTGGACACTGATTTCAAACCCTTTTTCTGTGAGATTACAGACATGAACTTTCCATGTTAATGGTGGCCAAGCACCTTCTGACATTCTATTTCACAAAACACACAGTGAGAGATTAAAAAGAAATTATGAATGATTTGGAATAATTCCACCCACTGTTTTCATAATACTGTTCTATCCCAAAAGCCAGACAGGAGTATTTAGATTAAAACACAGACAGTTCACATGAGTCCATCCATCAAATGATCAAGATCTGCTATTGCCCCTACCATTACTTCTGATTCAAAATAAATCTTATGTAATTAGTTTGTTACTTATACTTTAAGCTACTACACTTGGTAAAAACTAACAGCATTTAGTCTTTACTGTCCTTACATATGATTTTAATTCTGAATTTCTTTGCATAAAACAAGCAGGGGCACTTTGCTTGGGAAAACACCATGTAGGAAATATGGTTATATGACTTCAGATGGCTTTTCACCAACTAAAAAACCACAAGAGAATGGCTGGTGAGATTGATTAATGTGCAAGCACAATTAATATACAATCCCATCTCTGTATTTCTATCCCATTCTTATATTCCAGTTAATGGAACAGCCTCACAGGTAAGACTGAAAACCCAAAGGAAAGACTGGCATAGATTATCATGTTGAATATGGGGAACCATGAAATTTCAGTTCAATTAAAGAATGTTTTGAATCACCAATTAGAGGTACCATATATAAGGCTTTAAAAAAAATAAATCATTACAGATTATGCTTTTGGCAAACAATAAAGCTGATTATACTGGTTTTTTTAGCTGGCATAGCAAAAGTTCTAAAAAATTCTTTCTCTAGTTCCTATTTCTTCCAAACTCAGTTGTCATATATTTTAAGTTCCCTTTCCTAAATTGCAGCAGCTATTTTAATATTGAGGGTATCCCTTTAAGTCAATCACTTCAGATACTACAGACAGTACTCTCAGTGCTTGCAATCTGAGATGGCTGAGTTTCTACAATTCAAAAAATATTCTCGGTTTGAAAATATATTAATCCATGTTTCCAAGAATATGACCTCCACAGCAACTTCAATCCATGCATATGTAAATCCAGCAATATTAAAATACGTATTAACTTGCTGTAGTCATACCTGAGTGTTAGATGTTTGTACACAACTTGGAAAAACTAGAATAGTGGCATTAATCTAGATTCAAAAATGCAGAATCACAGAAATCATATTAAATATTGCCAAAAATATACTTTACCAAAGTGAATACAGGGGAGGAGAAAAAAACTGTCTCAAATACTGAAATTTTGCAATTACTGTTGTGGTTTCTCATGCTCATCAGGAACAAGGCAGGCATGAACTCCAAATATCTCAAAGCCCTTTACAACAAGCAAAATCAAATCAGGTTAGATGAGGATACAAAGGGGACCGTTTGGCTCCTCTCTTGACTTGGTCTTCATCCAGCTGGTACACCCCAAAGGCCTTTAATCTCTTAACCACTGCCTCATTAGCATCTCTACAGTGATCCAGGGTGTTTAGAATATCTGGGAGGCTTTCATGTGCTAGGAGTTGAAAAGCTCAATATGAGAAACCAACAAGCCCTAACAAAGTAAACCTTGACACAAATACTGTATCATTTTGAGTTTATAACATATGAGCACCTTCCCATGCCTGGCACTGCAAAACGTTCTTGAAGAACCATCCCAACTTGCTGACCAAAGCCATAAAGAACAGATATTCAATACAGAGTGCAAATGCCTATAATCACTTCACCAGAGGAAACACACTGACAACCCACAGGCCTGATCTCTGCTGGAGTACCAGGGAGGAGCAGGCACTGCTATAATGCTTTGCAGCAAATATGGTTCAGGGGAGATGTTAAAAGTTCTTGAATTCTCTTTTAATGACCTCGTTGAGGAGCACACTAAGTAAACATGCCCTCAAGACCATTTATGTGTGCTTGGTCTTTAGTCAGCATAGGAAGCTTCTCCTGCCCCTTTCAGCTTTCTGAAGACTCACAAGATTATTCAAAATGTTTGTTTTGCTTTAAAATATAACCTTTGCAAAGGGAAACCCATGTGGGGTCACACGTGCTCATTTGCAGAGTGCTCATTGCTAAAATAGATGAGTTGTAACATGATTTTTAGGTAATGGTATCACAGGAGCTGAGACAACGGAGTCTGTGCTGCCTTCTCAGGAAATGCAGGAGAAAATTTGTAGTTTGGGAAAGGAAGTGGGAAATGCCACTGGAAAGCCCTCTGTGTGCCAGCCAGAGCTACAAGCTGCAATCCTGTCACCAAAATACCCCCTTGCACTGCTGGGACTCAGACACCATTCTCAGAAGGCAATCAATCAGCCAGCAGGGCTCACGCTGCCTGCAAGGATTAAACTTCAAAATCAAGTGTCAGGCAAAGCAAAACTCATTATCTTCTTTTTTTTTTCCTTTTCCTTTCCTATTTCAACCTTTTCCCCTTTTCACCTGAAACAATGTTCAGAAATTTAATTGTCTTAGTAAGCATCTACTCCACAAATCCAATTACATGGTATATGGTGAAAAAGAACCTAAAACATGAAAATGCCACTAAAACGTTCAAAACCTTTTTATGATCATTAAGAGGTTTATATCCTGAATAGGACAAAGAAAAGTTTTTTCCTTACTATATTTAAGTTCTTTCACTCTAAAGAACTTTATTAAAGAGTAATCACTGAGGAATAGAGTAATCAGAATAAAACTGTCTTCAAATATCAAACTGCTGAAATGGCAAGTGACTAGATATCAACTGTAAATTTTGTCCTATATTGTCTTATATTCTGGAAAATAAAATTTTAGAAAAAACTGTTTGATGGTGTTACAGAAGCATATTGTTTTTGTAATAGAGTTACTGCTGATTAATTGTCAATAAGAGACTCTTGAGAGACAATTACCTCAAATGTGAAAGGAAAGAAAAAGCACAAAAAACCAAGAGGTTCCTACTCATAAGACAAAACTGGATGAAAGACCTTTAGAAAGGCCTCAAAATCAAGACTTTACACTTTCTCTTATAACCCGGCCTAGAGAATTTACCTTTGGCCACCAACAGCACTAACAATATTGAGCTGCTGTGTCGCCAGAGGACAAGCCACAGAGGTCACCCACCCAAAATGTATGCAAGGACCACAGGGTGACAACAGGCAGCCCCAGAGCCTGCCCATTTTGCATACCCTGCCTGCTTCCCCTGCCTCACATCCCACATCCTATGCCGCAGGCTGGCAGGCACCTGGGAGAACTCTTCCCAAGGGTGACAAAGGGCTTTAAATTCACCAATGTCAGGTGGATGTCCTCAAAATTTGGATAGTGTTTTTAAATAATAAAATTACTACATCCTTCCTGGCCTTTCCTACAACAAAGGCAATGCAAAAAATTGAATGGTTCCATCCCCAGCCTTCACCATCAAATTTGAAAAGGGAAACTGTCATGGGGGGCAAAAACATAAGTTTTGCCTACTCTGCTTCAGCATTGATTTAATGAAGACAAATGAACAGGTGTCACTTCTCAATCTCTACATATTCTTAAAGCTTCATCATGCTCTAGAGGAAGGCCATGAAGATGATTACAGGGATGGAACCCCTCTCTCTTCTCTAGGACAGGCCAAGAGAATTTGGGTTGTTCAGCATGGAGAAGGGAAGGCTCCATGGTGACCTTACAACATCTTCCAGTACCTAAAGGGGGGTACAAGAGATCTGAGAAGGGGCTTTGGACAAGGGATGGAGTGGCAGGACAAGGGGGAATGGCTTCAACTGAAAGAGAGCAGGATTTCATTAGATATGAAGGAGAAATTCTTCCCTGTGAGGGTGGGGAGGCCCTGGCACAGGGTGCCCAGAGAAGCTGTGGCTGCCCCTGGATCCCTGGAAGTGTCCCAGGCCAGGCTGGACNCAAGGCCAGGCTGGACAGGGCTTGGAGCAGCCTGGGATGGTGGAAGATGTCCCTGCCCATGGCAGGGCAGGTTGGAACAAATTCATCTTTTATTCTCTTCATCCAGCTCTGCTCACACAGCTAAGGGACAAGATGACTTTGAGTATCCATGCATGATAAAAAGGTATTTAAAAGAGGAAATACCAATAAAATCTCCTTCCATCCTTATATGCACCCATGAAATTTAATATTAGGAGCACTAATGAGTGATTACAAATTATCCTTCATACCTAGCTTGAAAAATGATGTAACACAATCTTATGCCAAGTTACACGTCTGCTACTGAAGTAGCTGATTTTTAACTGTTCTGTAACTTCTGAAGTTACTTCCTTGCTCCTGAGAAGACAAAAAAAAATTGAAATCACTGCTATAAAGATGCAGAATTGCATCTTGCTTTAGCCAATAATGCACAGGGCAAGTATGCAGTAAGAAATCTGTTTTTAATCGTCTTGATTGAAGAACTTTTGTAAATAAAGTATGCTAATAGTTCTTACTTCGAGGGCTATAAGCAGAACTTGCCAAAAATAGTTTTCATGGTGGCAAATTCTGTCAGCTCTCACACATTTTACTGAAAAATATATAGTATTTTGTTAACTTCCCTGCAAAAACAAAATGCAGCGAAGTGTCACGCTTTGTTGCACAGTCAAAGAATCAGTTTCCAAGCCATTCAGGAAATCAAAGAAAGGCTGAATTTTATTTTATTTCAGGTCGTTTGGGTCAGAGAGCAAATAACAATTTAGTAATAACAGCAATTAAATGCATTGATTTGTTTTGTGTTATCAAGTAACTTTCTTTCTTGGCCTCTACAGGCCTTTCATTTTTATATTTGCCTTCAGAGAAGCTGTAAAATCTCTCAAGAATGAGACTTCTCCTTGACAGAAGTGCACAGTAGAGATTATATCTATCACTTCCTAACCAGCCTATTTTTTTTAAATTTTCTCTGTAAACTGAAGGTTTGGAAGAACATTAATTTCAGCTTACAAATCAGAACTTACTAGGAATTGGAAATATTTGTAGAAATTAATTTGAAAAACTGCACTTAAAAACTCCCAACTATTCAATGTTAAAAATGTTTTAAATCTAAATAATTATGAAGATTTGTTTGTCTGTGGTTTTATTTTTAAATAATAAACTGTACAGGCCTGTTAGTTATTTATCCCTGGGCTAAGACCTTACCAGGAATGACCTGGTTAGCATAAATTCAGTTCTTGGTAGATTTAATATTTGACTAATTTTACATTTGTAGCACAGACCAAATGTTCTAAGCCAAATGAAAAAAAGGAGAGCAAACTCACATAATCCAAGTATGCACTTTCAATCTACTCTAAAATCAGATTTCTATAAACAAAAGTCTTGATGTAAAGCATTTCTATAAAATGGATGAGAACAAAATTGGTGGGTTTTGCAGAGCATAGCAGAACTGGAAACTAAAAATATTATTTTAGGTGGTGAAAACAAAACTTTTTGCATATGTAAGTGAATTATGGTGGGTTTTCCTGTTGCCTGTAATTTAGCTGCAGTAATGAACAGCTTTTTGGGTCTTTCTGCGTTGTGCTTCTTTTTCCCTGGGGAAGAGGGGATTTCAGCATTTCTTAGAAGTCAACTGAGAGGTTGAAAATTATCTGAAAAAGATAAATTATCTGAAAAACAACTACTGATAAAATAATTGATTCCTTTTCAGCACAGAGGCTATGGAAATGCTGCTGTAGAAAACCAAGCCAAGCATTTGTCTTTATTACAAACCCTAATCCTAAATTTAATTGTTTGATTTCCACAAATTTTTAAAGTTCAAAGTACACTGCACAGAACTTCCAGTTTATTTCAACTAAACCAGCCTAAGAATGAACTATTATGAATTCTGTAGTTTCTAAATGATGCTGCTATTCTTATTTTTATATGGCTTATCTGTCACTATAGAGAGGGTTTGTTTTTTTTAATTACAATTCTTGTCATTTACTACCTCTTACTGAAAAGACTATGTATTGAAAATAATTTATTTCCCACTCTGTAAGAGTAGGAAACAATAATAATTGTATCTAATATTTCAATTGCAGTTTTTAATAAGGTAATCAATTATTATAGGTGACCAATAGTTAACTACCGTAAAATTAAATGAAATCATTTTTCAACAATCACATAAAAATAAGGAAAACAGAATAAATT
Source organism: Thryothorus ludovicianus (assembly GCA_013397245.1). NCBI lineage: Eukaryota > Metazoa > Chordata > Aves > Passeriformes > Certhiidae > Thryothorus > Thryothorus ludovicianus. The sequence continues at coordinate 101,234 of VZTB01011424.1, read as the reverse complement.
GTTAGTAACATCAATTTTCCAAAACGTTTTTCTTTTGCCAAATATACACCATGGAAGACCAACCAGATTTTAGTGGCCTTTTTCACACTCTTATTTTCAGCAAAAGAGTTTGTGATGTATAATTGCTCACAAGAACAGAACTCACCAGACCCCTCTCAATAGCTCAGTTATCACTGACCATAGAACTGCACACCTTGCACTGCTGCCCAGGAGGGGCACCAGCCCTGACAAGGAAATTCACTCTTCCCACACACGTGTTATAAACTCCTTAATTACAAACTCCTATTGGTGCTTAATAAATATCACAGACTTACAAATCAAAGGGGAGGTTCTGTACCATCTCCAAAACTTGAGCACCCGTGGTGGAAAAACCCACATACAAAATGCAGTGAAAAGGTTGACTGAAAGTCAGATTCAATTTCCTTTTCTGATGAAGACACTATTTCAAAAAACACAGAGATCCATTAAGGTTCTAAAAACTGATCAATAATCAATGTACTTATTGTACAGAAACAGAGGAAATAAAAATTAATGGTGAGCAATGAAGTTTGCGAGTGGTATCACAGGTGTGACTTACTAGAGGTGACATTTTGGTGTTCCTCAAAAACCCAGCTCCAAGAATTATTTTTTCTCAAATACCATTTCCAAGGCTATTGGTTTAGATCCATCCACTCTGTTCATTTTTATCTTACAGTGTATTTAAATTTAAATGTATTTTAAGTGAATGTCAATGTTTTCCTTAAAGTGACACTTTCTTCTCTAAGTAAATCTTTAAGAGCCATGTCATCACCCAAAGCAAACCCATAACTTAGAGAGACGTGTTGATTGTACTCTTGGTGGTGCCTTGGTTTGGTTGCCTGAAAATGGTTCTGTGTATCCCCAGCAAGGGGTGACCATTCCAAATTTCAAAGTGGCAATGCTTTTGTACTAAACTTTACCTGAGCAGTAAAATCCTTACAAAGCTAAAAGTCTTATCTGCACACAGCTTAGAGCTGATCTCCCTTCTCTTTCTCTGTTAATGTGTTTTAACATAACAGTTACTAAGGCTGCTGATTTCTGTGCAGTGTAGCAAGCTGTCCCCTGGACTATTTCAAAAGCCATTGCAAGACTTCCAAGGAGTCAAGTTTTGAAGGGCATTTTCATAAAATCTCACAGTTACTAGAAGCATTAACTAAATAATTTCCAGTAGAGGTACAATCATTAAAAAAAACATAAACATACAAAATATTGCTTGAGAGTACTGATCCTGATCAAACACTCATATGCACCAAACACAAAATTTCCCAGCTTGTCCACAACCATCCTTATTGATTCTGATTGCTACAGGGGTGGCAACAAATGATTCTGTTGAAGCTGTCACCCATCAGACATGTCAGACCCATTTCTGTATGTGGAGAAATCACTGCTGTGAAAGCAGAACTCCTCCCGAGCAGGGAAAACAGCAAAATTGGAACAGTGGCAGGGTAGGAAGCAAAGCCACGGTCTTAGGGGAGGGTCATAAAGAAAGTGCTGGTGAGCAGTTCCAGGCACACAACCACAGCCAGAGCAGCACAGGAGCCTCAGCTCTGAGAGCTGCCCTAAAGAGCCTGTAAGGTTTAGAAGTTCAGAGACTTAGATTTGGAGCAATTTTTCAAAACTGATTATGGTAACTCTTGATTTGTTAGAAGGTCATCTCGTAGATGCAGATTGTAAAAATTGCTGCAGCCTGAAGGAGTGAAAAATATTAGAGCATCAAAATTTTTAGAGGGAGGAAAGGGATTAAAAAAGGATAGAAATCTCTTGCCCACATCCCTGATTCCAAACTGATAAACTCAGAACAGTTCTTCAAGGAGATCATTATCCTCAGCCCATAATCTGCATCACTCATCCATCATGTATCACCACCCAGAGAAGGCCTGAAGAAGAACTTGAATGCTCAAAAGCTTCTCATTTGTAATTAGCTATGTTTCTGCAATAAATCACTTCTCCATACAAATCCTGCTTCACTTAAATCTATCTCTCTAAGCACTCAATGATCACTCAAGTCACCTAATTTATTTCAATCAAAGTTTTGGAAATGGGCCATGTGACTAATTAGCAAGGCTATTAGACGATGCAAAAAATCCCCAATTAAGGTATAAAATCACAAACTATTCTTAAGATTCCTTTTACATTCCTGCTATGTAACCATTCTTTTTTATTTTCACCCTCAGTAATGTTCTGGTTAAAACCATCACTGCTACAAAGCAGATGAAAGGGGTTCCTATCTTGTCAGCTCTAGTGCCCAGCAGTATCTGTTCCCATAGAGAACTCAGAGATCCAGAGTAAGACCCAATATTTGCAACTGCCCAAGTCCTACCCTGTCTCCTTAGCACAATTAAACCATGGGTAAAATATGTCAATGATCTTAGTTGCTATCAGTAAGGCAGTGTAGCTGCATAATCTCCACCTCCTAGCACACCACGCCAGAATGGAAAACCTTAGTTACAACCACCCTGCATGAAAGAGAATTTCAACGGTCAGTCGTAAAAGTAAATAATTATGTCCCTTAATCACACTTTGAAATTTTCTGTAAGTTATAAAACATAAGTGTCACATGCCATCTAATTTTTAAGTAGAGTTTTTCATATACATATACAGTTACTTTAGAAATATAGGCAAACTGTGACAAGCACAGCTGAAAGATTTACTCAAAATTACAAAAATCACCAGAAATGCTGAAAATACCATCTTGTCCTTTGTCACTACCTAATTATCTCAGCATATCAATTACCACTTGTGCAAGGCTGCAGCCTGATCACCATGGGAAGTTGGGTGCAGGGTCAGGAGCCTGCACAAGGCACTTGGGGACATCAGTGACAAAGTTGGCAGTGCTGGGTTAGAGGTTGGGCTTGGGGATTTAAAACTCTTTTCCAAGCTAAACAATTCTGTGATTTCTGCTCCTGCACTCCAGTACCAAACCACAAGCTGTGCTCAGGGATGTTCACCAGTGAGGTGTTTCCAGGAGGGAGAGCTGAGCAGGGACCTTGGTCCTATCTCACCTTATCAAATCACAAATCAAATTACAATTTGGTTTCAAGAGTTAAAACAAGGCTCTGATACAGCTACAGAAACACTGCTGTGCTTTGAAGGGTTCTCTCATTTTTGTTGTTATCACACCAGGTTCTTATTTAAGCCAAGAAGAATTTCTTGCTATGAAAAATGATCCTGAAACTCCCATTTATGACCAGGTATCTGGGTAAAAATTACAAGTAACTAAAAAGATAGGAATGGAAATGTGATGTCTGTAGTTGCTTTTTCTATGGAAAAAAAAAAAAAAAAAAGAGGGCAAAGGTTTTTTCTTTTTCAGTTTTTTTTTTTTTCTCCAAACCCTCAGGCATCAGACCACACAAAGACATTTTAACTGGTCAAAGCTCAGAAATTTAAAGAGGAAGTCCTCTGGACCAAAGAAAACAGCATTCCTTCCAGAAGAAATGATGGTGGGTCTAACTGAGGTCCTTAAAGCTGAGACCCTTTCTAAGATGCAAAATGAAAATTGTTCTTAAATACCCTTCAGAATTTAGAGATAAGTTTATTGACTTCATAGAATGCTTTGTATTTAATGGGTAGGGACCAACTGAGGGCCCTTAAAAATCCCTAAAATATTGTGGTTAACTCCCTTACAGATTAGCATTCATCAGATTGTGCCAAGAATAAACACATTTCTGAACCTACCCATTTGAATAGGACAAAAGTCACAGAACATATACAAAAGTTAGGTCCACTTCGAGATCACCATGACTTGCTAGATCCAAACTTAAGATTCCCTGAAAAAGAAGCAATTACATTTTTTACAATTACATTCTCTAAAAAGAAGCAACTTCTGTCTCAGGACAGAAACCAGGATGTGGAATAAAGTTTGCTGCAATACTGAAACCCATGTGATTATAACATAATATGGGATAATCAATTTTCAGTCACTGCAACAATTCTTATCTTTATGAAGAGAGAAGTAGGGGTCAGCTTTGTGTCTAAACTGAAGGCAGACCCAGACCAAATCAGATGAGCTGAGTTATAGGATCAGAACACCTCACTGGCAAATACAGGGAGTAAAATTTTAACACCTAATCCAAGTAAAGAGTCACTGTCAGGATCACACATCTGGCAAACTGCTGCAGTTCTGCCTTATCTGTAATTATGGGATAAAATCCATTTGTCATAGGCATTACCTTGAATAATAACTGATATTCACACATGAATCTAAAATATACACTTCCTATTAATATAACAATTTTCTCTGACAGAAATCTAAATATGAGCTATGCAACTAATTGGCAATTATAATTAGGAGTAGAGAATATATTATGTAAACAGTACTAGAGTTTCTGCTGAGTTAGTGTAAATCTTTTAAAGCAGTGACATGATAAAACAATCAGATTTTCATAGAGTATGAGATGACTTAAACCTTGTCACATAAAACATAACACAACACAAATGCCATATCAACAGAGAAGTTTGTTTTGTTATATTGAAGTATATTTAATTTTTAATTTTTCTTCTAAATTAGGGCATGTACCAATTTACTGAAAAATACAGTTAGAGTTATTTTTTTAAAGTATCAATTAACAGCTATTCCTTTCACACAGGAGGAGCATTGCCATTTTTAAAAGATGTTTCTAACTCAAGATCCAACTTGAGCTGTCGGTCCACAGAATTCAAGAATGTCTGGATTTTGGCCTTCAAGTCTGAGTACAAATTAACATAATTCAAAGAGCAGCCAAAACACAGCTGTTCTGAAATTAATCTCCCCAAAATCTATATTTTTATATTTGACCATCTGAAAGGTCATGAAAATTGCATTAACACAACTTCCTGAAAAGGCAGCAAAAATATTTTGTCAAAACCAGTTCTAAGGCTGGTACACCAAATACTTACTTGATACTAAATATGGCTTTCACTTTTATGGAAAACCATTATTGACATTAACTACTATCAAGAAGATTTTATGGAGCCTTTTCATTATCTAATTTCTATTTCTGAATAATTTATACTCTCTTTAATTTAAAGCATTCATTATGTTTTATTTCCAATGTACTGTTACAACACCTCTCATTTAAAATTATTTACATCTCAGTAACGTGTGTATATGTATTTGCATAGATATACATACATACATACATTGATTATCATGCAATAGATAACACATGCCTTAAAAAAATGAGGGTGTTTTTAATTTTAATAATTTTGGGACCAACAAACCTCAATCAGAAGGTTTGTTGAAAAAGCAAATTCAACACAAAACTGTCAAGTTTCTGTCTGAAATATTATTTTTGGCAGCAGAGTTCTTTGATAGGCAGAAGATGCAAAGAATACATGCACTGCCTGAAGGCCGTGTAGAAAGAAACTCTATTTTATCTGTGTTTAGTGGTGATGTGGGTAATAAAACTATGGTGGAAACGAGACACTACCTAACCTACTCACAGTTTATCCCTTTCTATTCAAAAATCTTTTGAATATAAAATTGTTTCCTCCAAGAAAGTACTCAGCGAAACGTTTCAGAAAATTAGCTTTATCAAAGTGCTGTAACTCAGATGAGGGAGTGCTGTATCTTCCTCTACTTCTTAAAGAGAAAAAGTAAAAAAATTCACCAATCCTTTCATCTTGTACGGACAGTAAATATTCATGGAACACACAGTGAATTTCCTGGACCTGAGATGAAGCGCCATTCATAGTCTGAATTTGAAGCTAATATTAAATTGAGCTGCACATTTTAAAAAAGGACTTTTTTTTTTTTAAATTACAGTATTTTTTATTTTATTACAGTAAGGTGATTCACAACCTCAGAGAGTACCTGTATTATGTTTTATTTTTACTCTTGGCTGACTGTAATCATGCAAACGACCATTTCAACACAATCACTACTTGCTATTTGCATATTTAAATATAATTATGCTATAAATACTACGTGAATCCCACAATACAACAATAGATCATACGTTCAGCTAAATTATTTATGTAGAACTTGCATTGAAATGCAAATATCCCATCCCTGGGAGTGTCCAAGGCCAGGCTGGACAGGGCCTTGGAGCAGCCTGGGATAGTGGAAGATGTCCCTGCCCAAGGAAGGGGGTTGGACAAAACCATCTCTAAAGTCCCTTTCAACCCAAACCATCCTATAATATTCACCTGAAATCAAAGCAGGAAGGCTGGATCCAAAAGCCAACAACTTCACATGAGCCAGGACTACAAAAAAAACGTGAATAACCCCTGAGACAGCAAGATGAGGGCAAAAAGTGCTCCCAGCAGCCAGCATAGCACAATGACAGGAACAGAACTCAATGCCATCACTGGATTGGATGCATAACTGTATTTCTTCTGTTCATCGGAAAATGATTTTGCAACATTTGAAATGGTTATGCAGTTATAATTTGAGTTCTAGGAAGAATTGAACTTAAAAAACCTGTTGTAAGTCAGAATTCCTTTGATTTTAAATTTATATTAATTACACTTAACATCAATGAAAGGCTAGATCAAAAGCTCTAGGATCAACAAGTGACTGCAGCTAAAATCAAAAGTAGCAATTAATTAAATTAGCAAACCACGTACACATTATGATTTAAGTTAGCAAATTCATCAGCCTCTACAAAGGAGCTGCCACATTACAAGGACACACTTAAACAGAGAGTTAAACCGTGTGATCATTTTGGATACTTTCCAGGTTTATAATCTAAACTAATTATGTAATTTAATTAATTACTTGGGTTGAGTAAAAGCAAAACTTCTGCTATTTCTGAAATGTTGCAACACAAAACTATTAAAAGGTGGAGGTTTTTTTTGTAAATCAAGAAAGACAGGAATGACTGGTTGTTTTCAAAGCTCTATATCCAAAGGGTAGTACAGTATTATCTGTTGCAAGACCACATTCACTGCTCAAGTGGCAAAGAAATTACACATATCTATTTTAATCAAATTACTAAAGTATTAAACATTGCTAGAGCTGGATAAATAATTCACTATACAGGATACATTTAGGGAACAAATAGAACTGGCATGCCAATATTAACAAGAATTATAACACTGATCTGTCTTCTATTCTGTCTTCTAAATATTTTATCATATCTCCAGATAAAATTTTTAAAAAATATAAATTTTAAAATTTAAAATGTGTAACATAAATAGGGAATAGCTTACTGGATATACACAATATTACACAAGAACTGTTTAAAATCACTCAGATATCCATAGGGATAACATGAAAATACAATGATGAGGTTATTCCTGCAAATAACTCTATTTTTCCCAGAGTGTGATTATCCCAGACAATGCAGCCAAAGGTGTGAAGTCAACACAATTTGGATTTTGCCACCCCCTCTGCAGCTTTCCTGTGTGCAGAGACACAGTTACCAGTCTGTCTTCAGGACTCCTACCATTCTAAAAATACTGTCCCACAGCTGTTTAAAATTTATTTTTTTAGACCATAGCACCACTGTTTGGTTGTTTCCAATTTCTGAAACCACAAATAGTAAAAGTGTACTCAGTCTACTGCAAACATAAATAGCAAATGCACGCTTCAGCACTTTTAAAAGGATATGGAAATTGGCAACAAAAATGCAGTTCATGTTGAAAATTTACGAGAGCCTTGCCATATTTCTTCAGAAATACAATCAGGTAAAAATTAGGAAGATCTCTACCAGCTGGGTGGCATTTTTGTGTTTTCTTTACTTATATTTTTTTTTAACTGAAAGACTTTCATTATGCAACTTCTGGCACTTGATAAAATAGAGCATGGTACCTTTGCTCAAACCACAGCTTCTTTGGTTATGTTTAGCATTACACAAACATCTTTCACCTTAGATATCCTCTTGCATTAGTGTGTTTCATTTCAAATACTCTAAGGCACATTACCTTTGGACAAAATTATTTTAATGGTGATCAGCAAATGAGATGTACAAATTATTCTTTCCCTCCCCCTATTTTCACAGGTCATTTCAAAATAACCTAACCCCTCACAATTCTACTTTTGCATATTTGAAGCTTTATGCACATATTTCTACTAAAAGCTAAAGTAGTCCAATAATATCATATTTTTACATGGATTTCTTTCAAGAAACACAGCACATAATGATAAAGTATCATCTAGTTTAAGGTAACAGTAGACATGTTAGCAAATGTGATTACATTTTTTTCAATGAACATCAAAAGTCGGGAAACCTGAAGGAAATGTCAATATTTTTTCGCCTGAAGTACACTTCTTGAAAGAATTCTGGGTCCCAAGGAATTTGATGGGAGTTTAAAGTCACTGGAGCTGAGATTTCAGCCCTGGCCTGTGTAAATTCATGTGAGCTCACTAAGAAAAATATCTATTTCAAGCGGTATTTGTGAACTATTTTATCCTGACATAAATGCAACTAAAAGTAGAAACAGGTAATAATTCCTTTTGATCAAACATGGTCCACAGCAATAGACTGTTTCTATCAATGGCTTAACACTAGAAACTCAAACCTTTCTGTTGCAACAGGCTTAAACAAAATAAAAATAAAAATAAATCAGTCATCTTTGAGTTCACTCAATTTTTTAAGTGCATATGTTTTATAAAAGATAAAGGGTGGAGAGAAAAAATACTTGCAGCTAAAAAAAAACCCTAAAACCATATGCAACTTGTTTTGGGATATATACCACCCAGTTTGGTATTAATTTCTTTTGGTACAGAGGTAACTTACTACAAGCTTTATTAACCCCACAGTTTGGAGGCAGCACAGGCATATATTTACTTTTATATATTTATATGTAAAATTTCTACGTGTTTGTATTTACTTATTATATATTTGCTTTAAAACAGTTCCATATAGTTCTGTAGTTTTGCCTGCCATGACATTGTGTATTTCCTAATAACCCTGAGTGAATCACAGACATATATGTATATATATATGCATGATTTTGTCATGTACATTATAAAAAAATAGCTGCAGATAAGCAAACTCGGCCAGTCTATGAAATAAAAATTTCTCCAACAGGCCATGACCCACTGGATGAAAACTACATGTTAAATACTCAGATATATTTCTGCTGTTGACTTGGTAATATTTTTCTTTCCAATTTACTAGATCTGAACTCCTGCATGCTTCTGACAGTAGGATACTGTGATTAAAGCAGACCCAGGAAAATTTTTTTTCAGCCCCAAAAAACCTGGAAATGGGTGAAAGTGCTCTTGCACTGAATTCCCCACTGCTCTGTGACACAAGCAAGAATTCGCAGGCTTGGAGCTGAAGGCTCAGGAGGGAATAACAGCAAAATTGGGATGATGAGCCTGAGAAGGCTCCTGTCTGCAGCCACGGGGACAGGTCATAACCCTTACTTTGGGAAGGCACCACAGCAATTCTGCATTATTGGTTTAAATCAATTTAAAATGAAATCACCAGCTGGCACTTATCTCTGTTACTTAGCTTGGCCTGAACATCTTTTATATCAGGAGGGCTTTACACTGTTTATTTTATTTTTTAGTGTTGATCTACAGAGGCTAGTTTGTTTTTTATTTTTTGTTTAAATTAACATTGTCAACCAAAAATTATATTCTGCATAAATTAGAACAAATTACAGAACCTTTACTTAATAATTAAGAACAAGCTGGTGTACACATCACACTACATTTCTATAGAACTACCTGTAGGATTAGCAATTTCTTTGCTTGGGGGGAGCAGCAGGGACATTTGGCAATTGCTTTGCTTCAGAAACATTGTGTTACACAGGTATTTTTCATTGGATATTATGCTTTGTGATGGAAAAGTTTCCCAACTGCTCATTAGAAGAAAAATATTAGTTTAAAATTTAAACTGTTTGCAAAGTATAATTTTACTGGGAAAACTCCTGCTATAAATATAGAACTGGAATACTGTGATGTGGTTAACTGCACCTGCCATCCAAAAGCGTTTTGCAATATTATTATAGACTTTAAAGGAAAAAAAAATTATTTGAGAGATGCAAATAATGGCAAGATTGGTAATAAATGTTTGATCGCATTTATTTAAAGCAATAATTTCATTTTCTTTTTAAATAAGTCCTCCATCCAGCTTACTAATATCTACCTGTTCTGAATTTAAGTGCCTTTTGCATTTACATTGAGAATAATATTTAAATACATGGTTTTCTTGAAGGTCATCTTCAGGGCTAAGGCGCACAAAAAATAAGATTAACACAGAATCAATGGTTTGCTCATCCATTATTAGGAGTTTAAAGGATTAACTGCATTTGTAAACCACAACCTTGTACATTATATAAAAAAAATTGAGATAGTAGAAGATACAGCCTAAGCCCACTGAACACAGAGAAAGAGATGTTTGATCATTCTAACCATAACGTACTGAACAAAAAAATGTTTTAGCGTACAATCTGTATTTACATAAATTATCCATTCAATCTGCACAGTGCAGAAATTTATACTCACACAAAAAAATATAAGGATGTATGTAGGAAGCATCAAATCTTTATCTTAACTATAAAAAAATATCTAGAAGAAATAACATAACAGAAGGGTAAAGAAGTGAGATGCCCCTGGAAATATCATAGAGTAAAAAAAAAATGTTTCAAGTCTGCCTTATTTCTTAGTGGAAGTTGGGGAGAAAATACAGTGTAGAACCAGTGCAGCCACTAACTTTCCCAGTCCATTTTTCTAAGAGGGTTTTAACGAAAAGCTTTTTTTTTTTTTTTAAACTTCAGTCTTGTTTGATTTTTTCTTGTTGTTTTTTTAAGAAGGAAAATGTTTATTTCAATTACTTCCTTCAAATCACCCTAAACAATTAAAAAAAAAAAAAAAAAGAAGTCAAGAGAAATCTTAATTTGTATAGGAATAGTCAAACATTTAGCTTTTAGATATATGCCTGCTTAAAACCAAGACTTGGTCCTTTCTCCGGATGCAGTATCTGTCAGCAATATTTACAGTTCAAGAAAGTAAGCTGTATAATTTTCCCTGAACACTTTTCAAAATTTCCTGAGCAGATTCCTGAGATGTAGCAGGACAGTTCTGCAGTTAAATCTAAAAAAGCTGAATAAATGAAATTAATACGCTGCACTGAAGAGCTCTTTGGTGCTGAACATTGCCATAACTTCTACATAATAGATTATTTCCTTCATTTGATGCACTTGAATGTGCATTCCCGGTATTCGTGATGTATGACAGGAAACAGCACTGCCACTAACAACAGGCAGCAGGCATGGATTTCCTAATTTTAACAAGATGCTATCCTAAAAATGAAAAAGCTCTTCTTCACTCGCCAACTCAGATGCAATTTGGGCTCCGGTCCTTTGAAGCCACCACAGGTCTGTAACAACAAATAAGGAGAAGCCTTACTCTAAGTTAGAATTTACTGGCACAGGGTTGAAGTTCAGCTCCTTCTTAGGGACCAAGCCCTGCTAACTCACCAGATTTTGCTCAATTTGAGCCACGTGAGCTCTCAAAAAGGAACTACCTTTGCATGTAGCATTTGGTCCTTGCCAGGGCTCAGGGTACAAACCCTGTGGAACAGGGTCTGTCTTCCCATCTGCATAAAGCCTCCATGTCTGTGACTGGGCTCTTTGAGGGCTACCACAACACAAACAAATAAAACTACACACAAAAACTGCATTAAACAACATTTAGAGCCACAAAAGTCTGCATTCATAACTTAAAAAGCAGCACTCTGAAGATGGGCTACTTGTCTTAAGATGACATTTTTTTCCTCTTTGAATGCTCTCTACCAGCTGGTCAACAAGGCCCTGGTGCCACGTCACTGTTTTCCCATCTCAGTTTTACCCCTCTCATCCAGCAAAGTATGCTCCTTGCCCTACCAATCCATGCCTCACCCCTTCCAGGTACGCTCCAGCTTTCACAGATACTTACAGCAAAAAAAAAAAAAAAAAAAAAGTTGTAAGAATCCAGAGTTAAGCCAAAATCCTGAGTTATTCGTTCATGTCATGGAGGGAAGCATGTTCTGCTGCAAACAATTTCTTTCGGTCCAGCAACTTAATACATGGTGTTTGCTACAGAACTGTCCCATTCCTCATAGAGCAGATGCCTTCCCTCACTTTGTTCCAATATTGTCTCTGTTTTAGTCAAAGTAACCATTTTAACTTCTCTCCCTGGTCCTGGAGCACCAAGAGGCATCACTTACAGATTCTCTGAGATGCCAGAAAAAGCCCCTGCAACACCCCAAGAGCCTCAAGCTGAGGAATCTGCAGAGGGATCAAACACTGAGCACTGCACTGGGTGGGTGCAATCAGCTGCAGCTCAGGACATCTCACACGGGAAATACCAACTCAAATGGTTGGAGGGTGGCAGAGACTGAACCAGAGGAACCATGGCAGGTCAAGGGACCCAAGGACCTTCATTCAGGCAATAGTGCTGATCTGAGTCTTCCTGACACCACGGCTGGGTTATTTAGAGTAACACATGGACGTGTTCCTGCTGTTTTAGATCATTTAAGAAATGCGATAAATTTCCTAAGTGAGTTTGAATCACTTATTTTTTAGGTCAGTAAGAACAAGCTACAATATCCTATGTAAATGACAAGAAATATTTCACAGGATGAAGCAAAATTAATGTTTGGCCGATTTTCTTGGGTTTTCAATCATAGGCATCTTTCTGCCACACAGGAAGGAGTGTCACAGAGACATGGAATAAATGCAATAGCAGAAACACTGAAAAAAGTATTTTGTTAAAATGTTGGTACTGTCAGTGAACTGGTGGGTTTGGTGCTTCCTTGAGGGTGATAGAAATTGCAGGGTGTATTTAATGCCTAATGCAGTGTGAAAGTATAGATCAGTTCTAATCAAGTAGAAGTTAATATTTAAAAATAAAAAGAGAGAAGAGTGATAGAAACATGCAATCACTTAACTGTACTATTTCTGTCTGGTTTTATAAAACACTTAGAGAAATGCCTAAATAAGGTATGACAATATTTTATGTTATTTAAAAGTCACAGCTTTAATGTAGTACATGTTAAGTAAACTCTGACTAAATACTAGGAATGATGTAATCTATATTAAAATCTGTACTCAACTAATTCCTCATGCATTTACTCATTTCTTATTTCTTCTCACTTATGCTAGAGTTGTTCTTTCAGTAATGAAGTAACACATCCATTTCCCTTTTCCTATTTGTCTTTACAAATTCCATTAAAAAAGTACCTTCTCCTATTAGGCATATAAAGGTTATGTAAGTCAGAACTTCTGAAAAATTGAGTTTTTGAACTCATACTTTCAAAGATCTGTTAAAAAATATGTTGCTCTAAGACCAAAGTCTTATTTATATGAGTTTGTGGCTTAACTGACAAGTATTCTTCTGTGACAAGTAAGGGCAGACAGTTTGTATCTTAAACACCATAATCCAGTTTTCAAATCATGTAGACGTCTGGAAGGGAATCAGTCAGTAAAAAAAATTATATTATATCCCACTGACAGTCCAGATACAATCCATGAGATTCATTACTTCTACCCAAGACAAAAGAAAAAAAAAATATGGGAGAGGTGTGGGAGGGTCAGAAATATTTGCAGCTCACAAGATGGCTTAATCAAAGTAAACAGGCTTCTATTTTTAAAAACACAAACAGCAGTTAGTTCTTGGTTTAAATGCAAAGGTGGGATATAAGCAATAACTTGCTGCATTTTTATGTGAGGCCATGGGCTAACTGCTTCTGTTTTACAAGCTGCCAGCAGTTTGACCTCTCTAATTTGCTGGGAGACAGGGAAACAGCACCTCGAAAATTATATTTTTTCACTAGGATGAATATTTTCTCTCTGCATTTCTTTTACATGAGCTTGTGTAGGATTTATTCACAACAGATTTTCCAGTTCTTAGATAGTGGTCTCTCGCCCATGACAGCCTTCATTGATGTAGTAGCCAAGATGTACCGATAATTGCAGTCAAAGCTGCAATTTAGCCTTTTTAATTCAAAAGGAACATCTGAGAAGGAACATTTCTGCATGAATTAGAATCTGAAGCTAAATAGTACTTTCTTTTCCTTCAGGATTCTCCTCAGCTAACAACCAAACTGGACATTTACAAACTGGATTTCACCTTTTCCTTTTAGCGGTTTCATATGAATTAACATAAATTTCACTACTTTTAGTTTTTTTAATGGGAATTACGAACACAGTATAATTCCATTAGTTTATGCATACTGTTAATTTTAAAAATAAAATTAAGCTAAACTTTGTGTATACAGAATATTACCTCTCTTCTATAAGATGCAGTCAGTCTCACTTCCAAATGAGAAACCAAGAAAATGCCATTTTTAATTATAAGAGTTGACTGAATTTCCACATTAAGGTCAAATGAAAAACTGGAAATGAGGCACTAAATACGCAGCATTAATTCTGTGTCTAAACGATACACTAACTCCATGGCATCAGTAATGTATTGGAAGCTACTTTGTTGTTGCATTTTACAAAAATACTCATAGTTCAAAAGTTTTACAAATAGATAATTTTCCACTGAGTTCTACCTTTTCCCCTGAAAACATTCCCACAGGCATCATTTCAATTTGGTAGTTTTCATATATGTGCAGCAATGGGAAAAAGTTTCTTTGTTTTGACTGAAACTGGGAAGTGAGGACCTGAGTCTGTCTTTGGAGCTCATAACTCCTTCGAAAACACTGAGAGCATCGCTGCACTTTCAGCAGTTAAACTGAAATTTATTTCCATAACACACAAAAATGTTCCGGTTCTGTTAAAGCAGGAAAAAACTTTTCATAAACCTGGTAGCTACAACTGTAAAAATATTTTAAGTTGATGCAGAAGAGAACATGTTTTTATTTCGTAGGCTTGTATTATGGAAAGCTTAAATACAGATTATCTCATTCAGTAACTCCCCACTTTACAGTAGTAGCAATTCATCCTAATTGCTTGGGTAGCACACTCAGGAAAAAGAGTATTTTTCCTTTTCACTGAATAATGTTTCATGTTCGGTTAAATGCAGGAAGTTACACCACCGTTGGAATGTGATTGTCTGCAACGGCAGAGTTACTTCATATTCATAGGTTTGTGTTTAGCTAAATATTAAAATGTTGGCTGCTCGGCAGTACTTCTCGAAATATCTCTAACTCCCAACTAGCTAAACTAAAAAGGCATCTATCCGCCTCAATCAGAATTGTTTTCAACCGTGCATAATCATTTTTCACAGAAATTTTTAGCCTCCTGTATGGAGCGGATTATAGCAAATGTAATTCACACATGCTGTTTCTTATTCAGAGGAAAACACAGACGAAGGATGTGGAGAATTTCTAGCCAAATCTTCATTCAGATCCAAGATCCACGGACGCCACTGTAATTGAGAGACATTCACAACCAGATAGCTGCAGACTTCATTTTTGTTTAAAATAATACCTCTTCTACAGGAGCTCCAACTAAAACATTAATGTTATTTAACTTCTAGCAAGCTGCCTTGAGCTGAACTTACAACAGATTACACGTTCTGGGTTTAATTCTGTTCAGAAAAGGACAGTGCTTAAAACCATATACTTCTCTTCACATCTAGATCATGTAAATGTGCTGCTGCTTTTCAGACTACTTTAAAATTACGTGTAGCTAATAGCATTCTTCTTTCGGAATTTGACTTGCCTGGCAGTTCACAATGGAAAATGAACTGTTCCTCCCATACCTCAAAGTGCACACTTTACTCTGAAAGCTGTTTCAGCTCACCGTGCCCAGATTAAAAATGCCTGCTCATAGCACCCAGCCTCTCAGAAACCCCAGAGGAGGAATCAACTGCCCAAAAAGCAGATTTATTTTGCCTTCAGATTTCAAAGAAGTCCTGATTTAGTTCTGCTGTTCTGACATTCTGCTTTGTATCAAAAATTATGATTTCAAAAGCCACGTTTAAAATTTTATAATAGCAAGGAAAAATAGTGTTTGAATTACATCACGTTAAAACATGTAAAGTACAATAAACAACCCCAGGAAATATTAAAAGATGTTGACATGCACGGTGATTTTTACTAGGGCTCCTCATCTATATTAGATGCTTATTTTAGTTTTTAAATTATTATCAATTTCTTATTATTTGCACCTCTAGCCTAAAACAAAACAAAACAAAACAAAAAAATAACTCAAAAACTGATTAAAGCACAAGAATAAATTTATTTCCAAGGTGGCCTTTATTTTAAGATTAACTCCAAAATAATAGAGCTGCTTCCTCAGCTATTCCATACCCACTCCTGTGCTGCTCCTCAGCTGCACCAAAGGACACTCCCCCAAGCAGCTGCAGCTGCCTAAAGTAACTTCAGTCCTTTGATTTCTGATTTGAAAAATTTACACAACTATTTACTGAGTTCAGTAATGTTACAACTTTAACAAACTTTTGTTATTACATTGCGATTGGAAAATGCCCCTAAAGTGAATCACATTTTAATTTATCCTTTCATCCTGTTTCTGATATTGTACCAAATAGGATCTTTATAAAATTTTATTTGCTAAATTCGTTTCTGATCTCAATAAGCCATGTCACTTTTTGTATAACTTTGAAGCAACAGAACACACATTAAGCTGCTGTTTAGATGCCAGAACAAGGGAGGATGTATTGGGCAGTGACTTCTGTCCAGTTGCATTTGGAATAACACAAGGATCCCATCCCTCAGGATCCACAACAAAATACCTAAATAGCCTAATACCCAAACATTGCTTTCAGCTTTGGATATTTCCAATAAAATAGTATTTAGAGTAACCATACTCCTTTCAGAAACAGCATCAACAGCTTTTGACACGCAGCACCCATGCAATAGCATTTAATAATTGGAATTCTGTAAGAATAACCCAAGGTGGCATCAATTTCTGTGAGCAGAAAGGGTGAGAACGGGTGAGTGATGGAAGGATCAGTGAGTCCACATCTCTCCCTCATGACATTTGCAGAAAATGAAAAATAGGCTGCTTAAGTACTAATTTTCCACAAAAATATTTTCCTGCTGTAATAAAAATAATATAAAATTTCTTTTCTGAATTTTAGCATTATGTCTAAGGTAGCAGTAGCTTATACTACCCTATAATCTTGGCAAATGTTCCAGCACATGTTTGAATTTGATTTATTAAAAATTATTTCACGGGTACTTTGCTGAGATAAATTAAATGAAGTCAAATTACTGAAAATTCCACATTGCTTAAACACTGAAATTCCAAGGAGTTGCTCCAAGAAGGAACTTCTTTTTACTAATAATTGTAAGCTTCCAATAATGTCCTACAATTAACTAAATTATGTCACTAATTAATACATAAATTCACAGTTAAATGACAAAAAGAAAAGTCAAATCTTAATACAGATTGACTATCTTGTTGTAGTCACTAAACATTTTTCTCCTCCATAAGTCACAAAAATAAAATTGTAACTATTATATTTTTTAATTTGGATCTGAATGGGCTCTATTAATAAACTACATTTTTATCATCAAACAAAAAAAATGGTCTTGTTATGAATGCTTTAAATGCTTTTTATCTACAAATACATGAAACTCAGAAGTAGCATTTCTAAACTAAACATTATTATTTAAATAAATAGCAAAGGAAAAAATAGCACTTGAAAGCAAAGAATAAAACAGTACTTGAAAAACCAGTTTCTTCTTTTGCACATCTTAAGAGAGTTAAGCTGTAAAAATACCTACAGATATAATAAAATAGCTAAAAATGTATTTAAAGTTATTTTCCACTGCGATCAGCAACTTTAAAGGGAAAATAAATGACATTATCACGTGACAGGCCAGCGTGAGACATGTAGCTTTATTATTGATTTGAAATGGCCATTTTCAAGGAACAGTTGAAATAACAGGGGCGAAACATTCAATGTTTAAAGTAAGTACTGCTAGAAATGGCAAAAAAAGTGTCAATGGAAATTCAGCCACCACACAGTCTCTTCATTTTCCAACATCAATATACTGAAGAGAAGGTCTCAACTTCAATACTCACATTCAAAAATTATGTTAACAGCCCAGAAACCTATGCATTTTAAATTTCTCTATTTGTTAAATTTGTTTTACTTTCTCGGCAGTACACTGCCCAGGCAGGAAAATAGAATTGGTAACCTCTCAGTATACTTTAATTTATGATGCCACAATTCAAATCACAGCAAGTAAGATTTCACATAGTCAGCACTGAAGCAAGATCTGCAGACACTAAATGAAACATGTATTTAAGGAGAAAAGGAAAAAAGAGATACCATGCACAAGGTAAACTTTTAAAATTAAATGAAAAATACATGCTGTTATAAATCAGACTAAAAGCATTAATTATAGTATGTTTGACTATGAAACACACTACCCAATGATTTTTAAATTGTAGCATCTCAAAAGAAATTTGAGTTAACAACAACAGAGCAGCTTTTAGTAGGAGCCAGTACTCTATAGAGAATTAAACCACCAAAAAAACAAAAATCTTTATTCTTCACAGTGGCCTCTTGTCTTCCAGTGTCACACTGGCTCATTAAATTTATTATATCTTTGCCTCTAATAATTTTCTTTCCTCTGATGATTCCATCCCAGTAAGATAATACTATTCCCAACCCCTGCCACCATAGATGTCTGGGACATTCTGGCAGGGGGGTACAAACTGGTGCCAAACCACCCCCTACCAAATCTAAGAATAGTCACTTTCAAACCACAGCTGGGCAAAAAGGAGCTCTATGAATAGGTACCACAAGTCCAGAATTCCATCATTTCTCCACAAACACACATGCCACGAAGGGTCAGATTCTCAGTTTGGTACCGGGGACTTCTGTCCCTGGTGGCACCCTGGTGCAGCTCAATAGGATCAAGGAGCAGAGCAATCCCTAACAGCCTCTGGAGCCTGATCCTGTGGATGCACGGCAAATCCCTGGGATGAGAGATCTACCCAGGTGCTGCAACTCCTCCCAGAACTCCATGAGGGCCCTCTTGAAACAAATGGGCATTATTAACAAAATAGTCTGTTCTACACTGAACTTCTATCTGGAATAGAGGGCCAGAATTTCAAGTGTCTCTTCCTAAAGCTGTTTGTAGGTAGGAGACAGATGGGAGACAGATGCCCACTTCCCAGAACACATGTTAAGGAAAGGAAGCTAGTACACTACAAAACATCAAACTAAATACAACTATAGCACAATTTGAGTTGGAAGGGACCTCCGATCATCATTCAGTGTAAATTTCCACAGGGAATGATAAAGTATGTAACTCACAAAAAAATGCCAGGAAGTCTTGAAAAGCTTATAAGACGTTTTGCTGTCTGAGCTTTAGGTGGATTTCAGCATCCAAATCTCAGTTCAGGCTGATTAATATCTAATAGTGAACTTAATTTTTCATTAATGAAATCCATAAGTTCAGATACATTGACATTTCCCTTTTCCTGCCTTAAGTATTCTGTATGAAGGCCATTAGTGGAAACCTTCTTACTTGCACACTCGGGTGTCTTGCCATTGCAAATAAACATCAACTATAAAGCCAGCTGCAATTTGAAATGCTCTACCTTCATTTCTAATAGAGCATAGCAACAACTTGTATATTCCAAAATCCATCTGTCTTTATCCCTACTAGCAAACCATATGCAGTTCATTTTCCACCTAAACTCCTTATATTTTTCTGGCTGGTTCTCTTCATCCAAGTTTTACAAGTGCTGATGAAACCACTGTACACTTTTATCACTTCAAGGCATCACAGGTATTGCAACTTTTCAGCAAGAGTTCCAAATTATTAACACTCACCTTCACATCCAAATTTTCTTTAATTGACTCACACTGTAACTATGCCCCTGCAAAGATTTGCTACTCATTTCCTCCTGCTCAACACCTTCCTTCTGTCCTATTCTTTCTCCAGTACTTCATTTTTTATCACTTCCTTCCCTAGTCCATTCTCACTTCACAATTTCCATGGCAACTCCTACACAATATCCTTAGGTTCAAACTTAACTGTCTGTCCATGAAAATAATTTTTTTTGTTTGGAAGGCCAAGTACAGATGATCCAGCAAGACTGAGAAACTGCAATCTTCTACCCACTGAGTGCCACACTTCCCCTGAATGGAAGACTTACTCAGATACTTCCTCTTTGGTTTTATCACCTGTTTTGAATAATTTTTACTAGTTAACTATTTAAAATGACTACATGAGTAACAGTAATAAATAACCAAAGATGTACAACAGAATGCTCCATGAAAATCATGATAGTATCTAAGAATTTCTACTTTGTTTTCTTTTACCTCCATTCTGGGGCTTAAAACTTAAAACTAATAGAAAAGGATGATCTTCATCTTACCAAATAGGTTTACATATAAAAACATTCCAACATGATCTGGGGCTAAACTGAAAGCTCTACATCATACATACCACAAAGAAGACCCTACCACAAATTTCAAAGTGTTTAGAAAAGTCAATGTATCTGTCCTCCAGGGAAAACTGGGCAATTCAAATGCCAGCCAAGGTGCCCCAGACCATCCACATCCATCCTAGCAGGGAACAGAGTATGCAGGCAAGCTCAGGTCTTTTCAGACTGCTTTTCAGACTACAGATCTACAACCAGGAAAAAAAATGTATTTAAAATACCAGTCTGATCTATTGCTGTCCTAAATAGCAGTGCAATATTTTTCTGAACTCTGCTAACAACTTGAAAAGTACAGCTGATAAAAAGATGCTGCAAAAAGATGAATGGAAGCCATACTGCCAATCATACAACTTAACATTATTTCTCTGAACTTTTAACAAATTTAAGTATGGCAAGAACACACTGCAAGAAACTTCATAAACCTAAAAAGCTAAACCTCTGTAAACCAGAAAAATGTCAATATAATGAGATCACTTAACAACAGGAAGAGATTTCAATCACTAATGCTATGTATAAATGAGCAGCACGGCTCAGGGTGACAGTATCTGGCCACTCAACAATCACCCAAGTGCAGGGGAGTTTAGAAGCATGTAAAGTATTTCCTACAACAACCTAAAAGATTTCTGGCCACACACAGGCTCTGTGGTAAAAAAAATAAAAATATTAAGAAAAGTAGTCTAAAAACTTAAGCAAATGGAAGTTTATAAATGTGTTTTATTAAAAAAATCCTAATTGATAACATACAATAGCCTGGAATATGAGTAGAAAAAGCCATCTAGGGAAGCAACATTAACATCAGGATGACACAAACCATTTCTCACTTTTTATTGAAATCTTCACTGAGAGTATTGGAATGTTATCATGAAATTTAATTACAAGTGAAATTAAAATCTGTAGTTATTATAAGCATTCTAACTATATGTCAGGCAGATTAACTCCAAAACACATTGAAATAATGTTACACAGGTTGAGGTACCATACATAGAATATAGAAAGTTGAAAATCTCTTACATGAGAGATTTGAAACAGCATCTCCAAGCATCAATCTTTTTCTATTAGAGTAAAAACACAAGGACTTAAAGCAACCATAAACACAGAATGGCTGGGGGTGGAAGGCAGCTTTCAGATGGTTTGGAATGGGAAGGATCTTAAAGGCCATCTCTTTCCAGTCCCACTGCCACAGGACACCTTTTACTAGAGCAGATTGCTCCAAGCCCAAGCACTTCCAGAGATGGATCATCCAGAAATTCTCTGAACCACCTGTGCCAGTGCCTCACCACCCTCATCATACAAATCTTCTTCCAATTATCCAATCTAAATCAACTCTTTCAGTTTAAAACCACAACCCCTTTGCTATCACAAGAGGCCCCACTAAAGTCTGTTCTCATCTTTTTTTATTAGCCCCCTTAAATACTGAAAGGCCACCAAATGAGGTTTCTCTGGAGCCTTCTCCAGGCTGAACACTCCCAACTCTCTCAGCCTGTCTTCAAAGGAGGGGTGCTCCAGCCCTCTGAGCACCTGGGTGAACTCCTCTGGACTGGCTCCAGCAGGTCCATGTGTGTCTGTGGTAAGGAGCCCAGAGCTGGGCACAGCTCTGCAGGGGGAGTGCAGAGGCAGAATCCCCTCCCTCTGCCCCTGGAGCAGCCCAGGATACACTTGGCTTTCTGGGTTGAGGGGCTACAGGGCAAAGGCAAACAGAGGCTTAGGATAAATTATAACAGGAAACACCATAAAACATGACAGACTGGTAGATGAGAATAATGGTAAAAGAAGGAGATTTGTTAATACCAAGAACTAATCACATCTTGTTACCTGCCTAATTACTTTCAGCAGTGGCCCTTAGGTATTGCAGCTAGGACAATGAAAGAAATTTAAATTCCCTAAGAGCTATGCTTAGAAATTTGCATGTTCCTCACCTTTATTGCTGCTTTCTAGCACTTCAAAAGACATCTTTTCTTTTGGGCTGCACATCTTGGAATTTTTCTGTTTCACGAGATATTTCTGTTCCTCTATCTACATTTCTTTCATTATGTAAAAATAAGGTACTTGGAGGACCACAATTTCCTTGACTTTTGTGATCACACTATATCTTCCTTCATTTTCATAGGATGTTAAGCACTGAATGGCCAATACTGTATAGCAATCTTTATTTCTCCAACATTAAAATCTATGTATAATATTAAATACAAACCTCTATGTGACAGAAGAAAACAAGTAAAACTGAAGGGTAGCATGAAGATGCTAGATATTAAATTATCTTATACATACTGTGATTAAATAAGAAGTCTTGAGCAAGTTCTAATTCTAACATACAATATACATGCTTGCTAGACTATATAATCATGTTCTTCAGCTATTTCTAATGTATAAATTCAGTACACAAATTTTATTATAGCTTTACGTAGTACTATGAAACAAAATACATCCATATTATATATATTGGATACTATTTGTTTCCAAAATATGGCACTGTAAGTGTACTACAAAATACACCAAAGTTGGAGTTCACTAATACTTTAACTACACATATGCAGAAAACTTCTTTTTCTTTGTTGAGACTTGCAATTTGAGTTAGGACTTTATTTATTTTCTTCTCCATACATATATATTTCTTGTAACAATATTACACTAACTATATGCAAATGGATAATTTTATTTATATTTTAAGCCCATAAAAATATGTTTCTAGTTTAGAATTGGTTTTCTAATACATAGAAATGTCTTGTATTACCTGCAGTACACATTAAAATACACCAAAAATACACTTCTACTACTGTAGTTCACATATGGTTTTCTGGATTGGCCAAGCCCCTCAGAAAGTGTGTAAAGACACCCTGTTTTTGTCAGCATTGTCTCTATGCCTGCAACTGTTAATAAAAATTAAGCTACAATTAAAAAAATCTCTATTTACCTTCATAGGACAATGCCCTCAATAAAACCACTAGAAGGGCAGGTGTCACAAAAGATCTCCACATTTAAAAAATACTACAAATATTTAGCTTTAACCCATGAAACTGCATTAATGTATTGAAAATGGGGGACATTTCCTGTTTAATATCTTACAGAAGCAAACTTGCCATAATTTGTTTTTTAGTTGTCATTTTCTTAAGTCTGTTAACGCTGATTCATCTAACTGGTTTCAAAATAAAACAACAATCAGCATTGTTAAGTACTGATTTACACTTCAAGCAGGTATTCATACTCATCCTCACTTTGTGGTAAAATTGCTGAAAATAATTTATTATGATTAATAAATTATTTGATTAATAAATTATGATTATGATAAATTATTTATTATGATTATTTCAGATCACTTAAGTATTTGCTTAATTAGATACTTAATCAAAACCATCTCTGGTCTTCCCAAACATGCCACACACCTTCCAATTACTACATAATACTCTCTGTCATGGAGGATAATATTTCTGTCACAGAGGAGGCTATACATTAAAAACCAAACATTACCACACAATTCATCAGCAAGACTCATTTCACATCTTAAGGAGATCTTTTAGGAAAGAAAATTCTCTTACTTTAGGATATTGTCTCTGTCTTAAAATTCACGGCACACACAGTCTGATCAAAGAGGTCTTTCCCTCAGTTATTAACTAACATGTTCCTGTGCTCAGCATCTAAAGGGGAAAAACTAACAACCTGTGGTGTACTATTATCCACTTAAACTCCAGCCTAGAAACAGGCAACACTGCTATAAAAATAAAAGTAGCACTCTTGATTATCTCAGACTACCAGAACGAATAGAAAGCTTGAAAGTGCTTACAGGGTGGTTTCCAAATATCCTGATGGAGACTTTTACAGGTTAGTTAAGACTTTATTGAATGCCAAATTTTAAGGAATAGGAAAATGTAAATAACTGAAATGTAGCAATGGTTTTTCAGATAATGATCCAAGAATGGAAATTCTGAATAAGCCTTTAAATACCAACATGTTGATATGTATAAAATATAATGGTCTCTAACAGGCAAGACAAAAAGAATGGAAAAACGTAATCAAGCTATGCTAAATAAAGCCTCCGAAGTAAGCAAAACAAATTTACACAGCCCTCAAAGAGAAGCATTGCCAGAAAGGATCTTTTATTCAGATTTTTTAAAATAAACTATGTCTGGTTAGAAAATTCAATCAAGCCTAAAGTTTTGTAGCAACCCCTCTACACAATAATTGCACATCATAAACATTTCTAGAGAGCGTGTGATAAGAACTGATGATCAGGAACAGGAATTTTCATTCAAATATTTAGAACACTGACCACTTATGATAAAACAACAAATCCCCACAGCAGTCTATCATGTATGGAAGGACTGAAGGCCCCTGGTTTACATAAATATCAATTCTGCATCTTCTTTCGTTGTTTCCACCTCGTACAACACAGCATCTTAATCAGTGATGTGGTAAAGATATAGCAACCATTATTTCTTGTATTGTTTTCTCCATTAGAAAGAATCAGGGTTATGGATTCCAGTTAGCAGAGAATTTGGGACAGGCTTTGCCAAATCAGTCTGTCTTTGCAATATAAGAACTCTGCTGCTTTAGAAGAATTTGCTGTGGCCATGGATGGTGACTTCTTGTCAGTAGAAGCCGAGCAGAGAAAAACAACCAAGCACTACCAAAACTGGAATAGGAACTTGGAAAACCCCTGCCACCACCATTGGGACTGAAAGAGTGAAATGGTCAGGGACAGATCTATCTGCACAAGTATTTAAGTATTAAATACAAGGTATTAAGTATTACCAGAATAAAAGGGAGTATTCTGAAGGCAGAAAGTGAGAGAGATGACAAGTAAGATATAAAAAGAGCAGCATTGTTTCTTAAAAAAAAAAAAAATCAAATCCCATTCCCATCATTATTCTTGGTAACTGTTTCTGGCAAAAGTTCAGTCTGGAGAACTAGAATAAATCCTCACTGTTTACATGCTATGAGATAATAAGAACAAGTGCATTTCACTGTTTGGCACAACACTTTAATTTAACGTGCCAGATTTGGCAGAACTACATGAAACATGATTCCAGTAACTGACTGCTTGAAGATAATTCACAAAATCCTTTGAGAGAGGAAAGCCACATATCGAGTTTATCAAGAGTGTGACTGATCCCATAAATGGCCTTAGCAAAGGCCTGATGTCTGGGTAAGTCAGTCAGTGAGATGGAATTATCAGTGCTAAGGAACTGCTCCAGCTTTCCAGGGCATCACCCTTACAAAATAGAAGCAGCAATTAGTGCCAGCTCGTTCCTCATTGCACAAGGATATAAATCTCAGTTACAGAGATAACCTTTACTGTGTTATTTCCTAATTTTTATGCTTCATTTTACAAAACTGATGCTCTTTTAGCATAGCATAAAAAAACATTTAGGATTCTTCTTTCCAAAATAAAATCAATAAACATGCATGTTAATCTCAAGGCAAAAACTATTGCGTGTGCAAATTATGAGCCACTTTAGAATCTTTAGAACCAAGAAATTATCACCTATCAATGATTTAATGCAGCTGTATGTAAAAATGAAAGGTCCTTTATTACTTCTGAAGTTTTTTATGAATTTTTAAAGGATCTTCTACTATTTAAAAGAAAGCAAAGAAGTATTGAGACTCAGAACTAATCTTATTTCCAAATTCATTAACGGAGATGCCCCAGTAATCAACTGATCCCTTTCTGTTTTAATCACCATTTCTGCTGTCCCAGAATGAAGGATGAAAAAAGCTTATAAGGCTTATAAAGGCACAAAAATTAGAAACCCATTGCTCATAGCAGTCCAAAGGCCTGAAACTCACCTATTTGTCAGCTTGTTGCTCTCCCATTGTGTATTTTATATAGTCATTCCTACTATATGAAAAATTCTGGTTTTTTGTAGGTTTTTCTGGCCTCCACACTAAATACTCTTCTAAAAAAGAAAACTCTATCATTTCACTTAAAAACAAGTGTCATCCAATAAAGCAGGTGATAAATTAAAATACTTTGTTGAATTTCAGAAATGAAATTTAGAGCTTACATAGAAGCACAGAATGGTTTGGGTTGGATGCAGCCTTACAGATCATCAAGTTCCAACCTCCTGCCAAGGGCAGGAACACTTCCCACTAGAGCAGGTAACTGCATGAAGTTTGTAAGAGGCCCAATTTCACTTCCTTAAAAATAAAAATTGGAAAGTTCTGCTGAAGAAAAAATCTAACTCGTATCCCAAAGCTTCTGCTCTTTGTATATACTAAACATTTAACCCAGTCAATTAGAAAATTGCTTTATTTCACTGTCTTCGAAGCTAAAGTAAATGGAATTCAGTGCCACACAAGTGATTAGCATTAACTTAACTTGCTCAAAATTCAGCCAAATTCCATTAAGCCAACCAGAGATAAGATAGCATCTTAAATTTCATTTGGGAAAATAGATGGGCACTGGACAACTTTATAAGGCACTGGCAAAAGACTTTACTTGGTGCTTACAGTGGTACTTTCTTGTGTGCACATGGGGTTTAAGGAACAGGGTAAAAGATACATTTTCCTATGCTAATTGCATTTTGAAAATAAGCACTGAGCTTTAGAGAACTACAGGTATTTTTTAGGGAATTTATATAATAAGAAGGTAAGAAGAATATATCCTAAGTGCAAAATATTAAGCTCTTTTTCTTGCCTTACTGTCAGCATCCTCCAATTTTTAAAAATATGACTCAAGAGCTGATGCAATTTGCATAATTTAAATTATCTATACAATGACCCACAGACCCACTGTGAGAGTCATACCATAGTTTCTTTACATGGTCCAAAAATCACTGAGCAGCTCTCAGAACATTTTCATCCACGGTCAGAGTATATTCCTCTGGATTTATCCTACTCAGTGTGAGCTTGATGACCTTTTCATAGTAAAAAAAAAAATAAAAAATAGGAGAAATAAAGTCATATCTACGTTAGCAAGAGTAGGAAGTTATGCTTATTCTGCTCAAAGCAGGTGGGCATGAGTCAGTCCTGGTTCAGAAAACACTCCCCAGCATTTACACACTGAGTCAGTACCAGGATATTACACTCATGGAAAAGTGATGAAATTTGACTGAGGTACTGCAACTTATCAGCCACTGATGCAGGACAAGGCAAAATTGAAGTTTTTTGGTTTGTGTTTGTCCCATTCAAGTTCTGATTGCTTTATTTATCACACACCAAACAGACCAACTACTGTTTCTAGACTTACAGAAATAACAGATAAAATCCACCAGCTCTTCTAACCATTCCCCCAATCCAAAGATCATGGGATATTTATAACCAGTACAAGCCATGCTGCATAAGCAGGAAGAGGAGACCCACAGAATTAAAGGGCCTGCTTCAAGCTACTCCTCAAATTTTGGATAGGTTAAAACAGCAGCTGGGTAAACTCACTGAAGGAACGTTCACTGACAGCTACTAAAAACAAAGACAGCTCTAGCTCAGGAAGTCTGAACTACGCTTAGCCAGAGGTTAGGAAAGCATCCTGTGGAAGTATTCCTATATTTTTCCCTTTTTCTTGCATTCCTTCCTTGAGGTCCACTGCTAGCCAGTACCAGAGATAACAGTTTAAATGAAGCTTTGATCTGATCTCCATACAAAGTTTAAACAGTGTAGATGCCTCAGGAATAAAGCTTTAAATTACTAATCCTACCTTTTAAGATAGGATTAAAACTTATCATTAAGGTATAATTTTTTTCTCACAAGGTATAAGCTAGTTGATAGGTTTTCTCAAAATTGTGTAATTGGTCACTACTCTTTTATGGTATTTAGTGGTATTTCTAAACAAGAAGAAGTCAGAGTTCGATTTAGTTTAGTGTACTTAAGCTCGCTTAACATTGTTTTGTCTTGTAATTTAGTCTCTCCCTTAAACTTACTACCTTTTTAAACATAAAAGCATCAACACTAAGTCTTAAACCTGATTTGCAGACATTTTCCAATTTTGTGGAATATGTACTTTCATTAATAAAGATAAATTTTAGAGTTCAGATTTGAAGCTCATTGTCCCAAGATATCTTTAGGTCTCCCAGTTTACCCTGGTCTGATACCCAAATAATGCAAGGAAACTGGCTAAGATTCTCAAATGTTCTAAAAACACTGAGTTTTCAACTACTGCATGACCAAACAAATTGTTTAAATGGGAGCACAAAATCAGAGCCTTCCCTTCTCAAACTAAATTTTAACTTCACATTTATTACTTTAGGTAAATACTTTACTGAGCATTTGAAGAATCTAGTACATTATACAAAGAAAAATTGTTAAAGTTGCTTCAGAAGCTGACACAAAAGCAATCAAACCTCATAAAGCAGCATCAAAATCCCTTTTGTACTGTAACCAAATTTGTTAAAATGCTTCCAAACTCTATTTGCAATACATTACTGAATCCTCTATTTATTAAATAAACTCAACTGTGATGAGGATCTTATGACTTTGAGTCAAAGGCATTGCTCATTAAAGCCTGCTGTAGTGTTAAAAAAAAAAAGTCAGCAGATCCCAAAAAGTGACCTTGGGGGATTACAGGTGGATCTGACAGCTCTAAGTTCCAAATCTAGGATCCTTCAGGGTATGAGCTTCTTTCCCATATAGATGGGGAGAAAGAGAAAAAATACTCCTTGAAGGGCAGTGATCAGGAGGATTGGGCCAGAATCTTCTCAGTGGTGCCTATCAACAGGAAAAGGGGCAACAGGTACAAAGTGCAATACAGGAAGTTTCATGTGAATATGAGGGAAAATGTCCTTGCAGGTGACAGAGCACTGGAACAGATTGCCCAGAGAGGCTGTGGAGTCTCCTTGGGAGACCTTCAAAACTTGGCTGGACATGATCCTGTAGAATCTGCTCCAGGTGAAGCTTCTCAAGAGTTCCCTTCCCCAGCCATGCTGTGAAGGCAATAAAACACACGCCAGCACAACAACACCAGGGTAAGGACACCCACTCACTGAATTCATGCATATCTGACTGCCAGGAAAGGACTGGTGTGATACAACTGGCTGGAAAAGGTGCCAGTGACACCTTCCCTTCAGTGCACGATCCTGTGCATCAGCCTGTGGGCAAAGGAGAAGTGACAGCACTGCTGCACCCTGCAAATGTCCCAGGTGCTGATCCCCACCTGGAAAGGATGAGTGAAATAAAGGTGGGCTGAAAGAGCATTGAGGGCATGACACTCTGACTGTCTGAAAGCTGCTACAGAGGCAAACAAGGAATTAATTCCAATGCCAGCAGCTCACAGTATTTACACTCCAGTTCTGGAAAAACAGTTTAAACTGACTTCTTCATACTAAGTACAAAAATCCTTCCATACAGTAGAAAAACTGTTAATAAAGGATAGGTTAGCTCTCCATTGTATCAATACAGGGTTTAAACGTGAGAGACTGAAAAATAAAACCTGATTCATATTTAGTCTAACCTAAATTGTTTCTCCTTATTCTCCATACTTGTGGAGCAGGTTATGCCAACTACAGCAGGAGCATGTTGATGTGATTGACCTCATTTTGCCTCTCCCTTGTGCTCACATGAACCTGCAAAACAGCAGTCTCTGCTCTCATGTGGCATTAACATGTCATAGAATCTTAAAATTGCTTTTAAAATAAGAAAAAAAATTGAGCCCTGAGAAAGTGGCAGTTATTTCTGAGAGAACTGTTCTCTCCCAAAGTTAAATTGAATTAACCCTAGCAAAAACAACTAATGATATATATAAAGCTGATGAGAAAACACCACTAAGGGCAAAGAAAAACATTTTAAGCTTCAACTCATACTTGGGAGCTGCCACTTCAGAATACTTTCTTTCAAAGTACCGTTTTTGGAGACAAATCACAAACCAAAGCTTTAGAGCTCACATATCAGTTAAATATTCATGTGTAACTGAGATTTGCACATTACTTTTAAAACACTGACTAGTATAACACCACAAAAATGAAGATTAAAAGATGGCTACTTGTTACTACATTTATTTTCACAAGACCATTACATTTAGTTTACTAGCTGTGTTCTTCCCTTCCTGATTATCTATGAAATCATTTTCCATCTCAGTTTCCTGTCCTCAAATCCTCTTTAGAAGCAGTCAATTCCCTTACCAAGGGTAAACTTGGTAACAATAAGAAATATAAACATGAAACATCTTACAGAAGTTCATAAATAAAGGTCCTTCTGTTACTCTTGGTTAAGCTACAATGGCAGAATTCACTACAAAAAGCAAATGCTTGAAAAAGAATAAAGGACTGTTTTCCACGGGACTGAAATTATTCCAGAATTAAGCTGACTCCAAGCTACTGAAGCTGTACATGGCTCTTCTCATTCTTAGGCCCATTTCTCTCCCTCATCACATAGTGATTTTCACATCTGATTTTCCATATAGTGCCACATTTTCTGTGGCACTGAATTTTGGATTCAAGTATTCTCTCCACCACCCTGAATCTCCAAGGAAGTTTGAATGGATAACTCTAGCCATCAGAAACTTTTCTCATAGAGGTCTCTGAACTGTTCATTTCAGCATTAAACTGTGAAGAGAAGTGGGAAAACACTCAACATTCTTTGAATGGATATCCCAATATCCTGAGAGCAACATAATCAGGAGACTGACCAGGCACTGCTCATTTCCACTGGTGTCCATGTCACCATGATCATGAGACCTACAGCAACAGGATCCAAGGGTGTTTACCAATTACCCTGAAGAAACTAAATACAGGAAGGAAACCTGAAAATTAAATAAGCAAGAGAACCAAAATGAAAGACAAGCATATAAATGCTTCTTATTTTTGCTCCAAAGGTTTCTCTCCATTTATGTGGCCAAGCAACAGTTTATAAAGATCCCAAGATTTTGAGCTTGTATTTGTACAGATTCATTTCCTTTGCTTCTCCCTTTGAACTCCTTCTGTCTATCCAATTATTTAATAATCCTTACTTTTGTTAGAAAGGCATTTTATCTTTGCTTTTATCACTAACTCTCCCATACTGGGAATGCCATTTCTCCCTGGCTAAGGAGAGATGTGACTACCTGCTCAGCCAAAAAGCACTAACTGGGATTTAAACACATGATTCACATGAAAATAGATGATGTTCCAAAACATCATTTACTCCATCATAGCAATTACCTAGGTTTAAATGTCATTTCTGTATTATTAATAAATTAAAAGTATCAATAAAAAAATTTGATATTACATACTAACAGTCAATAGATTTCCTAACTAGTATTAATCCTACTTCCAGCTAATTCCCTATATTCACCAAGTTTCTGAAGCAAACCTCAAAGGTTAAAGCTTTCCAGGCAGGTGTTGGTCATAGATCATTCCACAGTCACAGCTGGGGAGGAGAACACAACATCCCATTCTAAGCCCATGAATTCAAGTCCTGTCAGAAGAATGGGTGAAAAAACTGGACCACTTCTTATAAATAAGAAAAAGTCTTAAACAATAAAAGGCAATAAAAAACATGTTAATGTTTGTCTCATCATCAGTTCTATTCTCAGTTTCTTAATCAGAACTAACTCCAAACATAGCACACACTGCTCTGTATTTCCCTCTGTTTACCTGAATCAGCATTTCTAGAAGGGGTGGCAAAGAACTGCTTCCAAATTATTAATGTAGCTGCATAATGCTCCCTTCACATCACCATCTGTCAGAAATCCAACAGTTTTCACCTTGAAGAATTTATTGTCAACTAAATCTTGTCACACCTGCACAACTATAGGAAACAAAACTGTCAATCAGAAGCATTGCTTATGAGCATTTTGGCAATTTTCTGCTTTATTTTTTGTTTTAACTGTTCCACACTGAGGTACGAGACAGTGCCTGACCACAACCCAGCCAAACAGTGCAATTATTTGGACTATTGGTAATAATCACGTCTGCATAGCTGCAGTATAAATCTGTAATTACACTGACAGGATATCCCCAAGGCTTGGGAAACAGCATTTGTTTTACAATATGAATTTAACAAGACAAAACCTATTCATGATTGAAAAAAAAAAAATCAAGGAAAGCTTAGACTATGTCAATTATAACTGGAACACTAAAAATATGTCAGGGAAAAAGACCAGAATGAGGACAATGATGACAAACTGTTTTCAAGAACACAAGGTGTTCTGTTTTCAAGGACACAGAGGTGTCCAAAGGGTACAGACCTGGACAGAGGAGGTGTCCAGGAGAGCTGGCTGATCTCCTCCCTCCAAGGTCAAGAGTGGTTCATCTCAACCAGCAGCTAATCAAGCAAAGGAAGCAGAAAACCTGTTTGGATGAGCAAGGAGCCCCTAACTTAATGCAGAGAAAGGAAGGAAGCATAAGAATCATAGAATAGCTTGGGAACCTTAAAATCATCTCATTCCAACCCTCCTGCCATGGGCACCTTCCAGCAGACCAGGCTGTCCAAAGCACAGCAGAGGAACAGGAGGAAGCAGGGAGAGGCAGCCCAGGAGAAATAGAGAGATATTGCTCAATCAGTGAGCCAAAGCCCAGATGGAGCCATCTGGTCACACAGTGGGCATAGGCTGAAATAAGGAAATTTCATCTAAATAAAAGGAAAATAGATAATTTTTTTCTTTGAGTCTAGTCAACTTCTCTAAAAGGCTGCTAAGGATGCAATATCCATCCTTGGAGATATTTAAAATTAAAACTGGACACTGTCCTGAGAAATTCACTGCAGCCAACCCTGCTCCAAACAGCCTGATTGAGCCAGATGCCCACTGGAGATTCTTCCCAGCTTCAACTTCTTTGTGATCCCACTTGCACATGCTGTAAAAATGGTGGGGTTTTGGTCTTTTTTCTCCCCAAATAATTATTCATCACATTCTATATCCTATATACTGGGCAATAATGATTACTTTGCAAAGTTCTCACAAATTTAATAAGTAGTAGTTAGGGTTATTAATTACCCTAATTTGTATCAACAAGATCAAAATTTTTTTTAAAAACCCTTTACTTACTAAGCTCTCTAAAACACAGAAATCTTTGTGGGGAAAAAAACAGAATACAGCCCATTCAGTCTCCTACTAGTCACAGAAAGTAACATATAAGAAAATTTAAGAAAGAAGATCAGACCAAAAAAATATTCCTGTCCCAATAATTGAGTGAAAGATGACCTAGCCAATTCAAATATGTATAAAAATCATTTTTGTCAGCAAGTATCACAATAACCCACCAGTCCCCAAAAAAGGTTTATTAATACAAATACCTGTATATACCTGCAATAAAAGTAATGGAGTTAGAGTTACACCTTTCCCATATTTAAAAGGTGCTCTGATTTTCCTAATGCTGTCATTCCATTGATTAGTACCAATATTTATCAACTACCTATGACATAAAGAGGGAACAAACATTTGGTGTTAGCTCACTTTGGATCTATAAAATCTAAAATAACTTTACACAGTCTCTCTTTGTTTAACAGCAGCATTATCAAAAGTTACAAAATGCAGATGAACATAAAAAATGTATCACTCCTACTCTAATGACATAAATATATAAAAGCTGTCCTTTTATCTTCATCAGTTTCTCCTCCTAGATTTAAGAGATAATTAACTAATATTTATGTTGATAGAAAAATCCAGTTATTAAATTGACCAGAATGACCAAAGTTCATTACATGTCCTTCAATTCTTTAAGCTCAGCTGGACTCTGAGAATGTTGGCATCGTTACATGTTGTCATATGCAGGAAAATACTTTCATATCCCAGAAAAAAATACATGATCAAAAAAATGCATTCCATCTTATCAAAGTTGAAAAAATTATAATGGTCAGAAGACTGTGTTTAAAAAAAAAAAAGAAAAAGGAAAAAAAAACACAACAAGAAAAATCCCAACAAAAATAGCAACTTAACCCCATGAAGCATTTCAGCAAATATCCATAACTTTCTCCAGGCTAACTGCTATAGCAGGTCTGCCTGATATCACCTCAAGAAATGGAAATAAAAAAAATAATGTGTGATCATCTGTCTTTCACCACGTGCATGTTTGAATTTGGTGGTTTTTTTTTTTTTAAAAACAAGAAATTGGCATTTAGTATCAGCCTTTGATAATAAAAAAGGCTACACAAAGCTAAGGCATGGGAAATGAGCTCATTTCTGTTATTTCTTCCAGCAAACAATATTTAACAGATCCTGAAAGGATGATCCTTAAAAAATACCAAAGTCATAGAATTCAACAGAAAATACAATGAAGTTAAGAAACTAAACTCTCTTTTGCAATACATATTTGGTTCCTGATCCAAGTTTGCAGTTTCTGCCTGGAGCTCAGGAGCTCTGTGCATTAAAAGAGATGGCAAGACAATGAACACTCCAGGGGGATCCAGGCTGTGCCTGCCCACAGGGACACCACTCCCTGTCCAGAGCTCGTGGAAATCCCAGCTCCTGCTCAGGTCTCATCCATCAGAGGTGCACCAGACCCCTCCCAGGACATGGATACACACCAACCACAACCAATCCTCCCACAGCCACTCCAAGTTTATCTGAGCCTGTACTTCGCTATGGACTTGCAGATAAATTCATAGGAAGAATTTAAAACACTATTAAGTAGTGTTTTAAACCCAAAATCTTCCTGAAACCATCATGTTTCAGTCCTGCATGTTCCATTTAAACCTAACACCATTTATAAAACCAGATCAAAAACATTTTTTAAAGGAAACCAACTTCCATAAAACAGACTTTACAAGAATTTCTTTCTTGCAAAATTATATGTGTAATGCACAAAAATCCTGCAAAAGAAAGAATTGGTCTTAACAGATTCATTTTTGTTATATTTTAAAAACCACTACAGTGATACATGAGTAGTTTCTCTCCATAGACTGGCGTTCTTCTGGGCACTATAAAGTGAACACAAAACTGCTGAAGAAGAATCACTTGTTATGATCTTTTTTTCATATTAATTCCTCTAATTTCTACTTAGAATTTCAAACCACCTCAGAAATCTTTATTTTATTCAGAGAGAAATTTATTTGATTATGCAAGTTTTAAATATGTTCTGTATTGCTGAATGTTGAGCACACATATCAGCAGTGTTGGTAGTTATCTATGCTACTGAGTTTAGGTTTTTAAGCACTGAAGAGTTTTGATTTGACAGATGTGAAAGGGAATCCTAAGATACCAAGTTCTACTTGACTACCACTCTCCAGCACTGAAATAGAACCACAAAATCCTTTTTTATCACTTAAGTCATAACTAAACATTCAGGATAAAAGCAGTATAAACACAAGAAGTTGTTAAATGGTGGGGGGAAGAGAGACCCTTAAATCCAGAGATTTAAAATTCAGGATGCCATGCTGAACATAAAGCAGCAATTTACATGAACACAAATACACTCCTAAGTATTTCAATACTGATTCAGAAAATATTGAAGTAATTCACAGTTCCAAGTAGGCAATTTTGTCCTCTCTCCTTTATCTTCTCAGTCTGAGATGTAAAACTGACTGTGAGAAATATTGCAGTTAAATCACATAAACAAACCAAACCAATTATAGGTTTTCTTCACGTCCAAGAAAAGTTATTTTTCCTAAAGTTTATGAATTCAATTTTTAACTTCTTTTACTATGACTACAAACTCCATCACGTAGCAGATCAGCAGAAATGCTGCTGCAGCAGCTATGGTACAATGGCTTTTTATGGAACTGGGCACTGCCCAATTCCATAAAAATGTAGAAATAGTGGTTTAGTAGACATAAAGCCCTTCTTATTAAGATGGAAATAGCCAAACACGGTAGGCGTCTTGCAAAACTCTGTCCTAAACTTCAGAATGTGAAAATTTCTCCCATGGGAATTTTCAAGATTTAGGCATAAGGACAAAGAAATACCTTTCGATTAAAAAAAAAAAAAATCCCACTATAATTATTTCAATGGAAAAAAAAAAACCAAAACAAAACCTCAGAGCAGATTTGAGAACACCAAGGACTTTAAATAACACTGCAAATAAGGTGCTGATCCACACCTTTTAAATACTTGTGAATATGAACTTTACCCATTAAAAACTTGAAGAAAATAAAACCAAGATTTCAAAGCAGATTTTCAGAGGGCCTTAGGGTCAATATTGAGTTTTTATGGGGCCACCAGGCTCTGCCTCTGCATGCATGTGTGTGGCACGGAGGCGGGTAATAGAGAGGAATCTGTGGAACTAAATAGATTTCAGGTATCTTTAAATACTTATTTATGATCTCCAACTTCTGAGAAGTTGGGACTGTTGATACAGACGGGAGAAAAATGCTGGCTTCAGAGACAGAGTGGGATGGAGCTGTGATCAAAAGCTCTTCAGGATAAATGTAAATATTTAATACTGCCTTCCTGAAATTAGCAGCAACTACCACCATAAACTTTCTGAAAGTGTTAGGGCAACAGTGAACCCAAAAAGTTTCACCTATGAATGCAGAAAACCAAATGGAAAAACATTAACATCAACTGGCAGTACCATTTTGGGACAAAACAGAGATACATTTGCTTTACAGGGAAAAGCTCACTCCTTTTCCTTAGCCTGGTGATCCCAAAATATCAAAGATTGAAATTTATTTCTTGGTATGTCAGATAAATCTCAGCAGTTTATATTGTTCTTTATACAAGTGATTTTTTTCTCTCCAAATTCTGCCTTCGAAATCCACTGCATGGGTCCATAGATCCACCTACATTAAAATCACCAATCCATGTGGCTGTTGGTCCAAAAGTACAGATACCAAACACACAAACTTTGCCATTTTTTAATATGGATTTTGTATAGTTAACATTTTGGCAAACAAATAATTTGTGGCTGTGATTGTTTGGTTTATGGAAAAAAAAGGCTAAAGGAAACCTAAAGATGGAATTGGATGCTCCTTGCTTTATTCTGGTGAGACCTAAGAATTCCTTCTTTCCAAGTTTTTCTCCTCATCAGTGTGTTACAATTCCAGTGATCACCAAGTGGCCTCAAAGAATTTGGCTTCAATTAACCTGCACTTCACACATAGAGCAGAAAGAATATACATTAAGTATAAATATAATCATGTGCCTTTCCACTGCTTCATTCAGAGCTTAATGACTTAGAATCATCAGAAAATCAAAAACATTCCAAAAAAAACACATCCAGCAAGCTTGCTCCCATTTTTGAGTACAACAATACTGTGTACAGACTCTTTGAGACTTTCATGGAAAATAAAGACTGTGCAGTGCTTGGAAAATCACAGAGCCAAAGC
Organism: Thryothorus ludovicianus; assembly: GCA_013397245.1. Taxonomy (NCBI): domain Eukaryota; kingdom Metazoa; phylum Chordata; class Aves; order Passeriformes; family Certhiidae; genus Thryothorus; species Thryothorus ludovicianus. The sequence continues at coordinate 63,875 of VZTB01011424.1, read as the reverse complement.
TGTTGCCCAAAGGGAACCAAATAATTCCCCAAGAGAACAAACTCCTGAAAACATTCTTCGGGCACAGAGAAAGACTAAAGTGTCCAGATTAGAAGAAATAAAATTATACACAGAGTGAAAAATGTGAAAAACCTTTTCTTGTTCTGTCCCTTACTTCTAAAATATCATAGGTCATCCTTCCAAAAAGCCTTAGAGGCTCTTTTCTTCTTGTCTTCCATTCCTGTAACTGCCATTCAGTAGCTCACTTCTTTGTAATACGTAAGGAGTTATTCTATTTATTCACCTGGGATGTTATCTGAGTTTTATTCAAATCAAGTCATAATGGACATTTTGATCATCTGATGCTAGCACCAAAAGGTGCCACCATGAATTGACCCACAGATCCATTCATGGGCCAGTTTCTTATCAAGGGTAAGGTCACTCACTGGCAAACATCCTAAGTGACAGACAGGCACCTCTGAAATTTTAAATCATAACCAAAGAAAAAGCAAATTTCTTTCCATGCATGCAATTTAATTCTATTCCAATTCCTTCATAATTAATCCTTACAGACTGAAAGATTATCACAACAATAAAGAATCCCAACCATAAAATAGTCCTGTTGTTTGATGAACCTCAGAATGCTACAACTAGCACCAAAATCTGCCAGGTAAAGGCAAAATAACAATGTTAACAAACATTGAGATGCATCAAGCAGCATCTCAGAATAAAAACTCAAATGAAGGGAGAAATTCAAAATATTAACTGAAGGCCTGTATTTCCAGTGCAGTATCTGGGGATGAAACTGCTTTCTGCAACCTTAATCCACATTGCTCTGAAAGGAGGTAAACACCAACTTCATGGCCAAATTGATCTCAACAAATTTCTATAGAGCTTGTTATCAGTGAGAAATTAAACCCTAACTCATGGGTTACTCCAAATGGATTTCACTTCACAAACAGTTCTGTTTACAGTGTGAGGTACTTGGCCAAGACAGCCATCCCCAGAAAGGGGTATGTTTCAGGGAACATGCTGCTGCTCCCTGGATCAGATGATTACCTCCATCCCCAAACTCCTCTGAGTGCTGAGTCCATGATGTCAGAATAAAACATCAGTAGTGGTAATACACAGCACCTACTTATAAAGCCAAGAAATAGTCAAACTAGAAAACAAGCTACAAGAACTATTTTGGTCATTATAGAGGAATTTCAAAATAGGGTAAAAAAAAAAACCCTGATGTTCAGAAAATACTGGAGGAGATCATGCCAGAAGATTATGCTGCTCAGGAAGCATCAGAAGAGAGCAATTCCCTATAGCAAAGAAAAGAAAGTCATGCTTAGAGTTCTTTTTTACACTTCAAGAAATTTATCTCTAGCACATTGTCTCACAGCAAGAGGCCACCCCAAATGTCTTCTCTAAGAGCTTGGTTTGCTCCAACATTCCATTAACATTAATAGTCCTCACATGCCTTTACACAGAAATGTGAGCACATGTAACTGGAAGTGTCAGTCTGAAATTCATTTCCATGCTAACCTTTCATCATATTAAGAACAAAATATTTTAAAGAGCCAGAAACAAAGGTAATCTCTAGCCAATGTCTCATCCTCCTCAAACTGCAGAATCAGAAAGCATCCTCTCACTTGTACAAAACAAAAATTGAATAATTTAATTTTAGTCTGCACACTGACTGAAGCCTACTTTCTGATCACAAAGAAACATATTTATTTCCAAGAACAAAAAAAAAATTTTAAAAATAGAGATTTGTTGACCTTCTCCAGCAATGAGAAATTAAATCTTTTCCTGACAGAAAGTTTGATATTAGGGTAGGTGGCCAGGATGACTTGTTATTAGTGCATGCAGCTGTGATTTTTATGGAAATTTAAAGGAGTTGACTACAGACTTAACAATGAATTTCACAGATGCTTTAATCACACTCTCTTTTTCTGTTGCATTCCATTGCTGGGCCCTGGTTTAAAGTATGTGATGATCCTTAAGAAGAAACATTACTTAGATTTAACTACATAAAATGGATCCAGAGAATGTAAACAAAGTTCCCTTTATAGTAACCACAATTTGATTCTATTAAGCCCAGAAGCAATACATATGGGCACACATCTGAATAATTTACTTTGTCTTTGGAATTCCTGCACCACCTTGACCCTGAGGACCTCTAATGCAGTTCTACTTCAGAGACAACTCAGCCTAGCTAAAAGAAGAAAAGGAGTTTTTCCCAATATCTCTATTCACATCAGAGTTTTGAGGAATGCTGAAACTGAGATCTCATCACATTCTGGTCTGGTTTTGCTGAGAAATGAGGGAAAATGAGTAATGGCTGTTCTTAAAACTTTCTTCTCGACCTCTCCTTTTTCACCTTCTTTTCCCTTGACATTTAATCCATCTTTTCCTTTCCATCCTTCCATCAGCCTCTGCTGTGCTGTAACCTCACTCTCACCCTGCTCCATCTACACCTTTGCCAAGGGTTAAAAGTTGGGAGAATGGAACACCTGAAGATGTGGTAGGTTGATCCCAGCTGGCAGCTAAACATTCACACAGCTCCTCACTGCCTGACCCTCCCCCATGTCCACACTGCCCCTGCACCATCCAGGACAAGAAAGGCATTAAAAACAATGTGGATTATCTGGAAAAGAGGAGGGCATTAAAGCAAAATCCGTTGGATATAGATCTCAAAGTGGAGCCACATATTTCAGAGAAAAATGCACACCTTGCCTGCAAAATGGATAACACTAAACAGAAGTTAAGATTTAGTGCAGATAATTCAGTTTGTTAGGAGTGCCCTCCATCACAGTAAGTCAAAAATGCTTGTGGTCACCAGCTGTAAGAATGGAAAGTTATTTCACTTCTCTATGTCCCATTCATGCAGTGAATATTAAAATTATTATCCCATTCCCAGGATCCACCTTGAACAGATAGGACAAATAAATTAGTGACTAGAAAATAAAGCAAAAGAGAGGGAATCCAACTTTTCCAGCTTGGCAAAAATCATCAGAAGATGACTCAATATCCTAATGAAAGTACTTTCCATAAATAATGGCACCTTAATTAAAAGGTGTGGCAAGTTGTGCTTTCTGTGCAGAAATAAGAGATGATGCAGACTGGCAATGGAGAGGAATAGGAGGACACTGTACAAGCAACATTGTATCTGACTGTGGACACTGTACTAGAAAGTATTTGCAAACAGGAAACAGACTGCTTAGAAATTGTTAAAAAACTAGTAATCAACTTAGTAGTACCTATAATTAAATTATACGTGTGATGGTTTTGGCATATGGAAAAATCTCAAGAAACAGAATTTTTTTTAAACTATTTTCCTTTAAAGCCTAATATTGAAGGGTGTTTTCATATAAATCTAATCAAGCAACAAACATAGTTTCAGTGTGAAGAAAAACAACAGACAAATTTAGTAAGAAAACATATTAGCAATATACATGCAAGCAAAAGTTTTTAAAGTTCTCAGTACATTTACTAGAAACTGTATCAAATTCAATCCAAAAGGATTCAGAGAGACCTTAAAGTATCTTCCAGTACCTAAAGGGTACAGGAAGATACTTTAATATAAGAATATCTTGTAGATATTCTTAGATCTATAAGAATATTGGGGAGTGACTTTTTACAAGGGCATGGAGTGAAGATGGAGGAGGAAAGATTTATATTATATATTAGGAAGAAATTCCTTAATGGTGAAGGTGGTGAGACAATGGAATAAGTCTATGGAGTGAGTTGAGTTTTGTCTGTCCCATCCCTGTGTCCAAGGCCAGGCTGGATGGGGCTTGGAGCAACCTGGGATAGGGGAAGGTGTCCCTGCCCAAGGCAAGGGGTTGGAACTTGATGGTCTCTAAGGTCCCTTCCAGCCTAAACCATTCTATCATTCAAGGATTCTACATTTAGCAAGAATTAAATGTAAAAAATTAAGCTATCCAAAAACCCCAACAGTTTCTATCCTTCAGAAAGTAGTTATTTTCATTCATATAACTCTCAATATCTATAATTCTGATTTTCCAAGTATTAATGCCTGCATTTAGAAACCTAAATGAACTTGGTCTCATTTGCAGAAGTGCTGAGCATTTGCAATTTGCCCGAGACACGTGACATTGCCAGAGCTCCACACCTATGGAAGTCTTACCACATTTCTGTGAATATCCAAATATGGATTTATCTCTTGAACTTCAGGCACCCACAACTGAAAAAATGTGGTTTTCATTTATAATTCTATTATTAAATATTAATTTTTATTGCTTTGATACTGTAATTGTAGTTATTACCTCAGCATCTCTCCTGCACTACTCTTTCCTGAGATAATGACTGGTTTAAATGTCAGTGGACCAAATTGTTTTCATTCATTCCAATATTCCTTTCACATGTTAATACTTTTTAAATTAAATCATTCCCCCTAAACTGACATCACAGATTTAACAGTTACTTCCTGATTAGAGAGGAGAGGAAGATGAATAAGTCAGACTTTTCAGATATGTATGAGAAATTTTTTTCAAAGTATACCTCTTGAATCCCAAAATTCCAACAGTTAAATAATTATAAACCAGATAGTTCTTTACACAGAAGTTTTATCATATAATTATGATGATCATTTAGAACTATCCAAAATGTCTCCAGCATTTTTAAACAGCTAAGCACAGTTATTTTTAAAATCAAACATATGTGCTATTTTTCTGTTTATGTCTTCGGAAAGAACATTCTGTATAATGAAAAACATGACCAAATTTTTCACAGTACATCACTATAAAACCCTATAATTGACTTTTTGGGTTGGTTTACTCTATATCTATTTTTGTCCACGTAGAAAACAGCAATGATGTGGTGAAAAGACCAAAATGTAGGTCCCATTGCAGGATAAGGCTCCATCCTGATTAGTGAAGTATCATGTTTTTCCTGGGAAACATGCCCATTTTGTAAAAGGGAATTCAGTCCACATGAACCTCCTCTTTAGAGGAGGAAAAAAAAAAAAAAGAGAAAACCATCTTTTTAAGCAGCACAGACTGCAATGATTGCTCTCAGCTTTGGTTGAGCAGAACTCACAGAGCCTTTCCATTAAACAGAAGGCAGTTCTGCTGATTATAGAGTTGTCCCAATATTAATTTTCTGCTTTTAAACAATATTATTCAAAGTTTAAGAGCTCAGATTTGCTTGTATTTTTATTTTATTTCAACCTGGAATGACAAAATGTTTAATATCACCTACTTTCTTCTTAGAAGAAATAAACTTTCTAAAAGCAACATAAGTGAGAATATATTCACTGTTTCAATTGCTACTGAAGATAATAATTCAATTTCAACGAAAACCAACTTGAAATAGTAACTCAGAAAAAATATGTATCTGCTCCAAAAGAATTCTTCATCTTAACTATAATCTGCCCACAAAAATTAATTTAGATTGCATATTTTATTTTACAAACTATTCTCATTCTTCTTGGAATAGCCTTTAATTTTTTTTATGACAAGATTACTGTCATGCCCCAATCACAGAGTACAAAGAAACTGTGCAGACACATTTCCAAAAAAGTTCACGTGCCAGAGAGAAAAATAATCTAAAATAATCAACTTCTTTCAGAGTTAATTAAAATAAATCACAAGACATTAAATTTTGCCTTAAAAGTTTGAAGAAAATACTGTTATCTTGCAAATTGTTTAGCAGCAAGATATGCCATAATTGCTCTGAGGTAAATCTTTGAGAAATTGAAGATGACATCTAAATCACAAGCTTGGTAAAGGGGGAACATACCATCCACAGGCAGAAAGAGAGCAGAGGCTTAGGAGGAAAGGTAAGATATTCCCTCAGCTCAGGACTCGCTTAAACTGAAGCTGCAGTCACTAATATCATCACTAATATTAGATTCTCCCAAGATTTCAAAAAATTAAGTGTCTGATCACAAAATCAGAAGTTCCAATGAACTAAAAATGTGCTGTAAGTCAGGTATGGTTTCTCTCTTGGGGCAAGAGTCTCTTCATTTGTAACACCTCAGATGTTCCTTCCCCAGCCAAGCCTCACTGAATTTCCACAAGCAACAATGCTCATTTACAAAAGTGACTGCAGGATCTGCTTCAGAGATGAAATGTGATGGATGTATCAAGGCTTTAGGATTTACTAATGGGATTTTTTTCATTTCTTTGGGGTTTTTTAAATTACCAAAGGAAAAGGAAAGATGACACACATTACCCTAACAAAATTTAAAATCCTTAGCTGTATTTATTTAGGAAGCTTTAATGGTACAAACATGGTATGGAAATGTAACAGAAGAATAAATTCAATTTTAACTAAACTATATGAAAAGTGGCCATGCCCTAAGAAAAAAAAAAATAAGTCAGCACATTTAAAAAGAAGAAAAAAACAAGAATATCTGTGGTCAAGGTCCAACTACACAGCTTAGAAAAATAGTTTTGAAGTCTATAACACTCTTTTGCACCACTCACACAAAAAAGTGGAAGAACTACTTTTAAGACCTGCTCCAGAGACAAATATCATGTGATAAGTACAGCAACACACATTTATAGCAAAAAGTCTGATGGTAGCACCCTAAAACCAAACTGCACTTCCTGGCCCTTCTCTCCTCAGTTGCAGTGTGAAACACAGACACTGTGGATGATGTTTCTGGGTGGGGGGAGAAATACCTGAGTCCGAGTCAGCCTCTGCTTCCTTCCAAGGCAGTGGAGAGAAAAGTGTTATGATTCATCTGACTGATTTTAGACTCTTCTTTTCAAGGGAATCACTACCTAAAATTGCTTGTTTCTCACTGCTGGCTACAGAAAGGAGGTTATGCTGACTCGCTCAGGTGCATATGCTGACAAGCAGAAATGTAAAGTTAATGAAATGAATCCCTCTTACAACTATTCAGCCATAAGTGAACAGGAAGAGGAGATTCATGCCTGGTTAACACCAGAAATAAAATGTACTTAAGGGTTACAACAGAAGTTTCTGCCATCACTGAGAGATTTACCACCCAGGAGGGACATGGGCTTTAACAAGACCCATCCTCTGGTCCAGGGAATATTGTAATGAGAACCAGCAAGGTTCAGACATCCACTGTCCTGGAAGTGAAGGCAGTGAGCAGCCCCCAGCAACAGACCCAAAAGGTTTTGGAACTACAACTGCCCCAATGTTTTTCAAACTCTATCCGACTTTGTAAGGTTAAAACATTCTGAGTAACAGAAGGGTTCAGAGGCAAAACACGCTGAACGTTCCTCTTCAGCCAGTGGAAAGATTAAACTCAGTTTTACCCTTACACAGGAGACATTTCTGTTGGAATTCACAGCAAAAAACACTGATCTGTGGGTACTCTCAAACACTGAAAACAGCACAGGCATTAAAAGCAAATCTCTCCTTGTCCATATCAATGTGAAACAACAGTGAGGTGGATAAAATAGATCATTCAGTCAACATGAGATGGAAGGGACATAAGTAAAAGTGTCACAGAACTATTTCCTCTGTCACTGCAGAATCTTTCTGTGACACCATCAAAATCATGAGATATTATATTGCTGCACATCAGCTGTATGTCTGGGCCCTGATGGAAAGCAAAAAGGCTTCACAGAGTTGAACTAAAGAATTCTTAAATTCCTGTTATACATAGCTTATGAAAGATGTTTGTATATCAGAAACTTAAATCAATGACTGATGGCCAGGTGGGTTTTTCCCCTCATATGAGATGGCAATTGCACAGCTCTCTCCTTGCACAGTTCTTACAATTTCTCCCTCAGTAGCCAGATCTGCCCCTTCTATAGGCAAAATAGTGAAATACATGAACTAGAGACTCAATATGGGTTTGTTATAACCAGACAAATTCCTTCCAATTAAACACTTTGCTTACATTTTAACAAAGTTATTTACTTGCTACTTCTAGGGAGAAAAACCCCAAACACATATTTGCATGACGCTTATTTGGAACTGCTGATGATGCTCTACATATGCCAATATTATGCTAATTGTCTGGCTCAATTCTTACTCCAGGCTTTTCCAGCAATCAGCAGGCACATCTGGAAAAAGTGGTTTCAGTTTTACATCCTCTCAAAATATTCACACTGCTACTACAATTAAGCAAATGAAAAATGTAACAACTTTTGGCAAAATCAAAATTAATTTGCTGTTTAAGAGAGGGTTATATTTGCTATCAGTTCATGCTACTACAGTAACATTTGACACTGAGAAAGCCCATAAAGCCTAGGCATTAAAATAAATGTCATGTTCCTTTTCAACAAGAAAAAAAATCATTTCCTTTCAAATGCCTTCCTCCACCAGCTTCACAGATAAGCATGCAGGTATACTGAGTAGGCAGGTGGTCATAGAACAAAAATTTCACCCTACCATCCAGCCCTGGAGCCCTAATCAAAACATAAAAATACATTTGTGCTAATCTGAATTTTCCATGTCACTTGGAGCAAAAAAAAAAAAAGCTCTTAAAAAAAAAATCAATGAACTATCTTCAAAACTTTTTTGGAGATGAGGTCATCAGGAGGAGGAGGAGGAAGAGTCAACAGGTAAGCCTGTTATAGTACAGATATTCTATTTTTAATCTAAGAACAACAGAAAGGAAAAGCAGCTCAAGTACCTCATTAGTAACCAACAAAGATGAGGCTTTTACATAATCACCTGGTGATGCAGGAATCAGTCAGACCACGAAACTGCTACTCCTTAATGGATGAGAAAGAGGAAGTTAGAAACTTTCACCTACTAACTCTGGAACTAATCAAGATCCAGGGAAAACAGGTCTGCATTTTATGCAACCATTAAAGAACCACTGACAGTATGTGTGGTCCTTCTGCAATCTCCAAACATGGTACCAACATTTTTGAAGTGAGTCCTGAATATGCTTTAGAAGAAATTAGATACTTTTGCACCAATCAATCTTTCAAAATAAGTTTTACTTGATTTATGAGTTTACTGTGTTGAAATGTTAGACAAAGCAAATACTAAGTGTTTGAATAGTATCATCATAAATCTGAGACAATATGAGGATAAATCAGTCCAGGTGGCAATGTGATATTTTTTTGTGTTTCTACTCCATAAAGAGATGTATAAAGTTCACCCTCAGGCACATATAAAAGTGTGTGGCTGAAATCTAAGATGATAAATGCTGGATGCAAAACCAGAAGAAAAGAAAAATCTTAAATTAGGTGTTAAATAACAGATACACACATTATGATTTCAGCACATTTTGTCTATCCAGCATGTTAAGACATTACATACTATCATGTATGATGTTATATTTTGAAATGCTGCTAGAGTTTTATCATTATTAAGCATACCTTAAGGCTTAATTTTTTTGATACCCAGTGATGACATGGAACCAAATTTATGTCCAAAGAGATTCATCAAAGTACATTTTTAGAAAAAAAAAGTAGGATATACTAAACATACAAATTAATCTTTCCCAAAAGTCAATCATTTTAGATGAATTTTTAGAATTTTAGTAGTCTTAATACCATAGGTATTGACACATCTTTTAATGAGGCTATATCCTCCAGAAAAGAACTGGCAGAGGCTGCCCAGAGCTGGGTCTGCCCCATACCTGGAAGTGCTGAAGGCCAAACTGGACAGGGCTTGGAGCAACCTGGTCTAGTCGACCCCCCCATGGCAGGGGTTGGAACAAGATGCTCTCTAAGGTTCTTTATAACCCAAACTATTCCACAATTTTGTAAGATTAAGGTTCAGATTATTTAAAATCAGCATTTTCCAGACTTTTTGAAGCAGTGATTTGTCACATATGAATCCTCAGTTTTAGAACACATAGAGGATAGTCACATTGAGGACAGTCATACAGCTTTCAGGAAGCCAATTCTTCCAGGAAGACCAGACAAGATCATTAAAAGATGAACTGGAGCACAAACTATCACTAAAGAAACAGACTTAAAAATGCTAACAAAATAAAGATGAGTTTAAATGGGAAAATCAGAAAAAATCAGAGTGACCAACCTGATAAAATGAAACTGGGAAACACCTTACTGGTTTTAAAATTAATAGTAAAATATTAATGTGTGGATGAACAATAAATTAAAAAAACTGATGAATACTACTGAGGTTAAATACCTTTGAAAATACATCCACAAAAGCATAACCCACTTACCTTTATAGGCATAAGCAATTAAAGTGTTTAAGTTCCTGTAGCCTGATTTTACAGCACTTCCTCATGTATGCCCTTATCTTTGAAGATTTGGTGACTCTCCCCACAGTTTGGTACACAGTATGTAGCACCACAACCCCAGTGCTGTTATCAGCTCATCTCTGCACAATCATCTATCAGTCCCTTCAGAACAGGGACCTGCACTGAGATCAAGTTCCCTCCATAAAGGCCAGTACTGAATTCTCAGGGAAAACCCCTCCTTGGTTTTCTCTCCAACAGACCTAAAGTGTTGCCCGAGGTTATGACCAGACAACTGTTTAGTTTATAGCTATAGATAAACTTCACCTCCACAATCCTCTCTTAATCCTTTTTAAGCTACAGTAATTTTTTGCTTCTTCAGTGCCTTGTTAACGAATTCAACACTTTAATTATGCACTGTTAAAAAACTACTTCCTTGTATTCATTTTGAGCCTGCCATCTGATAATTTGATTAGGCACCCCTAGATTTTTTGTAATGAAAAAGGGAAATAATTGTTTCCATTCACTTTCACCACATTGCTCATAATTCCAGATTTCTATCACATTCTCCTCCCAGTTGTGTTTTCCCAGGCTTTTAGCACCCTGCCAGTTTAGTTTTTCCTCCTTGCACAGAATTCATTCAGTTCTACAATATTGTTTTTAGTAACTGGATGAACACAACAGCATAACTATTAGTAACACTGTTATGGCACAGACACTCTCAATTTCTCTAAAATCCAATCCAATTTTGGCAGCTACTAAGTCTCTCTTTTAGAGCTCTCCAGTATGAATCTTCTTCTATGACAATAAACAACACAGAGTTCACATGAGTTTATCAGCAACAAATTCCACCTGTTTTGTCACCCACTCAATTCTGTGCAGTCTTTGGGTGACTCCACACAATCACCATTTGCCTCTGTAAATAACTTTGCCATTAGCTTTCTGGCTTCTCCAGGATGGAGAAGTGAGGATTTCTTAGGGTTGTTCTGTGCAGGGCCAGTAGTTGGACTTGATGATCCTTGTGAGACCCATTCAACACAGGATATTTTATGATTCCATGAAGAACCTTGGTAGACCTTGCAAGTGACTTTGCTCTAGTGCAAAAATTAAATATTTCTACCCTTAAATTTCTCATCTTTTATTTGGCTGGTGTGTTACAAAATAGGATCTCTTCTTCATATCCCACTGCATATTGTAAAGCTACTGAGGCTACTAAAAAGTCACTGAGAATTGATCAGAAGATTAAAACTGCCAACTTCCCTGACAGAGTTGCAATTACTTCTTAGCAGTAAGACAGAACCTGAAAATATGTCAGTTTGCAGTTTGACAAGGATGTTCAACAGTAATTATAAACAATTTTGGGTTGAAACAATGTCCTGTATTGACACTTAATTGATAATCACCGATTTAGACATTCACTCATTTTTCCAAGAAATCTTATTTTTAGTCAATATCTGTGGTCATTAATAAATCCTTACTTTGTGGCAGATGAGGAACAAGCAGTAATAAACCACACTGAATGCTGTTTGAATAAATTAAGTGGCAATACTTGAAAATAATAAACATTTCTGCTCTTTGCATTTTTTTCTTTTCATTCAAAGTACACAGAAAGGAGCCACATATCATGGTTGGAGGACACCGAAAAAAGGGGTGATCAACTCTCACATGACAACTGAATTTTGTGTTTAGCCATGAAAGCTCTAAATTGAAGTTACATAAACAGAAAACTAATGCCACTGGCAAACAGCCCTGGTCTGTAATGTTCTATTTGGGATTCACTGGTTAAAGCAGAGGAGACGCTGAGCTCTGACAAAGAACGATATGGGAGATGACATCAACTTCTTTCAGCAAATGAGCTCAGCGTGCCAGGGGGCTGACAAATTAGCTTCCAAAAACCACTAACAGTAGCTTACAAAGTCACAGCTGTTATCCTGTTTTGAACAACAAAATGTTGATCTCGGTTAAAATGTCTAGTTTTACACAAGATTTTTAAGTGCCCTGATTTTTTTTTCTTAACAAAGAAATGAGTTATACTGAGAGAGGCATGAGGGACAGGCAGTGACTGTACCCTGATGACTCCATGGTGACGTTTAATAGACAAGATTAAGTAGAACTCTTGCTTATATTCTGCACCCTTCTTAAGTTTGAAAAACCCCCTGGAGACACAGGCTCAGTAGCAACATGAATCCACAGATATGACAGTACCACAGCCACTAGCAATTTCTTCAGCTAACTTAAGCATTTCCCAGGATATTAAGTCTGATAAGTAGGAAGAAAATCAGCAGAAAACCTGGCATCAGAAAACTTGTAGGAGATTCCTTTAAGAGGTTGAAATCAATTGAAAGATGCTAATGGTCTATGAAACAAATGTTCCTCAATGCTGACTGTGGACAAAATTTAAAAAAATCATAGTATCACTCTGCTTTTCAAGTATTTGAGTAGAGTAAATCCTCACTTTAATGGCAAAGTATCAGGCAGCCTTCTCTATTTATCAGAGGTACAGGGCACTAAAAATTTATCAAATATAGTAGAGGCAAATTCAGTTAATCTTGGTACTCCTGTGACCCTCATCACTGGCATCTGGACAGCCCTCAAAAATAAATTTGTTGATGTTTAAGAAAAAAGCAAAACATTTTTACAGATGACCAAATGAAACACAGAACAATTAACCTCGAGGCCTGAAGGTTCAAACAGGAGTCTAACTTTATCCCTCAAGCACCAGATTACAGCCCTTTATCACTAAAGCAGTCTCTTGCTTTTTTTACAGCTTTTACTTTCATAAAATTGCAGTAACTTCAGCATAATCATTCCTGATTTATGGTAAACGAAGGGAATAATCAAGCCAGGACAGGTGCGTGCCAAGTTCAAGTGACTACCCAAAGCCAACAAAAAACACCAAACCACTAGTCAGATTGAAACTCCTCTGATTCTAAGTTTAGACAACTAAAAAAGGCCTTTATTTATTAATGCTACATAAGGCCTGCTACTATCAACACAGGTCTTTTGGTTTTCTGGGTTTTTTTTATATTTAGAATTACTTAAATAAGATTGTGAGCATGTGAAGAGCTGAACAAAACCATGCATTTTCAACAGGAACTTACCCAACAACTACAAGGTCATTGTGTCAGGCATTAAGGCCACAAAGACTCTGATATTGAGGTGTGGAAGAATTGTAGCCTCAGGCAATTATTTCCAGTGGAGAAATCTGGTCTCCACTGAAATCTACAGAAGGTTGCACAGGTTCTTGACCATAATCATGGACATGCTGAGCTCCAAACTGATGATTTTATGTTTGGAAACACAAGCAATGGAGCTCATCTATGTACAAGAAAACAGAAACATCACAGTAGACCAGAACATCCCATTCAGAGGTGATCAATAACTATCCACTCATTGTTTAAGCCATGGTATTGGATTTTAGCAGTTCACACATCTGTCACTGACAAAATAAACTGGTTAAACTTACAAAGACGTAGAGATAAAGCTAAGTTGCCCCAAGCTGTGTGCTGTAGAATGACTGAGAAGTTTGGGGTTATATTTGTCTTTTACTTCTTTAATTTTATTCTCTGCATAGCCCCAACCAAGCTATATATCTGACACAGAGAACAACATATTTGTCCCAAGAGGACTGTGAGGAGAAGAACATAATTAACATTTGTTAAGTATTCTCGTAGTGTGACATGTGCCAGCAGAGCACATGAAAGTTAGTAATTCTTCATCCTAGAGTTTGAATACTGTGCAGGAAAGATGGCAAACAGCCATGGAATGAGCAATCAGTAACGAGAAAGTCTTTGAGTAACCAACTCTGAAGTGAGCAGCATTCCTTCCATGCAAAGAGTCGGGAGTTCTAGAGATGACAAGAAAAAAAAGGCAATCAATTAACACCATTAAAATGTACCAAATACAGTTGGGCTGTAAGGAGGGTCACTGGAAACCTTAATTTTAGATTTTCTGCGCTAACTTCTTCAACTTATTCTTCATCTAGAGTTTTGCTAATCTTACTGTCTTAGCAGAGGAAGCCAAATAGGAGGAAAAACAGGTAAACAAACAAAAAAAAATAAACAAGGAAAAGACCTAAACCCACCCTATCAGCTGGAAATAGTTCTATTTGCAAGTTCTTCAGTATCTACCTCTAAACAATTAGGCAGTCTTGCAGAAAATCTTTATTATTTTCACTGTGTGTCTGTCACGTGTCCAATCTAGGAATAGTTACTGATGAGAGCAGAACAGAAAAGCATTCAAAAAGTAACTATTCTGTAAAAATCATGAATTCTAAAAACTGGGCATAATAATGTCTGGCTCTTTAGGTTTATTTCAGTTATTCAAAAGGAAAAATAAAGCTTGAATTACTGTAGCTCCTATACACAGATAAAACAGATATTTTCTACCCACATCAGAAAATGAAAAGATTGAATTGCATTCAGTTATGAATTGGATCTGTTCTTCAATTAAAAGAGAGGAAAAATAAATCATACTGAAGCTAAATGACAAACCAAAGGCTATTCCATTGTAATTTTGTCCAAAAGACAACTAAATTTGTTATTTCTTCAGCTCTTTGATCATTATGTTTAGCTTGTAAAGATGCCACTTACTACTGCAAATACTCCATTTTTGAACAGACTGGTATAATTTTTTCCCAAAATTGAAATATAAACATTCAGCTGCAAAGCTGCTTCAAACTAACACTGGGCAAAACTGGACTTTAAAAGCAAAACACTTGGATGTTCATTTAAAAAAAAAAATAAACAAAAAGTAATTTAAAATATTTTGAAGAAAGGAAAATTAGTAATTTTACCAAATGAGCAGGATAATGACGACAAAATTAATTGAATATTCTGTGATATTCCCAAATCCCAATTACGAAAGTTTGTTTTTAAAATTAGACATACTCTACTATGTAGAAATAGCAGCACAAACTGTGAAAAATAAATGCTTTACATTTTACACTTTTCAGA
This sequence comes from Thryothorus ludovicianus, assembly GCA_013397245.1. Lineage (NCBI taxonomy): Eukaryota > Metazoa > Chordata > Aves > Passeriformes > Certhiidae > Thryothorus > Thryothorus ludovicianus. The sequence goes on along the minus strand of VZTB01011424.1, from coordinate 48,836 downwards.
GATTACACTTATTTCTGAGGGCCCCAGCCCCAAAGCCAATGTCATGGGAATGAATTCTGGCTCACGAAAAGCCACATTTCCTTCAGCATCGGTTTTGGCAAAGCAGCAATTGCCCAGAGCACTGCTTGAGCTTAAAAAAACAGTCTGGTAGCATCAAGCCTTACATCCCCATGGGTTCCCAAAATACACAAAGAGTCTGGCTACAAGGAGCTGCTCTGGCATCACAATTACAGACTATGGAATCCAGAGGAGATGAGTGTCACAGAGGACAGAACTCTTACAGCAACCTCATCTAATAGATTTTAGTACAAAATAAGTGTTATAGGAAATAATCTAGAATGCAGATCCTCTACGCTTAAAGATTTAAAATGCCTTGCCCAGATTATTCCACATAAATATTAACCAATTAACATGATGTTTGATATGCACGTACATGAAATGGAGATTGCTTTCTTTCTTGAACCAATCTTCAGACAGTAATAACCTTGATTTCAAAGTCTTTTCAGGCTTGGAACAACTGCAACACGACTCCAGAAGCAGAATGATTGCAGGAGAGAATTTAGAAAATACAAGCAAACATTACATATTTTTCAGACTGGATGGACTTGTGACTACACTGCAGAATTTTCCAACAACACCAGATTTTAGTGTTCCTGTTCCAACACACTCCTGTTCCAATCACTACCGAGTTTGGCCATTCAGCTCTAAAAACAATTGAGGTGCTAAATGCCAATTCATAGCTACAGCCTGTCCTCAAACAGGCAATATCCAATAGTCCATCTGCATCATTTTGTGCCAAAACACAGAATTTCATCCTACTTAGCACCTCTGACCCCTCAGACTAAATGCAGTCAAGCAGCAGACCCAGAACTTGTGTTCTGAAATGGAAATGTTACAATTTATTTTCATTACGAGCTGGGTCTCCAAGTTAAAAGAACCCTGTTTACCCAACTGTCAATACTCCACAGAACTGATTCCTTTGATTGCTTACTAGACACTTCCCTCATGGAGCCAACAAATACAGACAGTGATTTATCTTCTTAAAACAAATGATTATTTATCCATCTAAAGAGAAGAGAAATAAATGGTTAAAGTGATAAAATAGCTAAGTACTAACAAAAACCACATATACTGTCCTATCCACACAGGATATTTCCTCAAAGCTTGCATTATTTATCTTACAAGCTATAGGTCTGGATTCTGGCAATCAAACCACAGGGTCTCTCTAAAAACAGCCCAGCTTCCTCACTTTTGGGGTTGGAAGGTCAGAGGAGGAAGAGGTATGAGTGGAAGGAATGATTGCAATTCATTTTTATTTTTCTTTCTCTGTTACTAAGCAGTCTGTTACTCAGAGCATGGCAAAAAATGTGTGTTAAAAAGAAGAGACACCTGCTTATCTGGCCAACATTGAACAGTCTGTCTATAAATGCTGCCTGCTTCCTCCTCCTGAAGTGATCAACCCAATCTCCAGGACACATCAGGCACTGGAAATCTCATACAAACAACTCCCATACACTTCCCAACATTCCTCAGGTTGTATTATTCCTCAGGCCATTTTAAGTGTTTTGCAGAGACAGCCCAATTCCCTCCAAAGGAGCTCAATCACACCGAGCACAGCCAGGCACTTCTGAACTATTTCAGAACAAACTGGGGCTCACATGGCCTTGGAGACCAGAGGGCAATTTTCTCCTACGTTTGCTGTCCCCAGGAAAAGGGCTGCATCTTCTGGTTCTTCGTCCTGTTCCAATGTCTTCATTTCTCCTCCCTTCAGGATTCTTTCACTACAGAAGGGGAGCCATACTGTTAAAGCTGATTTAAAAAAAAGTTTTCTTTTTAATTCTCCTCCTTCCAATTTTATTCTTTCCATTCCCTTCTCAGCCTCTTTTCAACTCTCTTTTCTCATGAATAATCTTCAGATTTCTCCACCAACAGAAAACCACAATACACTTTTAATTACAAGGGAAAGCTTAGACTGTTGACAACCTGTGAAAAAGTGGCAAATCCAGGTATTAAATACTTTTTAAAAAAAGAAAGAAAAAACACATGAAGAGAAACATGAGAGAGAATGGAAGTACCTGATTTTTTTTTTCCTTTTTTTTCCTAAAAAATACTGCTTACAGGATAGAGGATCTCAAACTTAAGTAAGCATCATAAACAGCACAGAAATATTTCCCTGTGCAATCACAGCATAAGGAAGTGTTTTAGGGTTGGTTTTTTTTTCAATATATAGAGAAGGAACCATGATGATCAGCCATCATGCTCAGATTCAAGCAGAAAACAAGACCAGCCAATTGCATACAAATAACTAATACTCTTTATAGTAGAATATGTGGAGAAAGTTAATAATAAAATTACAGCTAACTGTTCACCCTTCCCCATGAAGTTCTTCACTTATTTTTTACTGCTGTTCATTATAATGGGGCTTTTCCCCTCCCTCTTTTTCATACTTTTCTTAAATGGCTGGCTGCATATATTTAATTGTATATTCCTCAGGGCAGGGACTATTTCCTTAATTGTCTGTAAAGTCCAGTGCTATAAACAACGGTCCTATGCAATGTTAAGTAATAAAAAATGAGTAATGTTTTGTTGAGAAATAGTCATGCATTAATTATGCAAGATAATCTAGAAAATACAGAACTAGGGAAAAAACTATGTTCAGAATCCATAATTTTTAAGCATCCCTACCCAATGAATGGTTTATGATATTCCTTTTCAGTATTATATTTAATTTCTCTTGGGGTATTTAAAAAACATCTGCTCTAAAGTTAGCAAGTGGGTATTATTTACTCGGAAATTCTACAGGGTGAAACCCCCTTCTACATTGTCAGTTAAACACACAATATTTTAAATACACATTATGGAGCCAATTGTTGAAGCAGGCACTTAGAATGCAAAGAATATTCTACATATTAAAAAATACATGAAAAATACTGTTCAGGAGTTATGACACATCTAAAACACAGATTCTAAACTCAGTATTTAATAAGTACGCAATGTAAAAAAAGAAAATTCGTTTTTTATTACTTACTGAACTAATTTCATGTCCTAAATCTATATTGCTGCAGAATTACACAAGCACAGAAGCTACTAAAATTGGTATGACTTCAAAACCAGAAGCAAATTTTTATTGCTGAACTATGCCCCTGAAAATGGGGTTGAATATAAAAACAGTGACACCAAATTTGAAGAGCGTAAATACTCTGCCTTAATATCTTTTAAAATCTGTTCTCTAATCTTGACTGAGGTTTGAAAGTAGCAAGTCTGTATTTTTCCAGTGTAAATGTTGAGCAAAAGCTTTACAAACATAGATGTAAATCTGCAATTGCCATTACTAAAATAAATGAAAAATCTATAAGCAGCAGTGAAACTGGCATGCAAATAAAAGAACTGTCAAGACATATACTGCCTAAAAATAAGCTTACAATAACTATTTTAAAGACTGTGTGTGGTCTTACCCATATATTTTGGCAAGATGCACTTTCTCCAACCACAGCTAGATTCATCCAAAAGCAGTGGCACTGGAGAGTCTCTGTCTCACCTGTCAAACTTGAAGAACGTTGTTCAGCAGACCACCATGAGTCCATGGATAGGATCCACAGCAGCACAGCAGCTGTTCTTGATAAGTGTTCTCTAACTAGAGAGGCAAGCGCTTCAAAAACCTTCTGTAAGAGGATCGCCCTTCATATACATGCATTTAAAAACAAACAGAAACAAGAATATATCCAGAACGAGATTTTCAAGACATTTGTGGCACAGCATCAGTGACCTCATATGTATCTCTGTCTGATATTTGGAAATATTTGCTGAAGATTTGAGTCTGTTGGATTTATCTTAGAATTCAACCTAATTATTTACCTCTCACAAATTACTACACTGTTCAAATTGCAGGCAATCAAATAAAACAACTGGAACTCCTAAATCTTCAGGGTTGAAGAAGGTGAACTTTCCTCTTTTCAGTTCCTTTCCCAAGTATGACATGGAAAATATTTTCACACCAACCTACAAAGAGATTACAAGTGGGAAGGAGAGGTAAAAGGCTGCTTGGCTACAGTAAAGGTAAGATTCAGTGAAAATGGGATGAAGCACAAAAAGTTGCCAGTTTCATAACAATCTGAGAGGATATTTTGCCAACCACAAAAACGAAAGAACTTATCTGAATTGTCTGTATAAAATAACTTTGACTCTTACTAAAAAGCACATGAGCACTAATTTCCAGAGAAATATGAATATTTTCTAAAAATAGGTCACTGCTTTTAACTGCTGAGATCTGCTCTGGTTTAACTACAAGTAGCATTGTATCCTAGAAGCAGGAAAGGCTCTAGAGAGATTACTTTCACTTTTCCCTAGATATATTTAGTGTACTAACTAGCATAGTTAGGATATTATTTTTCTTTGGTTTTGTCAGTAGCATGTTTGAAATAAATTTTATTAAGTGGTAGTGTATGTAACATTGCATTGTGGGTAGCAGTTTCCTGCCTTAACCTAGCCACATCCTCAGCTGTTATATGAGACAAGTTTCCCATATTTTCTGCAAGTTGACTTTAAAAAAAAAGAAAGAAAAAATACAGACAGGAGAAAATAACTAGGAGATTAGGATGAACTTAAACACCATATATTGACTGTTTAGAACGGGTGCATCTAATCAAAAGGACTTTTTTCTCAGTTGCTGTACAGTCTACAAGATACAGGAACACAAGACAAGTAATGCTTGTCAAAAAAAAAAAGTCTGAGCAGAAAGAATCAAGATGAGACACATCTGATCATCAAGATGCAATCCCTAATTCAAAGCCTGATCAGGTTAGATTATTTCACTGGAGAATAACTTTGCTACGCTATGAAGAAGTGAGAGAAGTGGCAACTCAAAGTGAATGAAAACAATTTTTGACTACTCACTATTCCACAATGTACTCACTGGTTAAGAGATGACCATCTTTTTTTTTTAAACCACTGTTCAGTTTAAGGTTTAATATGATCTTGAGTAGCCTGACTGCACTGTAGAAAAAACAGACAACACTTGTTTACCCTAAAAAGGTAACAGTACTTTTCCCCCCTCTACATTAGTGGTCCCAGGTATCATCCACTTCAAACAGGATCTTCTCTAGAAAAAGATTCTGAGGCAGAGAAAGGCAGCAGTATCACTCAGATACTCACTGCTACTTTTGCAATAAGTACCATTTTAAAAAGAAGGAATACTGAAATAACCTTGCTGTTGCAATTTTTTTAACCAACAGGAAGTTTTAGTCTTTGCTTCAAAAGGTTTGCATAAAGTGGTATCAACATACTCTACCATTTGCAGAGATGATGGAAATGAGAAATCTACAAAATACCCCAGTCTAACAGCAGGAGCTTCCCAAAATGTGCAAGTATTTGAAAACAAACAGTATTTTAAATGGCTGTGAACATACAGAAAACACAGTTTTCTTCCTTTAAAAATTATAATTACTCCTCAGTTTGAAAAACAGAGCCAAGGAAGGGGTTTCACTTAAAGAAAAAGAAACGTGCTCTAGTGGAAGCAGATACATTAACAACACCGACAGTGAATACCTGCATCTGAGGAAACTGCACCAGGACTTTTTGAATTACAGAAATCAGCATATTGGTATTGTATATACTGTAAAACTTGTAAGTAAATGCAATCTAACAAGTTTGTCATCACATTGCTCTAGGCAGAGTATTTATATCATTCCAGTTGTAGCATAGAAACAAACATTTAAGTACAAATAAACTTTCAGCAGGGTATCACACTGTTTATACACTGTATGAACTTTTGAGTGACATATGGCAAAATGTTTGGAAATAAAGCATAGCTTAAAAGTTCTAAAACACGTTTCAAGAACAGTGAAAGATGTAATTATCTTTTAGTGTTGCATTACAATTGACTTTTAGATTTCATTTGTCATCAAAGATCAAGTTCATAGTTTACCAGAGAAATTCCTTAGCATAATACTTCCTTTGTAAATGTAATTGGGACTCAAAGCATCCCCTGTGGAATTCAGAAGTGAACTTCCATTTTTGTAGATCTACCTTTTAAACAAGAGCCTGTCAAGCATTAGTCTACAATCAAGACACTGGCTTACACAGTGGATTTTCAGGATTCTTGCATCTGTGTCACCAGAAGTGCAAACTATACCAAAAGAAGCCACTGGTTTCACAGGTATTTGGTCTCAAAATTTGACTTTATAATGTTTCTGTATTAAAAAAACCTGCACTTTTATCAGTGACAGTTTTTGCAAACTATATCTCGATTACTCAGTTACAGTATTTGGTTTTCTGTTTTTAATGGCTTTTGCTTTACTAGATGAAGACTTCTTTGAAGGGCTCTTGATTTTAACAGGTGAAAAAGTAAAAACTCTTAAAGGTATCAGATCAAAGCATAGCAACAAAGTTAGAGAACAACTCTGCATACACAAGTGAAAGCATGAAAAAGCCATTCTGGAGAAAGACTGAGAACAGAATCTCAATGCAATACATTTTTATATTCAGACTTCTGTAGGAAGCTCAATATTCTATTAAAGATATGACTAAAAATGAAGTGCAGTGTATTGAAAATCAAACAACTTTTTTTCATATGAATGGAAATAAGAATTTAAGGTCAAGACAACAGTTATCTATTATTTAAAAATATTGCACCTACCTGCTATCAAATAGAAGCTGATAAATACCTTCAATGTGTAACTGTAGTTAAAAACTCTGAGCTTACAATTTAAGAATTCCTCAAATAAGAGGCAGCAACCTCCAAAAGCTTTTGCTCCATCACAAGTTCATTAAAACTTTAATGCATACAAATATAATCTGTATATGAAAAGATTAGTATTCTTTCCATTATTTTTATACCCTTAAGATTTTTTCATTGATGCTCTTAAACATACAGAGAAAACAATAATAAAAGCAATTCATGAATAAGGGAATTAAATGTCACCCTTAGTTTTAAGTGGAATGGGTTTTTTGTAGAATACTCCCTGTTCATTTTATGGCAGAATTCTCTAAGTTTAGCAACGTGCAATAATTCTCTAAGTATGGAATGAAGAACAACGCAATTTACCTTACAATAATTATTATGAAATAAGTTTTCATGAAGAAGGGTTTACGTTTGGGTTTTTTTTTATTATATAACAAAAATCAAAACAATCTGTTTTTTACTGAAAAATCCTTTCTCATTTGTCCCCTCCCCACAGAACAGAGAACCTGCTCTCCCACCCACACCTCCAGCTATTTGTATCACATCATTCCTGGCCCATTTCTAACAGAAAAAGCTTAGGACAAAGAGGAAAATAAAAAAAAGAGGGATGGCTACATCAAAGAGACATATTTTATTTTACAAATATAACCAAAGGATATCTAGAAAATGTTTTACATGGCTCTTCTGCTCCCTTAAAAAATGACACAAAAAAAGGAAAAGAAAACTAAATTCATTCAGCTACAGCTTAAAACTACTGTACATCTGTGGTACAATCAGGATAATATGAAAAGTTCTAGATATAATGTCCAAAGAGGCAAAAAATGAGATACTTTCTCAAAGATGTTTCCAATTTTGTTCCAAATCTGAGTGAGCAAATCAAGACTACTAATACACACTGTCTGCGCACATTATTCCTTACTACACACAGCATTTTGCAATTTATTTCAAAGCCTCTATTATAAACAAAAAAAATACTGCTTTTGTTAACCCACTCCATACCAGTACAGTCAGGGCTTATGTTACACAATCAAAGTCAAAGTTACAATATGTTAAGTACATAAAAAAATATCACACACACATGCACACAGATGATATTAAGTATTTGAATCTTACATATGCATCAAATTTATGTTTCATTTTAAAACTAAGTGTTAACATTAACCGGTGAATGAAGTTATTTATAGTCTCCCCAAAAGTTTGAGACTGTTCTATTTCCCTTCAACATCAGAACTATAATAAGGAATTAATGTAAGCACAACCAAAATCTCCCAACCCTCCCAGCTCACAACGTCCACATTAAATCCTCCCAATGCTGGTGTTCCAAAGCATCGCTCCCAGGCTGCAGCACACAACCAGTTATGATATCCAAATGACATATTTTGCCCCAAATATAAAAGAAATGTAATTGCCCTTAATTTGCATCACATAAAACTGCCAAGTAGTTTTGAAGGCATGTAAAGCAAGGCAGACATGATTTAAGATTTGCAAAGGAATCCCCAGACTAACACTTCTGTGACAGCCAATTACAGTGAAAAACACAACCCCAACAAGCAGCCTGCTACTAGACCTTAGGAAAGGTAAAGTTTCTTACAATGAGTTACAGATTCACAAGTATAAGACGACAAGGAGAAAAAGTAAAACAGAAGGAATCCAGCCACCCAGCAAATATGAAGCAGACCCAAGATCGTGATACAATCCAAAGATGTAAATTATTGTAAATCATCACTGTTGTTCAGAATTTCACACAGCCACTTGTGCCAATTTTGCTCACTTTTCCACAGACACAATAATAAAGGAGTGAGAGGGAATGGGAGGAGAAAANCAGGAGAAAAAAAAAAAAAAAAAAAAAAAAAAAAAAGGAGGGGGAAGAAGAGTGGGGGGAACCTGAACTGAGAGTACAAATAAAGTTCTGCTGTCCATATGCTTTAACTGTACAGAAGTTTAGGCTCTTACAGCATTTTGTACTCTCTCCAAAGCCTCATGAGTCACAAAAATGAAAAAGCTGCGTCCCTCTGAATGCCAGGAAGGGCCTTACATGCCTTTTGTCAAAATATAAAAAAATAAAAAAAAAAATTAAAAAGGAAAAAAAAAGAAGAAAAAGAAAAAAAAAAAAAAAAAGAGAGAGAGAGAAAGAAAAAGCCACAGTGTAGGCAGTCCTACTTGGAGTCCTCTGATGTCACAGCCACATGACTCGCTCGCTCCAGTAACAGTGCTTGCAAAAAAAAGGAGTTTTAAAGCTTTTGCTTTTTTGGATTGTGTGAATGCTTCATTCGCCTCACAAACAACCACAGAACCACAAGTGCGGTGCAAACTTTCTCCAGGAGGACAGAAAGGAGTCTCTGGTTTTTAAATGGTTAATCTCCGCAGGTCACTACCAGCCACTGAGACCAACAGAGTCAGTAAGTGCTCTCTAACCACAGTCTATGCAGTAATAGTAGGTCCTTCAAATATTTGCTCATTCTCTTTTTTTTTTGTTTTGTTGCCTTCCTTTTCACATGTTACCAGCACTACACAATTTTTTGACAGAGAAAAAACCAACTGTAGAGTCTATGCAATCCAGGGACACCGTAAAACTAAAACAAGCTTTGGCTATGGTTTGTGTTTTCAGTTTGAGGATCCAAGAAGTATTTACACCAGAAGGTGAAAGCTCTGCGTGAACCGAGAGGGACTATGGCATCAAACAGCCTGTTCAGTTCAGTGACACCATGTCAGCAAAACTTCTTTTGGGGTAAGTGCTGCAATATCTGAGCTTCTGTTTTTCGCTGTCGAGGGTTTTCTTCCTTTGAACAATACTGGTTGTAGTTATCTAAGCAAAAAAATGCTGAACGGGGAGTTAGAATGTTAAAATAGGATACCTGGTTTTTTAGAGGTTTTTCTGGGTGGGGGAAGTAAGAGTAAATAACTTCTGCAGATTTAAGAACAAATTTGCTAGCTGGCAAGCTGAGCAAAGGGAAGTTGGTGGCTTAGTCCTTAGTGTTTGACAGCAGGTGTGCTCAGCTGTCACCGGGGCCAAGGTGTAGCTGCACCAATTTGAAAGAGCCTGATGGGATCTAGCAATATGTTTAATATTATCTTAGGGCAAAAGATAAAGTAATTAGTGAGTTAATTAAGCTCAGAAAATCTCATTAAGAACTCTGGTAACACTTTTAGATATATCCACCATGACTGGTTAATGAAAGATACTGGAAAAGACTTTGTAAATCACAGAGCTCAGACTGCTTGCTCTCTAAACCTGATGAAAATGAGGAATGTGTAGCATACTGCAGCCTATCCTACCCAAAACTACCCTATCGTTGTTACAGGCATTTTATTTTTATGTGTATATCCCAGATGAAGTTATCAGTGTAAATCTGCAGTTTTCTAGTCCTCAGATGCCCTCATTTCACAGTAATGCTTGTTTGATAATATATTCAATTGTAAAAGCAAATTCTTCTCATTACACTTATTATGAATAAGGCAAACATTCATGCATGAAAATATTAAGCTATGAAATAAAAAATACATGATCTAACATGCTGCTGAATTTTAAGTTTAATTGAGAGAGGGATGTAAAAAACTCTGTAGAAGAGCACTGCCAAATATTTACTTCAATATTCTGAACTGTAAACACAGATTCCTTTAAGAAATCATATATGTATATACTGAAGTAATTATTTATATGCACTGTACATATAAATGCTCATAAAACTCATAAATACACTATAAAATTGCACCTCTATCTTTGCTTACTCTGAAAAGCTTAATTCTCTCAGAGACTTAAAATCAGTAGAGAGCATCTCACTCACAAATACTAAACAGAATCAAGTAAGACTTTAAGTGATTTATCTGCAAGTGAAATGAAGCTAGATTTTAAAGTGTACTGGAAAATGCTTTATTCTCATCACACTTGATGAACTGCAAGAAGTAAGCCAAAAAACTTTTTCAAAGCATCTTTTACTGAGGCAGTTCAGACAGACATACTGAAAACTCTGAAAGCTTTAGGAAAAATAAAATATGAAAACTTACAAGATTTTCTTAATGATGTCCATCATGTTGAAATTATGTTGGGACCGTAGCTAAACCAATTTCTTTCCCTCCCTTACCCCCCTTCTATGAAAAAGAACAATGCTAGAACCATTTCCAGTACATACACCCCCATTATTGTAGTGACTGATGGCTGGGGTGCCTTTCACCCCTCCTACTTCACACGCTTTGACTGAGTTCCAGTTAAACACATGAAGGATCTCTGGGACCAGGTATAGGAACAGAAATGAAGAAATTGCTTCTCGCAGGAGGGTGACCAATCTAATATATGACCTATAGATACCAGATGAGATAACATGACCTGTGGCTGGTCATGCAGCTGTAATACCCTGAACATTGAGCTGAAATGCAAACACAGACCCGGCAAAGCAGCTTTTCTACCCAAACTGGTGTCTGAGCAAAGCACAGCAGAAGCGTAGCCAGACCACATTATCCCAGTGTTTACAACAGGAAATACAGTTTACATGTATAGGGACTTTCTTTTGCTTTTACTTCCAAAAGAGATTAGAAGAAATTTAGTTGGCTAAAATTATCAAAACACCGAGTCTGACTGCTTAATTCACCTACTTCTGATAATTCCTAAAGCCACTGGGAAGTACTGTGATACTGTGCTTAATGCTTTTCCTCAACTTCAATAAATAGGGTTGGACACATGAATTTCACTTTGGACACAAACAATAGATGCAAGGGGCTACAAAATCTCATTAACTCAGTTAAAGTGTAAGCAGTGTACCCTGAGCTAAAACCAAATTTTGGAAAAGCCACTTTTATAAAAAGGAGGCAGAATTTATTGTTAAAAAGAGCCAGAATACCTAAACTGCTCATGAATTTGCCGTTCAGTGATGCAGCAGCACCTCAGAATGCACGATCTGTTCTTCCTTTCTGCACGGTCCTTCTCTTCCCATCTCTACCTCATTTGTTAAAGGACTGTTAAGTTTAACTGTTTCTCTTCAAGATCGAACTGGTGAAACACAATGACAAATCATAACGGGGCAGAAAACAGAGCTATGATTAACCCTCATGGTTGCTAATCTGTGCCATTAACCATATTCCCGAAAGCTTTTATTCCACTCATTTTTGTCTCTGTGTTTTATTACTTCATATGAAAGGGAAAAACAGGAGTAGCAAAGCGAAGGATCCTTTCCTAGTTCATGCAAACATATACATTCCTCTCAAATTTAGGACATTTTAATTAACTACATTCTGAATCCAGATTATCTCTACCTTGTGCCAGTTATACACAGGTTTTGACTGCATCAAGCCTCTGTAAAACTTCTCAGGCTTTTAAATCTAATTGGATTTATTTCAACCAGAAAAAGCTATTATATTTACATGCATAGCATTTGAAGGTGAAAAAAGGCTCAAAATAAACACTATGTAAAAAAAGAAATAAAATCAAACAGCATATTTGGTATAAAATTTCAAAAACATCGTTCAGTCCAAGTACTTCAGAGACTGAAAACTTTTTTAAATGCCTCCTACAACAATTACATTTTTAAAATAGGAAAAGGCACCTTCAACTATATTCTGTGCATCTTCAGAGGAGGATTTCAACGAAAGAAGGAAATAGGATTCCAGTTTAGTTGATAATTCAATCAATTATTTCACATGTAATTTCTGGAAGTTGATCCCAATAGAGATAGAGTAAATCTAAAGTCTCTAAGTTAACGACAAAAAAAAAAAAATTACTCCACTTATATTAAAATACTCCTCAATATCTTCTTCATCAAAAAATCCCAAACCTTCTGTAAATTTCAATTCTCAACTGCTTTACTATCTCATAGGGAATCTTACGTGGGATTTTTATTTTAATTAGGAAACTGATAAGAGAGAAACAAATCCCTTCTTGACTATCTGTGTATAGAAAACAGAAGTTTTCTGTATGTTCCAGCTCTGTTTAACGCATTCATATTATTGTGAAAGCTAAGCAAAATCTCAGGAATAAGTGCTCTTTGCAAAAAGTATAATTTAAAATACCAGGATTAAAAACAAACAAACAAACAAACAAAAAAAAAAACAATACTGAAAACTATGCAGGAATGAGCATTTTCACGTGCATTAAAAAGCTGCAGCTTCGCACGGAGGCTGCCGGAATCCGAGCCCCAAACCCTGCAGGATTGCACTTCACCACTTACAAGGTGCAGGCAGTAAAATGCACTGATCTGTTTAATTAGCTGTCTCAAATGAACTATTAATAGCCAACATTGTTTAAATCAATTACATCGATGTAAAATTTAGTGAGATCAAAATGTTCCAGTTTGTTCGGTGAATATCAGAGTATCTGATGGCTAAATAAGCTGGGAGAGAAAAAAATATCCTATCTCATTAGGGGCACTAAGATTTTATCAAACATACAGGATTAATCTCTATTGAATAGGACCATTCACAAATCAAAACTCACTCCACTTCAATACTTTCATGCAGTGCTAATCAATTACAACCTTTTCTAGTTATTCAAAATCCATGTGCTTTTAATTTTATTCACTGGTGGTCTAAAATATAATATTCAGGCCAAGCTAAGTCATTCTGTATTGCAACTTTGCTTTTTTTCAATAAATATTCATCTAGAGGTTTTCTTAGAGAGAACTGCTCATATGAAGACTGTGGTAATATTTTTATACTGTACCTCCTTGTTGAAGCAAAAGGTTAGGGGTTACCTAAATACCTCAACTGTATATACAAAAAAAGGAAAAGGTAAGTATTCACATGAAAAATCCAAAGGGACTATATTATTTATTTTTGCATTTCCTATGATTAATGATGCACCAGTGCATACTTGAAAACTGAAGTCAAAATAGGGTAACACCTCAAATTCCTTTACAAACTGTACAAATATCAAACTTCCATGCTGTATTAACTACTCTACCAGAAATATTTAAAGGCTCTGCCACCCCACATTAAGAGTATAACAATAATAGTGAAATTCCTCTCAGGCTGTGTGATTTCTTGATCATGGTCAGACTAATATTAATCTTAAAATTGCACCTTATACCTTTATTTTCCCAATTGCTTTCAGAAGAGAGTTGTACTTTTCAATGAGTAACGAGAAGCTCAGAGCAGCCATCAGGAAACAACAAACATTTAAAATTGTATCTGTTTAAGTAAAAAGGGAAAAATAAAGAAGCTAACAATTCTGGCGAGAGATGCGAACTAGGCAGTGCAGACAGTTCCAGAGAGACAGATAATAGCAGTATTTACAGACTGTCACACCCTGGGGCAGACACCACCAATGAACAACCTGAATAACAACTGAGAAATATTTTCTAAAACTCTAACTTAATGCAAAAAGCTGAAGATACAAGCAGAATCTGGCATTGTTTTACACGCGAGTCCGGCACGCTTCTGTAGCAATTGAAGCAGAGAGGGAAGGGAGGGATCATCCCGTGCTTGCCAAGCTGCAAAGGTTTCTCCTGCTAGAATACAACAGGAGCCAAGGGCAGCTGTCAGTGCTGGGCACCTCCTGAAAATCAGACCATCTGCATGTTCCCCTCTACATACCCCATAAAAATCAACATTGTGTGTTGTAGGTGAAGGAGTTGGTTCTGAAAACTCATTAAATACACTCCATTAATAAGAATTACAATAAATTGCCATGTTTAATATGCCCTAGAGTATATAATATTTTAATTAAGGCAGCCTCAAGATAAATAGTGAGTTTAAGATGGTAAAACCTGAAGCATTTTAGGGTCTCAACTTCAGCACCGGGAGAATCCAAGTTTCATGCAAGCAGTTAAGAAACTGCAGCAAGAAAACATACAACTGTTACTTTCAAGATAAAAAATTAATTTGCCTAAATAGAATAAATGCAATATATATTCTGGTAAGAGCACTCAGAAATAAATTTATAGACTATGTGCCATTTTAATGAGATTTTCCTTAGAAATGTTGCCAGACTTGGGAATTAACCACAGATTTTCATCCAGAGACAAAAGTCACCCACAAAACGCAGAAAACATCTACCTCCTCTGCCACAGATACCCCACAAATATCCACTCTTATTGACAAAATTAAGTTGTGCTCACACTACATGCAGCAGCTTTCATTTCTATTAGATATCTTCATTCCAAACTGCCTTCTAAAGTCTTATGGGAAACAGGCTAAGGAGGTCTATCTTCTGCTCTCAGGTGTTTTTGTTTTTAAGTTAATAAAGCCTCAATCTAAGAGCACGTTTCCTAACATAAACAAGCTCTCTTCTACAAATAAATATAAGACTTGCCACTTAAAGTACTGAAAAGCACACCCTAAAGAGAATATTTTAAAGATGAGCACAAAGACAAAATAAACTCAGGTTACTGCATCATAAAACAGTTTAACACTTACAATTTAAAAAAAAAAAATCTATTATTCATGCATCTGTTTCCTGCATATATTTTTTATTCTGCTTGTTACCATACTATGTACTGTTCTAGCCTTCTTCGTGTAGCTTTAAGTTTCCTATTTCATGTAGGAACTTGCCCCAGGAGGGAAAACTCCATAGGTTTTCTCCTGACTCTCTTGAACTGCTGAAGTCATTTTAATCAGAGCAATGAAATTATTTTGCACGACCTACTCCTTATTAAATGCTTTTATTCATAAAAATTAATTTTAGAATAGCAAAAGATTAAAGGAAAAAAGGGTACATTCCCCTTTAAGTACCTAGGATGCTTTAAAAAGTAGGTATTTTTGTATAATATCCACTGCATTCATAATAGTTTTCCTTAGTAATATTTTTTCATCTCTAATAAAGCTGCCTTTATTTTTACAATGAAGGGTAGAAACAGTTTCTTCTGCTGTCTGTCTCTTAAAAATGCCATATTCATTAGGCAGTTCTGGAATTAACAATAGCTTTAAGTTTTAATATGCTATAGCTAAAAACCCCATGGCAAAACTTTTTGGCAGGAATTCATTCAAATATGATTACTATATTTTTGATAGACAGCTTATTTTCCATATTATATTTCCTCAGAATTGCTAGCATTTCATAACGACTTAAAATTTATTATCATTCATTTCCTTGATTAAGGCAAGTTAAAAGCTGATGACCTTACATACATTTATTTTCCCCAGAATTTATTTGAACCGTAAGTGTGCCAAACCATTGTTTACTTATCCCTCATGGTCAGATATCTTAGATCTAAATCTACTCTGTGGTTTACTGAAACAGAAAGACAGAGCCACTGCCAGTTACATAATATAATACTGCTCAGAGGAAGGGGACCCGGCCTTGATCACAGTGAAAATTAACACTAACGAGATGCATTTGCATCTCTATGCACAGACACATTTACATCAAGCACCATATGCTGGGTGCAGCGGCTCTGCCGGAACAAATCGGAGCAGGGGGATGTTACAAGTCATTAGTAATTACTGAGCTGAATTTCTCTGTCAGACACCTTTAATATATATGAACCTATGCAAATAAGCAAAAGAAAGGGTTGTTTATTTTTTCATTAAGGGAAAACAATATAGATAAATAATTACACTTAAGTAGAGATAGTGTTAAACCCTCCAGAGATACGTAATTCATAAAAATACAAATCAGAAAAGATACAGTTAAAAATACACAATATTTTAATACAGCCATGTGTGGTATTAGAACAGGGTATTCTTTCTTTTAAGAAATGTTAATGAGCTGTGTATGTGCAAACACACACGTGTATACAGTTCAAGCCTCTAATTCCTACTAACTTCTAAAATGGTGAAATTCAGGTTAAAGAAATCAACTAGCAATAGTATAAATTATATATATTAGCAACAGTATTAATTTAGAAGACTTGTGTATCAGTACAGTATTTAGCACCCTAGCACTGAAGCTGTGAAGAAGAATGTGCTATTGCATTCAGATTTGCCAGCAGTACCCCAAGAACATTTGCCACTCTTCACATTTCTTGCTAACATGCAGTGGAGGAACTTGTCAGGGTCCTGTCTTAATATTTGTTAAAAACTATGTCTATTAATGTTATCACAATGTTCTACACAAATTGTAAGAGTGCCTGGAGTGAAATAGCAGATGCCAGAAGTACTGGTTTTAGAATACTTGGTAAAATTTATGAGAGAGACACGTCTGGAGTCAGTCCCTTCGTACCTTCCTGCTCCTTCCCATAGTCCCATGATGAGAGAAACTGTTTTTGTGGGCATCAGACCGGCCACTCTCAACTCACCCCAGCTTTCAAAGTGAAAAAACATTTCAGCCAAAGTAGTCTTATTTGTAGGTCAGCTGGTGTTTTTGACAAAGTGCAATATATTTCCACTGAAGGGGCTCATAAAAAAAAGCACAATCACATTGACACGGAAAGATCCTCAATACAAACACAGAGTTGTTCTGCATAGAGCTCATAATCACTCACAACTGTATTTTTGTATTAATACAATACATTAATAATTTACTATGAGCACAAACCTTCATGTAGAATCAGCAAGAATAATTTTACAGTAATTAAACAGGATTCAAGGGAAATTAAAAGGCATTTTAAGATATGACTAAAAAAATTAAACATTCTGAGGACCATAGCGCCAGAATTTCCTATTATAATTTAACATGTCTCCAAAAGCCTTTCAGGTGAGCCATAACACTGAACTGCCGGGATATTTATGTCCTTGCAGCATTTTCTGTATAAATTCCAGGAGTCTTTCACTGAAATGCATCATCTATTCACCTTTAAATTGAAAGGTTTTAGGAAAAAAAAGAAGTGTCACATTTGCTCTGTAACGCTGAAGGGACACATCTGGTCTAGCTTAGTGACTCAGTACTAACAAGAGTTTGATGAATTAATTCTACCAGCTATTGTACAATACCCGAGCACAGGAGCAGCTTTGTGACAGAGTACTTCCAGCCCGCAGTATATTTACTTCCTAACACAATCTGCAAAACTTATTTCCTCTAAGTAACACCATCCATATAAATTCACACTCAGAGAGTTCATCATCTGCATTTTTCCAATCAGTGGTATCAAAGTTTAACTCCGCTGCGTTTGGGTATTTGTGGAATAACCAAGCCATGACAATGAATGGTTTATTTAAAAGTGACAGGACCAGAAAGCAGCAACTATTTACTTAGGCGCCGTACCTTAGTGTACACCAGTAAAAATGTTCTCTTTTCCCAAAAGGATTTTTTGCAAAAAGGGCATTCACTTTGCTTCCTTCCCACCCCTCTTACATGCAACTCTGAACATTCAAAACTAAGTGCTATATTTTTCTTGCTATTCAGTATATTTTTATATCCCCCTTTTCTGATTAAACAGCATAAACAGAAATGCTAAAACAAATTCAGAAGTTTCACTCTTTATACTGATATTTTATTAAAGAAATCAACATTAAGAAAAAGTGCAATCATTTCTGGATAAAAAATAACATCTAAATAACAAAAAGAAAAAAAAAGAGTTAGTATCAAATAGAAAGAAAGTCATCTTCCACAGTGCAAATCATTTTCATACTGGAGCTAGAACAGTTTCACTCTAGTGCACTACTGTGTATTGCATATGCAAATGCTAGAATAACTTTCAATTTTAGAGCGTTTCAGAAATAAGACCTAAAATCATGCTCTGTTATTCTGAATGGCAATTAACTCAGTCATGACTTTGTAATAATTTGGAGTTCTATGCTCATTAAAGCAAAATTTCAGTATTACCTTTAAAAGCAAAAGCAAAATCTTAGTTACAGCTGAGCTGTCTAACTGTATGTTAATCTTAAAATAAATGAAGACTTGAGTTTGCCTAGATAAAAAGGATAAATTATAATAACACTCAGTAGGTACAAAACAATGACTTGAAAAAGTGTAATTTTATTATTTTGAATTATAATATTAATTTACTAATTAATTTCAAGGCACATGTGTAGAGCACATGTGTAAAACCTACTGGAGGGAGGCAGCTCACACAGACACACGCACGAGCTGGAATGTTCCAATTCCGATCAAAGATCCGTGTAGCCGGATGTGCGGTTAATTCACTGATCAAATTTTCACAACTGAAAAACATCTTGAGAAATAAAGTCTCAGTTACACTCAGTAGTGCAGGCTCTGTGCTTCTGTGCTTTATCATCAGAATTACTCTTCACGATTTCATATTTTATGATATAATACAAAAATAATATAATCTCTCTCACACACTTAAAATAAATATTAAAAAGGAAGAAACAAAGATTAAATGGCATTGGTTTTTAGCTCCAGCATTCTTAAAGGGCACAGTGAGACTGAGAGAAATAAATTTTAAATACCCATAGAATCTGAACTCTAATCTCAGTGACATATTCTTACAGTAAGCTTGTGCTCCATAAAACCTATATAAAAATGTCAGGAGCGTAGATGCATAGCACATGCACTCACCGTAAGACACAAATCTGCCCTGTAACAATAATATACAGTAGCTCTTCAACGTGCCTGAAAGATTTTAAAATGTACTAAATCTATAAAAACAGTCTACTGTCAGACTTCAGCTCTGTCTACTAAATCAACCAGATGTATGGAATAAACACATTTAATAGCTACTAAATTTTTATCAGCTTTGGATAAAGTTAGACAAATTTGAAGTAACAGTTGTTTGAAGTCTTCTACCGTTACATTTCATAATCTTAACTTGCTTACTGTACTGGCTAGACACAGTAAATATACATCATATTATGGCTATTCCCCTTCAGCAGATATGCACAAAAGAATAATCTAAACAAACTAATAAAGATACTTAAATGGGCAGCAATTTTACTAGTCTTAACACTGATTTAAAAGATGTCTCTCTTCTTTACATACCTGGTTGTTACCAATTACTGATGTGTCTTCACCCCTTCTTGTTGCAAAACTTCCTTTCAAACTTACAGCACACACAGCACAACATTTGAGACCTCTACACATAAAAATGCTCTTTTTTTTCAGAAGCAAAGAAAATCTGAAGGTTTTTTTAGGCTTGAGATATCTTCACATAGAAACACAGAACGTCTGCAGACAGTAAGAAGCCTTTAGAGTAAGCCTTTTTGCTGCACCATAATAATCTGATCCAGAAATTCAAGGGTACTTTAAACAACGGGCTACCTGTTCTAGCCATGCTTAGGAATGTGGCCAAATCATTTTTATTGATTTAACCTTTATAGGAATGCTACATATCCTCAGAGCAAAACATTTCTAATGCATTTATAATATGATATACCTCTGAGAAGCTATGAAAAAAAAAAATCTTGTGACATAGGCTAGCCCCCCTCCACCATTCTGTTTTTCCCAATTTAGTGATCAATAGACATTCCAGTGTTAGAATATTTTCTGAGTTTACATATGTCTGTATTCACAGGACAAAGTCAGAAACTAACACGTACAGAGGACAAGACTAATATCTGACCTGTCTTTGTTTAAGGAATAAGAACTGGTGAACTGATAGCCAAGACTCTAAATACTCCTTTCATTCTAGAGTTACACATCAATCATGTTACCTGCAAACATATCAAGTTAAAACTTCCAGAATTTACAGTCCTTTTTGAATAAACTGAGCAGCATGTTAGTTATGTTCAGAGAGCTTACAGAAGGTGGTTTGTGTATCTCACCAGAATTCTTAAAGAAGTATTTCTCAAATTCCCTCTTCATC
Source organism: Thryothorus ludovicianus (assembly GCA_013397245.1). Taxonomy (NCBI): domain Eukaryota; kingdom Metazoa; phylum Chordata; class Aves; order Passeriformes; family Certhiidae; genus Thryothorus; species Thryothorus ludovicianus. The sequence goes on along the minus strand of VZTB01011424.1, from coordinate 28,589 downwards.
AGAAATCTATTTCATTCACATTTCTAACTAGTATTTCTCAATGCCAGATCCATACTCTATTATTTTGAAGCTAAGGTTGGAAAAAATAGTGTATTTTAGTATTTGCTGGTTTTGGAATGTTACAAACCACACTTGAGCATTACCAGGAGTCACTTGTTTCTCAGAAAGTAAACTCTCCTGAGCTGCTCATTATGGTAAACTTTAGTGTAAAGCAGGAGTGAATACAGTGATTGAAGAGTCAGACAAACAGCAAATATATTTATGTTACAAAACACATTTATTACAATTCTTATAAAGAAAATTATGTGAGAAGTGTTTGATTAAAAAAAAGTCAATAAAAACATAAACAAAACTCAAGCAGAAACAAACAAATAGCTCCTAGCATGAAATTCTGGTATGTTATTCTTCACAACAGCAAGAATCCCAGCCAGGCACAGTTTCAGCAGGCAATATGCTGTAACACAAATCACTGAGTTTAGGAAGATTTAATTCAACATTTTTTCTGGAAACTGCAATGTCTAGACATCACTGATATTCTCTCTCATCTACAAAGAAATATGAATCAATCCTACAAAGAAAGTAAAAAACAATTCCTTCATGAAATAAGTGCTTATCTACACACATAAAGTAGACAAGTTAGTACATCAAAGCTGTGAACTGTAATTAATGTATGGCATATGGAAAAAACATCTATCTGCCAATTCTCACAGATTGATTTTTTCAATAAGAGTTTGGATTTTGATTATTACATCACTAATTTGATTGCAAAGTTTTAATTCACCGTTTGTTTCTTCATCCACTTTTTCTAAGAAACATTCTAAAGATGAATCTATATCCAAAACACACAACAACCACATATAAAATATCCCCTGGCATGAACCTTACACTTCCTCAACCAGATGAAATCAAGCCTTTAATGTGAGGTGCAGCAGGGATTTCTCCAAGGGCAGAGTAGTTCTACCTTCATTCATGGTGCACATGATGAACGTGACCAGATGAGTGCCTGCATTCCTACAAACCCAGTTTGCTTTGTACACCACAGCCTGAGAGCATTCAAGCAGTTGACACACACAGACCAGGGACAATATTCATAAATAAATAACTTCAGACCAGATCCCAGAAAGTTCACTGATGCATGTCAGATCATACTTACTTGATCTGAGCTTTATTACATAAAGAATAACGGTTCATGGAGCAAGAGGAAAACACAAAAACTTAGAGATTCTAGAATAATTTAAAAAAAACCAAAAACTTTGGATGATAGACATCCCAACATCTTTGTAACTAACAGCCTGTTGCCCAAAGCTGTATCTCTCTTCCACTGGCACCTTACAAAACTGCCATCACTTGCTTTTATGGTGCACCTTAAGGAAGGGCCCAGGTAATGCTGAAAAGCAGTGGAATATGTTAAAAATGCACAATTTTAAAGACAGTGATGATGGAAGAAGGTCTAGCTAAATGCAGTTACACCAATACAACTGCTGATAGTAGCACACTTCTTTTTACAACATAATAGACACATCTCTACGAGAGAGCTTATTAGCAGAGTTATTCTGACAAGCAATAACATCTTTTGATGCTACAGAAAAGGTGCTCTGTGCTAGCATGTGAGAAAGGTCAGATGGTGGAAAACTTACTTCATGCTCTTAACCTGTAAACTCTTTCCTTTCCTGACTGCTAACAAATGTCCTAGCAGGGGAGATCCACAGCTTTTCCAAGAACTCACGTAGGGAACCTTTCGCTCCGTTCCGATGGAACAGAACTTGTGCACGTTCACCTCAGGAGCTCTGCCCTCCGTGGCAGCTCTCTGAGTAACTCTGTCTACACAGGTCTGCCACAGAAAAATTGCATCCAGATTTTCACTTCATTACAGATTTATATATACACAAGCGTATATCCACACATGTCTGTAAAAAGCAGCAAACTCCAGTCTGCATGCTATTAGAGAAGCAACTGTGATACTTCAGGAACCTCTAACTTGATTTCAGTGTTTGGAATAAGGGAAAACAAAGTCAGGAAACAGCAGCCTCTGGGAACATATTTTGCGAGGCTATTTTATAAGGGACTCCAGCAGGAAAACTGCACACATAGGAAAAGTCAGTTTAGACTGGGATTATACATCAAAGAGAAGAGCACCAGAAAATCCTTGTCCTTGATAAAATGCACAGAGGCTCAGGGTGGCAGGAGCACTAAGGCTCGGGCAATGCACAATTCATTTAACACAGCTTATTTTCATGGCAAGTCTAATGATTCTTTCACATTTCCCTGCATTTTATTTTTTTTTAATTTAAAAATTCTCACACATTTTGTAATGGTAAAAGTAGTAGGAGAATGTCATTTCAAAGCCAAATATTTGGCTTTGGCAAACTTATCTTTTAGCACTCTGCCATTCATTTCTCATACTTCTGATCTCAGTCTCAGGTCTTGAAAATAAGGAGCATAGGTCTGGTCCCATTCTCAAGTGCCAGTTCTTGGCCATTGGTCTCCTCTTTCAAGGGTGCTTCTCAGCATCATCACACTTGTCTACTGACCCACTATCTCATCTATCTTCTGACAGAACAGGGCATAGCTCCCACAAGAAGCTGATTCTAAACTCACTTGAAGCTATTACAATCATAAATCTGATTCTTCTACTTTCAAAAATCATCAAAAAGAATATGAGCACCTCACTAAAAATTTTACAGCTGATTTTCATATGGCAATGGGTAATCTGGTATGCCTTTTAAAGGTCCTGGTCCCACATGGAAACTAGAGCTACCTGAAAATTCTAGAACAAATCTTAAGAACCAACCCTGAATCCCTCACTTCTTTCACAGGAATTCTGAAGATTATGGTTTTGTCCCACATTTGTTCAGTGCCTAGCACAAAATACCAATAGGTGTGACCTTTTTAAGACAACACAGATCAGTCACAATGGCAGAATGTTTATAAACAGCATCATCAGTTCAGCTTTGCTGAGTATCTGTTTGTTCTAGCCCAAAGTAAAGTTGTGTCCAAGGTTAACTTATTTTGATATATAATTGAGAAGATTGTTCTAAAAAAAAATAAATATTAAAAAGTCATACTTATGACTCACAACATCAGGACTTGGTAATTTTGGTTCTTGCTGGGAAAATGCTTAGCAAATATAGTCAGCAAAATGCTTCCATTTTCTTTGTGTAAGCATATTTTAAATCTGAAAAAAGCAATGCTAACAATTGTGCCATCACCAAACATGGTTGTGCCCTATTTTGGGTTGGAACCTAAAGGCATTTCAACTACAAAACTGGTTTTGGCTGCAACTAAAAATTTTTAAAAATTTCAATGCATTTAAAAAACTCACCAACTGCCTTGGTTATAGCAACAGCACCATACAGGATTCTGAGCAAAAAGAGTTGACTACTGTGTCATTTCTCAGCCAGCCTCTGAAAAGCAGAGCTTACAAGGTGTGCATGGTAGTGTCCTGCATCTGGCCCTCCTACACCAACACTCTTCACTGAAACCAAGGCCAGACCTGAGACACTGAACAGGCTGGAATAGTCAACCCATGAAGATGCAGTGCAGCAAGGTGAAAAGACAACAAAAGTTGATTAATTAAGAATAACTACATATCAAATAGATAGCAGGTGTGTAGTTCATTCTTACTATCAAACTTGCCATATACAGAAATAAGTAGACAGTTTCTGCCTATCTCGATGATAGCTCAAAAAGAACTTTTTAACTTTTTTTTCCTGTTGGACACACCTTTCAAGGGAGAAGGTGGGGAGAGGGGGTGGAAAATTCCAAAACACAGAATTTTTGGCAGAGATATTAGTAACAGTTTTAGAAACCATGATCAAAGCAAAAAGGTTGAAGGAACTGAATAACTCACAAACTGAATAACTCACAAACTGAATAACTCACAAAGTGAATGGTGACCAACTCTCCCTTCCTCAGCACTGTAGTTAAAGACAAAAACAAATCAGAAGCAAAGGAGTTGAGTATTCTGGGGCAGATTTCAGCTATGGCGTGTAAGCCACAATAGAAGCTCCCAGCTTGGATTATTTGGGTGCCTGTTAGGTCTGAACTCTACCTATGTATCTTCTAAAGCCTGTTTGTGTCTTCAGATATTTGCATTTTTCTTCTTAAACTACTAGGAAGTGATAAAATACATCCTTCACATCCAATCTATTTTTACATTATATCCAGAGTCACTCATTGGTCCTACTCTGTTTACAATCTTGTACAACACAAAGTCATTTTTTCACAGCCATCATTTCTCTAGAGATAAAAAGGAGTAACTATCCAAAAACAAAATAAGTTTGGTGGAAATTGCCCAAAAATCTCCTTCACTAGAGATTTTGGAGCAGATGAGACAGCTGTCAGGAAGGTTTCAGTGATACAGAATCCTGCCTCAGTGACTCAGACAGGAATAAGTGGAATTTTTTAGTTCTCACCAAGTCCTACACCTCTTGTATTCAGTGACTAACAAGTAACACTCACTGATAAAGGTAAGGGCTTTGGTACATAATCAACTTCCCACATGAAAATGTAGGATGGAAACCTTGCAGTGACTCAAGCTGCTGTGAGCAATGTGCTCAGGCACACACATTTATTCTTCAGTTGGTTACAATATCCTTGAATGAAAAAGGAATGAACAACTTTCCATTTAATATGGGGAAAAGCAGGTATAAATCCAAGTATGACAGAGTGAACAAGGCAGTACAAGCTCACATCCCAGTTTATCTACAGGGAATCTGTCTGCATGCCCAAAATCTGGCAACAACAAGTATGAGTCTTGTTATCTCTAGGTTTCAGTGACAGGTTTTATTTAAAAAGAAAGAAGCCTTAATGCAGCAAAATGCTTAAGTAAATGCACAGTTATTTGTATCTCATTCTCAGCAAAGTCAGCACTAATATCCTTTCCAAAAACTGAAATAATCTGCTCACACTGTGTTCTCACCATGCAAAGTACATATAAAATGTTTCCAGTTTCTGTTACTGAATTTGGTAACAACTCATTTTTAATTTGCAATTGCAATAAAAAAGTCATAGAATTGTAGAATCATTTAGGTTGGAAAAGACCCAAATTTGAGTTGAACCATTAGTTTTCAAACAAGTCAAACAAGAATAGAAATCAGTTCCACTATTATTTTTTTTTTATTGTTGAGAGTAATATTTAAATGCCTGCAAGATAACTTCAGTCAACTTTTAGAGCTCACAAATGTTGATTCCACAAACAAAAAGGATAGGGGAAGATAAATTAAAAAATTTTAAAAATGCACATCCTAGTTGTAAGAATACACTGATTTAATTCTTTTTTTTAACATAATATATGACTAAAAAATATAATTCAAAACCTCAACTGAATTTCTTGGTAGGCTCAGTCCTGCTTCAGTAACATAACAACTGAACTGTAGTCAGTTTAACTAATGAGGTAAGTCATGTTTACACTTAGGATTTTTTACACTCAGATGTCAAAAATGACTACAAGACTCAACTAATGGTCATTGCTGCAAAGTAATGCGTTCTGGTTCAAGTAAATTTAAAAACTAAAAAAGTGTGCTTCATCTTTGGTAAAGAACTATCCCTTTTAAATTTTCACAAAGTAGCTCAGATTTCTGAAAACTGAGACCTTTACAGGTAAACTCCTTTCTAGTGTTTCAACCCTAGGTAGATTTGAATTTAGGCCACCTTACTTTGGATGATAAATCAAGTGAGTGACTTAAGGGTAGAGGTCCTGACCAAGAAGTGATTCAAATTCTTAATCCAAGACTGATCATGTCAGGTCCTAAGGTTAAGAAGATATGAAAACAATCACACAGTTCCTTCTATCAATAGTCTCAAGAGACCAGACCTAAGACATACTGGTGAAATTCATGATTACCCTTATAAAAAAAATTTTGGATCTTTCCATTAGGCAAAAAATAAAGACTACATGCATATGTTGTTGCATGAATTATAAGCAAGCATACCAGAATAACATCAGTAATTTAAACTGCAAATACTGTACCAGGCAAAATCTGAACTGCAGAGGTTTAAAAGTGTGCTGACACTTATTCCTTCAGTCCAAACACACTGAAAACTTTTTGAAGTTTAAAACTCACTGCCATAGTTTTTTCTACATCCTTAACTATAATAGGTGGACAACTTCTTGAATTTCTCAGCTCCAGGAGTGGCAGCTATATTGTTACAATCAGCACTGAAACGTCCCAAACATCTTTGTTTTCAGCTCCAACAAGAAAGAAATGAGTCTTTCACTGACCACAAATAAAAACACATGAATATTACCTCTCTTATAGCATTAAAGTAGCAGCAGCTGTTCTTCATGCTTTCATCACCCCACATTTGAAGCAACAAAAGACTACCAAAATAGCAGCAACAGCTCTCATCAGCTGGAGAGGATGTTGGTTTTTCAGTGTAGGGCATGTGAACTGTTAGTGATAGAGCTACCAACACTTGTCTTTAATAGTAGATGCTTATACAAGAAACATGTGGCACACATGGAAAGCCACATGGTAAGCTTACATGTAGCAAAGGAAGATAAAAAAAAAAGTCTAATTCCTACTTTATTTTTATTAAGACAACTATCTTCACTTGTGTGTGAACGGAGGAAACAGCACTGCCAACAGAAAAATCAGACGTCCTTACAGATAGCAAACACATTTCACTATCACCTACTTCAATCAGACTAGAAAAGCTTTATTAAAACAGGCGAGAAGACAAAGTGCTCCTTTTAAAACTAAATGATGTCCAGAAGTTTCTGCCTCGGGCCTCAATTTGCAATTGACAAAATAGTGTTACGACTTCCCTGTTTTAAAAGGATCATAATGATAAATCAATTAATAATTTTCCCTGAAACTGTATGTCACTACACAGAGAAGTCTTTTTGCGGAAGAAATTAAATGCCCCTTAAACAGTTCAATCAATCTCTGTTTAAATAAGCCATTTTCAAAATTTCGGTCTATTTCTCTGGATTAATCTAAACATTAAAGAAAAATAGCTGGTGGTTTGGGCTTTTGATTTTTATCTGTCTTAAGAATTCAAAGATAAATATTACCATCGCAATCCTGGCTCCAGAAAAATACTTGACTTGATTATTCAAACACTGCACTGCTTTTTCAAAAATAATTCTATAATTCATTAGAAAGAACCCCTAGAGTTTCATCTCTCCTTCTATAACTTGATCACTTATCTTTCCAGTCATCTGAACCATAACAGGACGCAACAGATACTGAGCTGTCACTTTAAAGTCAGAGCTGGGCACACAACTGCAGCAGTATGTGAACGTACCTGGGCAGGCAGAGTGGGAGACTCTGCCAGTGCAAACTCACAGGCAGAGCTTGTTTTAATATATTGCTTTCCAAAAGAGAGTTTCATTCTTGAAGGAATAAAACTGGCATTTAACAGGGAAACAGAGAATAGAGAACTTTGCCAACCTCTACAGAGCCTTTCTCTTGAAGTCACCAGATATGCATCGAGCCCTGTTTAACTTGTATTAAAGCTGGTTCAGTTGAGCAGATTTTCAGTTTTCCCTGCATAGGGCTATTTCCTTGTAATTCCATCGCAGTCGGCACAAACAGACCGAGAAGGGCCTAGTCCAGCACTAACACTATTTCTGCAATCTCCTAACAATTCCCATTCAATGACAATCTGCATTTATACCTCTACAGTTTTGAAAGCAAACTTACATACACCTAAATTTAATGGCATTATTTTCATTAAGTGTTTCAGACTTATACAGATGTTGATTTCCACAAATGATCTATCAAAAGCAAAACTGGAATTACTGAGACTAAATAAAGAGAAGTTATTTGTCTGCCTTCCCTGCTATTGACTGAACTGCCTTACCAAAATTATTAGATAAAATGTAGGAGAAAGATCTGATTGCAGTGAATCTGCCAACTATACACATACACATTCAATTGGAAGTTACTAAGCAGTAGAGGAGTAGGAGGATGTTAAGAAAATGTATTTCCATAGATCACCCTCTTCCTGCCTCCTAATGTATTTATTCCCATGTTTCCTCCCAGATAGTCAAGTAGATTCATATGAGCTGGAAGTCAGCAAAGTGTTATGTTTGTATATAAGCCTACATACACACATCCAGAGAAAGAAATAGACAAAATTTATTTTAAACAAAATATGAATACCTTGTTTTCCTAAAAAAAGAGAGAAATAAATGGATATTTTTTAATTCTTTCCAATACTTTATCAAGTTTCCAGGTTTGCTCAAACTCCTTACTTTAAAAAATTCTTTCCTAGTACCCTTTAGCACTATAGTGGCCATATGAAACATACTCTGGTTTTAACAGTAACACAAAACATTTTATCATAACTGAGAAGCACATCTGTACAATAATAATTACTTCTTCTTTTGTGCAGTTTCTCCAAGAAATTAGAAACCGATAAGAGAGTGTTTGTGGGGGGAAGAGGGTGGGGAGATGTAGACATTGGAATAATTGGAATAATGTTAAATACATCATATTTTTCAAGGAAATATGCAGAATTATTCCAATGTCTACATTTTTACATACATAATAGCAGGAGCTTTGCAGTCTAACAGAAAAAGCAGTCATAGGTATGGAGTCACATATTAAACCAGAGTGATACATGCCTTCCATAAAGACTATGTATTTTCTCCTCCTAACTTGGCTAGTGAAAAGGACTTTCCAGAAAATCAAAATCCAATTTTTATTTAGTAATTTTAGACACTGCTTAATATTAAAGTCTAGTCTACATTTAGAAGTATTTCCAGAATAATTGCAGTTTCTTGGCTATATTGGAAAAATCAGTCTACTAATGTAGCTATAGTAGTTAAACCAGGTAGACTATAAAATAAAAATGCATTTTTCTCATATAGTTGTGGAGAAATGAGACCTAAGGTTTGAATCTGGTAGATTGGACCAAATGACCTCCAGACATCCCTTCCAACCTTGGTTTTTCTATGATTCCATTCAATGGGATTATTATTTAACTGGTTCAGGAATACTGGAAAGGCATTGGAAATGAGTGTGTATGTACCCATTTAAATGAAAATCCATACAATATAAGAACACAAAGCAGCACAGGCTGACCCCTCAGGTTCTTGATTTCCCGTGAGTAATTCAGAATATAAAACTACAAGATTGGTTTAGAAGGGAGCTACCTTATTTGCAGAATTAACAGGGATCTTTTATAATACAAAAGTATAAACTACTTTAATAGGAAAAAAAAAAATAATTTGCCATCAATTCATTCATTTTCTCCCACACTTTAAACAAACACATTTATTTATACTTTGTGGAATTAAAATTTATTCCTGTAAGGCTTTTTCAAATCAGTATTTACACATCAGCTGTTCATGCTATCTCACTGTGCTTCACCAAAGGCACAGCAAGATAACACTACTCAGACTTTTACTTGATATGCTAAAGGCTTTATACCCAAACAAGGAGTCAAATATAGACTGATACACAATGAAGTATTACTGTACTTTCTAAATGGATAGTCATGCTTTATTTCAGGACCAAAATATACTCCCTCAAAATGTTTTATCCAAATGGCTCTGAATCATAGTAAAAACAAAACAAAGGACATCTGCTAGCAATATACCATTGGTACAAAATTAAATAAGTACTTAACACACTGTCCTTTCCAGGGTCACAATGCAGTCTATTAAGGGTCTACAGATTTTCTGGGTTTTTTTTCAGGGGGTAAAATTGTCATGGCTGTTGCCTTTTTAAGTAAGAAAAAGGCCCACTCACAAGCAATCCTGTGCTTCTTCAGAAATACTCATTCAGTCTAGAAACGGAGGATGATTCAAAACCACAACTACTCAATTTTCTAAAGGTTGTACAAATCATGTTGGGGGAAAGGGGAGAAAAACAATCTGAGCTAAAAATAAGTAACAAAGAAACATTATCGTTCAGAGAAGGGTACATTAGGTCAGAAGCTGGTGCTTTTTAACACCAGAAAGTCCTTAGAGCTTTTTGTCCAAAAACTGAAGAAGCAAAAGAAGTCACCAAGTCAAGAGAGCAAATAAGTTGTTTGCTCAGCATTTTCTACAGAAGTAAAAAGAATTTTAATCACAAACTAAATGTCCTTGGTAATTTTTAAAACTAAAACCAGGTCATCATTGTTAACACCTTAAAGAAACTGCCAATAGTATTTTGTATAATAAATCAGTGTGTATCATTAGACCATTCTCTTTCTCATTCTCTCCACCCATTTCACCCCTGTCCTTACTGCCATTTCTGCCATCCAGTTTTTTCTCAAATGCAAAATTATTATTTACCATCTCTAGAGTCAAGCTAAAAGAATCACTGTTCAGTTACTTCACAGACTTGGGAGCTGTGGATGGGAAGGTGGGTTCCTTTCTAATCACTGCAATGCCTCCACGTGTCATTAAAAAAAGTCCTACAGGAATACATTAAAAGATCAAACATTGGTCTATGGGATTTAAAATTAAACTTCATAATATAAATTCAGTGACATTTAATACATAGTATATTATATAGATTTCTTTACATATCTCTTACACATGTAACAAAGTCAAATAACAGAGTAAGATTAACCTGATGAAAGTTAAGAGTACAATAAAGCTATTTATACATTTACATTTTAAAAAAATTGATGGTGCTATGTACTCAAAGTACTAGAATCTGTGCAGGAGGATAAATATGCCATTATTTAACTGGTTCACTGTAAGTCCCAGAGCCAATGTGGGATTCAAGGGTAAACGAATCACCCTCCAGACCAATTTAGGGAGAACGTCATCATCTAAATTACTATGCTGAACTCACAATGATAGAGAAAAACAAGCACATTTCTGTAACTGCTCAGGGCTGTCAGGCACCTCCGAAGAGATGGGCACATACTGAGGGACAGACTTTAGCATCACTCCAGCAAAACCTAAGGAGGATAATAGAGCTTTTGTGCTTTAGGAAAAAAGTAAAAAAATACATAATTAAAAAGACCAGTGGTGGCCTCCAATGCCACAGAGCTGAGAGCTGAATGAGCCAGAAACAGCTCCTAGACAAGGAAGCTGCTCAGAGTTAGCCACCTAGGACACAGAGCAACTGGCACTTCCTTCTTCTAACTCTGGTCACCTACAGACATCCCAACTGTACATTTTCAGTTAACTACCTAATCCAACTGGAAATAATTGCATGGGGCAGAATGACTTCAGAAGAATGAAAACACAGCTAGAACATCCACCTTGCTGCTGTTCTCTACAGATGAATAATGTCCTGTAGCAATATTGCACACCAACACATACAATCTGTAGTGGCAAACTAAATGTGACTAAAACAAAGAGATTGTAAATTATGCAAGAAGCTGCAGTTTAAAGAACTCATCAGCATCTGACAGTTATGGTCACAGTTACAGCTAAACTGGATTTTCAGGTTCAGTCTGCTAGAACTGATGTATTATAATTTATTACATTAGGGAAATAAAAAAGCAAAAAAACCGCTGAATTTAATTATCATATGAATTTATGGCTTAATCAGTATTTGGTTACAACATATATGTCTTCACTCAAGTAGGGTAAATCGTTTCCAAATTTTATAATCTTTTACTTAGGTACTAGATGATACCTTAAAGCAACCTGTCAAAACCTGAAACCAGAAAGTTTCAGGTATCTAAGCTCAAAATCCTGGAACCATATATCTTAAAATATTTCAATTCAAAACAAAATTTTAAAACACAGGAAGCTTGAGAATCTGTATGCAACTCAGAACAAACTGAGTAGAACTGAGGACACAGTAAACTTAGAGAAATAGTTCTCATACTTAGCAAAACTAATTTCACAAATGAACTGCAAAACCTACATTAACTTTGAACTGACAAGAGAAAAATAAAGTACTAGTAGAGCAGAAACACAAGACACACATAACCCAGACTAATGCTAAACTTCAGCTAATTTTGTTTATAGAAAAAACTGTTACCCAGATTGATATCTCCAGTCTTCCCTCATAAAAACATCCTTCTTATGTTTCTTTTACAGACTGAGTACAAATGTAATTTTGAAATTAGTCACAGAAATGTTCCTCCATAAGTCCGTACAGACACTCAACAATTTCTTTCCTCTATGCGTGTGTGTACTACTCCATATGTTAATGAAGATCCTCCCTCACCTCTTGCTCTTTCATAAATAGGGACAGGATACCCAGCAACAACAAAGAGAAAGAAGCAAGAGATAAAAAGAGTGTTTTTCAGACTGTTTGACACTAATAAGGTCAAGTTCAGGTTGTATTTCAAGTGAACTCTGCTACTAAACCGTAAAACGAAACCGTGGTATTACAAACGGAGGTCTAAAATAACTACACTTTAAATGCAGTACAGAAATGTGGAAGCCTGAGAAATGAATTTTCAAATAGCTTTTTTGAAACACACTCCATTTCAGCTCTTACATCTTTTATTAACAGTTCTGCAAACCTATCAGGCCTCCTCAGCAAAATGCTGTTGAGCTAAGTGCTGTGCAAAGAAGAGACTCTGCCTTTAAAAGCTTAAAAATACCACATCCGCATCAGAAAAAGCTGTAGTAATTTCTCTCTAATGAATTTCCTTCCTGTATTCCTACCTATAAAAGGAAAACTTAGAAAACTAAGGGTAGAACTATCTCATAGCACTCTTGCCTCATGTATTTAATGAGACAGGAACAGCCACACATGATCTGATAACCACGTCCCTCATCTGCTGCCACTGCCCTTCCATTGCCTCTACCCAAGGGGGAAAGTGCTCCCTGCATGTTTGCAGGGAAGGGTTTCAGCTCAGTAGGCTAAACTGGTTATTTATTTTTAAACAGTGCAATCTCAGCACAATTCTGGGTTCAAATATGGTAAACAAGTATGGGACAGAATAGAGAAATTCTTTACAGTCCCAAATTACAGTTTGGTTAACCAAAGCGCTCCCTCAGCCAGGTCATTACTGATGTTTTCTTCCACCATCATGCCAAACGAACTATCCGAAGTCAGATGATTTTACTGATCAACTTCAAAGCAAAGATGCATAAACATACAACCAAAAGAAGCCATAAGGTATCAGTCACAGCAGGGTTGTGCAGAAGTACCATATCTCATCATAAGTGTAATATAATAAATAATTATTAACATTCAGCTCAAGCACACGCTCGTTCCATGCTAGATAAATTCTGGACCATTTTATTAAAAATAATCTTCTAGACTGTCTATTCAGCATAACTTCCAAGTCTCTATAATCATTTACTTGTTTCAAGCAGAATCAAGGTCTGCATGAGCTCAGCATTCCATGAAACCCAAGACATATGAAAGCCAACACTCTAAAAACTCTCTTTTTCCTGGGAAGAACTGAACCTGGCATGAGGTGAAACCTCATGAGGAACCTGGCATGAGGAAAATGGCAGTTCCCATATTTGTATCTGCCTCACAGTCAAGCTGACAAATTTAGACATAATAGAAAAATAAAAGAATAAAACCACAAAATAATCAAGGCTATAGTTTAACATAGTTAAACATACACTGAACTTGCAACAACAAAACCCATTGTCCTAAAGAGATGTAAAAAAGCCATTTGCGTTTTGAACATTAGGACAACAAAATCAGATGTTTATCGTATACCAAGCAGCCAGCTGACCATAAGAGCTTGCAAGAATGGCAAAGATTTTGTACAATATCTAGAAATCAGACAGAGAATGGATTTCAAAAGTGATCTTATTAAGTCACGAAGTGAAACCCTTCAGGTAAAACATTCAATACACCTGTAAACAGCACGAAATGCATATAGTGTATTTTTTTTCAGTTAGCATGTACTGTGAGTAACTTGAAGCATTTAGGTGATTATGGTATTCCCAACTGGATTAACACACAAACACAAGCCAGCCTAGCAAAGCACAGCTCCTGAATCACAGCATTTCTTTACTGCCACATGCAGTGGGCATTTCTTCAGCACTGAGCAACAAGTTCCCTGAACTTTCTAACTGATAAAACACATTATTTTACCATACATAAGCACTGTTGTTATCAAAAAGAATTTCAATTTCTGCATGTGAAAATAAATTTAGCATCAGAGGCAAGAAGAAAAAAAAAGAGATCTTCCAGGCATTCAGCAGTGAACAAATTGTAATCCAAATCAAGTCAGCAGAAGTTGTCTAAATACATTGACAGGAGAACAGATCAGTACAGAGATCCCTGTTATTTTACTGAACATTCCAAAATTAAAATGATACTCCTTAAGACGTTGTCATCTCAGGATGGATGATAAATCGTAAATAAGTAAAACCCTAAAGACAATTTATTAGATTAACAAGTTTGCAACAGGTAATAAATAGTAGATTTTATAGTTCATGCTGTATAGAGGGGAAAAAAAAAAATACCATGCAGTGTTTGCAAGATCAAAATAAAAATATGCTCATTCTAGATACCACTTGAGTGACCAGAGGGCTAGGACCACTCTTGACCAGCCAGTCTAACATGGGAAATATTATTGACATATTATAATATTGAAATATTACTGGTTACAAAACCATTCAAATGCTTTAGTAACAGGCATCACATAAATATCCCAAGAGTCGGGGAGACAGCTTCAGAGTTTTAAAGTCAAGGTTTAAGAACTGGCCCCAATTCTTACCGAGTCTCTCCCATAATTTGCTGAATGTTAAAAAAGGGGAAAATCTATTATAAATAGTATATTCATAAAGAAAAAGGGTATATGAAGAATTTATTAGTATCTCTATTACACACTGACACAACACTGAAGTGTAACAGAGGTGAGTGTAAGCTACAGGCTGGAGGAAATTGAGTAGGAGCTGCATTTGAAATACTTGAACACATTTTCACTGTCTGGAAAGACACAATCAACTAGAAGCAGTAATAAATTTGATATTATAATAATGCATATTATTGTTTTGATATTAACTACTGTAAATACAAGTAGATAACCAGAAAGACTTAAACTGAATTAAAACGTTTTCTTTGATACTTTCACCATTAAAATTTATCCTTATAACCTTATACCATCAAATTTTGATTTTTGGTATGAAGTGTACCACAAGAGCTAATTAAGAAACTTTAGATTACAGTAATTAGAACTTTTATAAATAGTTAAAATAGCTTTGAGAAGTCAAGGCATTTTACTGAAGGGAGATAAAAACCTCACTCTGTAGCTGCAAATTGCTCAACATAAGTCTTGAGACTGTCAGGGTTTCCAGAAATTCACTCTGTAAGTAGTGCTTGTATTAGAAAATAGATGATCTCTACCAAATTATGAATTTTAATGGCTACAGTGAAATCAGCATGGTTGTGAATCTACTGGGCAGAACCATAATTTTAGTGTAACCTACCCAACACGAGCAGCTAGTTTGGAAACAGGCTGTAGATCAGCCAAAGTTAAGTAAAACAAACCTCAGCAAAATGCACTAGATGTGCTGAAAACTCTTTTTTAATTAATATCTGCTGTACACTCCATGGTACCATAATAAAAAATCCAAATATAAATAAGGGGTGTAGAAGTTGAAGCAAGCTCTACATGGCACTTTGCTCTTTTAAATTAGTATAAGATAAATATAATTTAATTCCAAGGTCTTAACAATTAAAAGCTAAATATAACTATGAAAAAGGTGGTGCACTGCAAATTGTCACAGATCATCAAACAAGTCAATCTGATTAAAAAGCATTCTTCCTTCCTAAGGTAATCAGCACAAGCACTATCACCAATTACACAGTACTACGTAGGCACCATACAAACCAGATTATTTTCTCAACAAAGAAAAATTTCTTCAAATCCAAGGACATATCTTAAATATTCTTAATGGAAAAACAGAATCATTTCATTAGTAAAGTATCTATGTATACAATGAAAAACTTGTACACTTTTTAAGACAATTTTTTTTGCAGTATTTTATGATTTCAAGACTCCTATACATTTCTTGCCTTCTCAAATAAATTAGAAAAACCCTTCTGAGCCTATCATAAAAACACAATTCTACAACAGGACTCAGTTCATTCCCTTACAATGTCATGGTTCAAAAATAGGTGTAGTGTATGTAACAGATGTAGCATATTAATAACCTCTCCTCACCTTAAATGTGATTACTCACAAGCTTAATGTTACTTGTAAATTCAAACATTCTATGGAATCAAACACTGGCTCAACACTTCTGTGCTGCAAATCACACACTAATCAAAGATACCACCTCCAGACCATGAGATACTCTTATCCAGAGATTTCCAGATCTTGCCAGTGGGTTACAACAGGATTTGATATTTTACTCCAAAAATTGAGTCTCTCCCTCTTCCTTCTGCCTTTTAAATCCCTAAAATCCAACAGCCCATTTTTAAAATCAACACAAACTACTACATGACATTCTGGATTAGCACTTAATGTCTCTATATTACTTATTTCTTAAATGTTCATCCTCTTGCTGCACATGTTTCGTTGAGAAAGGGTGAGTTGAAGTTACTCTTCCTTCATATTACTCCACGAAAACTATAGCAAATAGTTCAAGAAGAAACCAGGCAGAGATAGCCTCTATCTTCTTTTCTTTAAGAAGATGTTACCTTTTCTGCACTGCATTGCTCCAGTCTTTGCTATTTTCCAGGATCTTAAGATGTCAGCAGGAATTTGTTATAAATCGCCTAAACAGGAGAATCCGTAACTTCCTAAATCACATCGTTTGTAAAAAATGTCAGCTTCTGTCAGAGCACAGAAAGTTCTTTTAAAGGCATAACTTCATTTTATGGCCCTGGCCAAAGGAAACAGTTGTCGTTTTTTTTTCTGCATGGTTCATCCCTGGCACTCTATCATTTTCCAAAGTCTCCCTTTTTTTTCACAGCAAACAATAAAAATTTAAGTTTCAACGTGCTCACTGCAGTCAAGGAATTTCCTCAGTTCCTACTAGTTTAATGAAGCTGTGAAATATGTTACTCTGGAGCACAGATGATCTGTTTGCACAGCTTTCAAAGGATAACTGCACCAGATCTGAAGCAAAAGGAAAATGTCTATTCCTTCCATTTATATGGCCAACAATAACTTCTACATTCTGACAGAATCGTGTGTACACTGGCGGGGAAGGAGAGTTTCAAAACACTTTATCAGGAAGTCTACAATCCAATAAAATGCAGGCTCCCCAGATACTGATCCAAACTGATGCACAGGATTTGACTCTGAGGTCTTGTTTTTGAAACACTGTTATAGCTATTTTTCTCAACCAAGAACAACAGTTGTATTTTTCAGCATAGATAACCTTAATAGATGTGAACAATTAACAAACAGAATTCTCTTGAAGGAGAGAGAGCAGTAATATTTTTCTATCCAAAGAAAACTTAATACAATAGAACACTGAGTCTGTAAAAATGTACTCATCTACACTCGACAATTCAATGTACAAGAAAAAAACTCTTATTTACATTATACTGAAAAACACTCCAGTGGAGGGTATCTCATTATCTACCTGACAACAATCTAGTGATCTCATAAGGACACTTAACTGAAAACAAATTTCATCTTTCACTTTTGTAAAGGGAACCCTTTGTAGAATTTAATGAAGACAAATAACTCCTTATGCTTCTACTGCCCATGTAGTAATTCAGGTAAGAAACTGTTATACAACAGTGAAGGCAAACCTACCACACATGACTAAAAGCAACACAGCTTTACTCTCACCACCAAATTAAAATCTCATATAATATCACAGCTTGGAACTGAGATTCTAAGAATCCAGTGTTCATTTAAAAGAATAAGTAACTTATTTTTTAAGAATCTTTACTTCCTGTCTGGAAAACCCCAGTTATTTACAAGCATTCCATATCATAAATTCATCAGCAATATTATGATCCCAGCGGTTTATCTCTGTATTAGCTGGATGTTAATAGAAAGTATTTATTTAAAAATGTATCTATGACAACTGAAAGCTTAGTTTTCTTTGATTAAGGGCTGAGAAATATAGGATTCTAAAGACTTCTACAGTATATATTAAAAACACATTTCTTTACTCAGCGACTTTTACTCTTTCAAAAGAGGATGTGGGTTTTATTTACCCAAGTCATCTCTGAATGTTTTACAAATCAGAAGTAAAACTAACAGCTCTAAAACTAACAGCTCTATCACTAACACCTGCTCTTCTTTCCCCAAACACCCTTACTCACACATTCTAAGAAATCAGCTAAAAGATGAATACAGATAATGCAGATACAACAAGATATTTTGACTGACTACTCACATCATACTCTGCAATTCAGGTGTAAAGCTTGTTGATTTTCTTCCACTGCTTGAAGAGGCAACTGCTGACATCGGGCTGGCCACAGTGCTGCTCATCTGGGTAAACAAAAGAAAAATAGCACTTACATTACTTGTATTTCATTTCCAAGAGAGCACTTGTATGCTTCACACTAGATATGTAAAAGGAAGAATAGGTATTTGGGGTAACAAGGTAAAGGTTCTGCATGCAAAAAAGAAGACTATGTGAGGCACTAGAAAGCTTGAGTTGATGTTTACTGTAACCAAAGTATTGGAAACATGCATAAAATATAATCTAGAAGTATCCTAAAAAGTACCAATGGAAAAGCATTAAGGCAAAAATGCCAGTATTCTGGAATAAATTATATTCACAGACACCAGAATCTCTGCTGCCCCATCATCCTCTTATATTCCTGCATATCTTAACCACCAGTAAATCACATCCACACCATCTACGAGACTAAGAGGAGTAAAAGACATTCTCACAAAAAGCCACCTAAAACTTTATGAGCACAGAGACCAGAAACTTCCTTTATAAAACACCCCCTACATAAACAAACTTAAGTTCTTAAAACAGAAATGCTTTAGAAAGAGTGAGACACCACCACCATCACAACACTCATAGCACTGAAGGTACTATCTTCATACAAAGTATTTTACAGCTTTTCTATATAAATATCTCATTCAAGAATTCCAAAGCAAATCCAGGACAATTTTACTCTTATTCTATTAAGAAATTTACAAATCTACATTTTCCTCCTTAACAATATGCAAGTCAAATGGCTTTGAGCTATTTAATTAAAAAAAAAAAAAAATTAATTTACCAGAGTACTGACTAAGCAAAATTTAATTATAGAAAGTTCCATAAACATGTACAAGGGAGCTTCATTTTTCCCTTCAAAAAAATTAATACAAAATTGCATGCTGTGTAAGTCCCCTGATAAACAAGATATATTTTCACTATATTACTTAGTCTTCTAGTTTGTTACACAGTAGTAGCAGTTGAGTTGTACTGCTCATTTCTTACACTATTAGTACTAGTGGCAATAAAAGCTTTATGTTGCCATAGCTTGCTGTGCTGTAAGAGATTCTATCTCCCTCCATTTTAAAATTCAAAGGGAAAGACTGTTTTCTAGAAATTCACTCCATCACTTCCCAGGGCAGTCTGTTCCAATGTTTGACCACCTTCCTGTGAAGAGGCTTTTCCCAATGTCTGAACCTCCCTTGGCACAGCTTGAGGCTGTTTCCTCTTCTATAGCTTTGTACATAAGAGAAGAGCCTGACCCCACCTGGCTGTCCCCTCCTGTCAGGGAGTTGTGCAGAGCCAGAAGGTTCCCCCTAAGCCTCCTCTTCTCCAGGCTGAGCTCCCCCAGCTGCTCCCCACCAGAGCTGTGCTCCAGACCCTTCCCTGGACACACTCCAGCCTCTCAATGTCCTTCCTGAACTGAGGGGCCCAAAAGTGGACACAGCACTCAAGGTGACCTCAGGGTGCCCAGCACAGGGGACGGTCACTGCCCTGGTCCTGCTGTCCACAGTATGGCTGGCACAGCCCAGGTGCCACTGGCCTTCCTGGCCACCTGGGCACACCTGGCTCATGTTCAGCTGCTGTTGACAGCAGCCCCAGGTCCTTTCCCCTCAAGCAGCTTTTCAGCCCCAGGTCCTTTCCCCCTGAGCAGTTTTTCAACCCCAGGTCCCTCCCCCCTGAGCAACTTTTCAGCCATTCTGCCCAAGTCCACAGCACTGCATGAGGTTATTGTGATTTAAGTACAGCATTCAGCTCTTGAACCTGTTGAACTTCATAAAACTGGCCTTGGTCAATTGACCCAGCCCTTCCAGATCCCTTTGTGCAGCCTCTCTACACCACCCGACTGGGAGTCGTAAGTTTAATTTTTTTATTAATGCTTTCATGTAGATTATCAGACTTCAGTTCATCTTCAGGCAGATTCTAATTTAGGTCCCCATCCTGCAAGCACTTACGCACATGTGTAACTTGAATCACAAGTTTGCACCCACTCACGTCTGATTTTAATCACATGAGTAGTTACACACAAGGGTAAAGTGTCATCAGGATCCTGCCATAATCAGCAGTTACCAGAGCCACCTAACCTAAACAGTCAAATCAATGAATTTAGAGAAAAAAAACAAGTAAAAACTCTAAGTATTTATAGGAAAATATTTATAGGAAAGCTCTATATATAAGTCCATGGAAAGGAGTTAAGAGGAAGGTGCCTTTGTAGCCACCTTAGCAGAAACAGCCTAAAGATTTAGTATATGTATTTTATTGTTCATCATTTGATTGGGACTAATTAGGATTAATTTTAGTTGTTATATTTTTATATCCAATATCACAGTACCAATATTCCTAAACAGAGGATTAACAGTGTATTCATTAAAAAGTATCATTCAGATTTAAGGAGTTGCTTTTTTTTTTTTTAATTTAAAGTTTTTTAAAACTAATTACATCTCTTGAAGCATATAACTATTTTCCTTGAACATCCATGACAGACATTGTGCTTCATCTAGGAGGTTCTGTTCTGCTAATTTACAAAACATTCTCCCAAAATTCCCAAAACCCATGGGACCCAAGTCCACAGTTGCCTCCTCACAGCATAAGGCCTTTCATGCATGTCCTATTCTAGAGCAAATCATTTCTTAGGTTCCTGCCCTCCAAGTGGACAAGAACAGTCCAATTAAAAAACTTTGAAGGGCTGTACATCTCCGTGGTTTGAGAGCTGAAAGCTTATCAGCTACTGCTTCACTACAAACTTGCATCCTCCTATTGCAACCAAATGATTTAACTTTCAAATCAAGCAGGTGTACAGCATTTTCTTGACATAAAAAACCAACAGCTTGTCAAGATTCATCAGACCCTTTACAATAATTACTTCCACAGCCCACATTTTGTTTGATGGTTTAGATAATTAACTTCTTTACACATCAAAGTCCCATCCTCCGTATGTTCTATTTCCTTTCTTCCGGACATTAAAAAAAAAAAAAAATAAAAAAAGATAATTCAAAAGCAGAAGCACTCTCAAATCAATTTTCTTCAATAAGTACAGCCATCATGGAACTGAAAAGCCTACAGTGATCTTCAATGGGTCAATATACTGTATTTGTTTTAGCTCCAAACTGAAATGCAGCTGTTTGCCACATTCTTTAAAATGAATTCAGATGTTCAGATTAAGTCACAGATTATTTCAATGTGCTGCATTTTAATCATGAACCCTAGCAAGAAGATAACTTCTGATTAACACTATTTGAACTGGTAATTTTGAGTTCCTATCCAAGTAGGTCCAGCTTTTATAAATTCTCATAAGTAAAACATTGCAATCAAATGTATAGTAAGAACACATTCAAGGGTATATATAATCACTAATATAAATGTTTAAAAGCATCTACTGTAATCTCTGTCTTCTACATTGAAGAGTCATAACACAAAACACTTGTTCCATGAGTCAGCCAAACAAAAGTTATCAGTTGAGGGAAACAAATTTTAAGTCATTTCTCATCAGCTTTAGGCCTGTCCCTTTCACCACAGTAAGATACCTGGGTAGATTTCTGTTTCATAACTCTCCTTCATATCCATATCCACTCTGAAATTATCAAGCAATATTAACTTACACTGACTTTTCTACAATCAACAAGTGATCTGTGTAACTCATCTATTTATTCAAGATGCAGCTGAGATACATAAAAATTGGTAATCCACTGCTCCTAAAACTTGATATAAGGGTTATACATTTAGGCAATATCCTATACTATATTTACATTTAAATATATATATAAAATTATACTTTCTAACCCAAATCAGTCTGTAGTATCTTAAAACTCATCTCATTCCAACCCCCTGCCATGTGCAGGGACACCTTCCATCAGACCAGCTTGCTGAAGGGTCCATCCAAGCTGGCCTTGAACACTTCCAGGGATAGGGCTGACACCACTCCTCTGTTCCAGAGCCTCACCACCCTCCCAGCAAAAATCTTCTTTTTTTCTAATCTTAATCCACCTGCTTTCAGCTTCAAGCCATTCCCCTGTGTCCCATCACTGCACACCCTCTCCAGCTCTCTTGGAGCCCCTTTAGGTACTGGAAGGGGCTGTGAGGTCTCCCCTTCTCCAGGCTGAACAACAGAGACTCAGTCAAGGCTTTTGAGGTACTACTCAGACACCTTCAGCAATGCCAAAATGTCACACAAAGATTGAGGAGAAAGAAGCATCCAAGCAGTGAGTGCAGAACAGTCCTCTAACAGACGGTCTGACAGCTGATCTGCACTCACTCAGGAAGAGCAAAAGTTCACAGTATTACAGTTTTTACTCCACCACAAGAAAAAAAAATACTTAAGCCTGCATTGGGTCAGTTTAAAACAAATGTGGATTTGCAGAGATTCTCTCTGATGTCTCTTTTATAGGATAAAGAAGGTGAAGGATTACAAAAAACTAGCAGTGTGCCTGCAAAAATTTTTATACTGAATAACACAAAATAGAAGTTACCATTACAATGATTTAATTCATCATGCATATATCTAACATGGTTATCACATCAGTCTTTTCAAAAATACATTTTGCATATAACTTAAAATCATGCAAAAATTTAAAGACTGACAAATTTTCATTTATATAAACTCAAAAAAAAACTAGGAAGGAAAGAAAAGCCAGTATAACTGTGAATTAACACAAAATTAAAATTAATGCTTTTGTTTCCACAACCACTATTTCAGAGTAATTAGATTAACTAGTCTGTTACCACTGAGTATTTCATGGCCTCACCAGCTGACAAGAGGGTATAGGATAACATTCTTCTAGGACTGGAGATGTAAGAACTTAATTAACTACAGGAAATACAGCTTTTTGTTGCTGCACTTCTTTTAAAAAACAAAAACACACCATAACCCTGCTGAACACATGCAAGACTGGCTGAGTGTATGCTCAAAACTATAAAAAATAAGAAAAAGTTAAAGAAAAAAAACCAAAACCCTATAACCAAATGCAAGAGCACATATACTGCTTTGCTTGTCACCCACTCTCCCAGTAGCACAAATTAACTGAAAATTAAAACATTAAGAGTGAAGTCCTTTAGTACTCCTGAGCTGTTCAAGCAGGCTGGAACTAGAAACTCTGAAGGATCTCAGATAAGCACAGTGCATGTCTGATCTAGGATTTACAACAAAATAATGACTGATAGTATACAATGAAATTACTTTATCATCCTCTAACCTGTTCAGGTCAAAGACTACCAGCTTTTTAGGCAACAATTAAAAGATGTTTTTGCTTACAGGAAATAGGATGAATAACTTCCATATTCCCTAAGCCAAGCATCTTAAAAAGCCAAGCAGATAAAGTAAAGGCACAAACTTTGAGGGAACAGTCAGACCAAATACAGGATTAGAAGCAATCTGTGGGGAGGCAGGGACACATCTGCACCAGGTCTGCACACAAGGATACTGTTCAAAGCTCAGGCTGCAATCTCAGTTTTCTTTCATTTTTAATTAATTAACAAAGTACCACAAAGCAGAATGCATGCACTATTCATTCTAAGGATAAAACATTACATCTGCTGCTGCTGCTTCCATTTATTACTTGATAGACCAGATTCTTAGGGTAGTTTTATTTTAAATGGAATACCAGAAAGAAAAATTCATCTTACAGCTGTCAATGCACAGCCCAGCTTTCACCACCCAGACAAATAAGCATCTCATCTTTAACCATGACATTCTCTTGGAACAGAACATGCTTGGAAAGCCCACACGAATACAACTGAACATAATTTCCCCCTTTTAAACATAATTTTAAACATAATTTCCCCCATTTAAAAGGCAATTCAGTCACTCATTCCCATGTAGAAGCTAGAGAAGAAACATGCATGGCTGATAACAACAGGTCAAACAATTTTTCTAATACATATAGGCATAGATTTTCATCCAAAGAATAACACACATCCTAATGATTCTATCTTTAGAACTGTCCTGTTCAACATCCCTGAAGATAAAATAATCCTTCCTGTTCATTTCTACATCTCAGAGTGTCTTTGTGCATTACTTTTACTGAAGACCTTACATGAAAGCAATAAACAAGCACAACTCTCACTGACTTAGCAAGGAAAGAAAAGTCACTAAAGCAACTTCAGACTAAAATAAAGTCTTCTGACTGCACTGTGTGCAATAACTGCTGTGTTTTACCCAAAATGACTCTGCATGTCCTCATATTTGAGGCTACTATTTGTCCATCCTCATGTTAGACATGATAGTTACTTTACACCTCTGAACCAGACCACAGAATGGTCTGGCCTACTGAAAGAATAGTAATAGAGAGGTATGACTGTTTTATTTGAGACTGGGAAATATAGAGAATAATTTTGCACGAGAGCTCTGCCTTCACATCTGGAGGTGTTCACAAACACTTTTCAGAGTTTCCAGCTCCAGTCTAATTAGAGCTATGTCCTTCCCCAGAAATGATACATTTGTTTTTAGCAAGGAAGCAGGCAAAATGAATCTAATACATACAACACCCACCTCTCTGAACTAAATGTGAACACTTTTTTGCAGAGCTTTGTGCCACACTGGTAGTTAATAGCACCGCAAATTAAGCACAAATGACTTAATCCTTCCTTCCTAAAAATGCTTTAAGAAAACAATGTAAAGATGAAACAACCTGAAACTAATAGCCAAGCTCTCACAGCTTCCAGAATCTGCCTCCTATATCCCTGAACTCATTTCAACTAGCAATTGTTTTTTCTTAATACATTTAATACAAACCTTCTATACGAATTATTTAATGACTGTATAGAGATGCAATTCAGTGGTCACAACCTTCCCATGGGAACCACTGGTGCTTTTACAGTGAAGCAAACACAAGGTGTGCTCACAAATCTGGTGATAAAAAAAAGCTTCCAAGTCATCAAGTACTTGCATACTTGATTGCAGCACGCAAGGATGAACAGGCCCCAGCTGTGACTTACTCCATATTTTGCTTTTTCTGATGAGCAAAGCATTCCAGTACTAATATGCAGAGGTCAGGTTAGTCCTGTCAATACATTTTACTGCTCATTGGCCAGCAACTCCTTTAGTGAGCATGGGACCCTGTCTGCCTTTAGTTCCATTTAAAGTAAATTAAAACTTAAGGGTTTACTAACAGAGGTGGATTTTCTGTGAAGCATAACCAAGTTATCATTAGACATTACATATATTTTCCTTTCCAAAACTCTTCTGTCTAAACCTTGACCTGTCTTCATCTTTCAAAATGGCATCTTCCCAACCCATCACACTGATTACATCGACCCTTCTCCTCTCATATCACCCTGAGCTGTGTTTGATTCACTGTGTGAAATACAATTAAAATCATTTCATAATAAAGTTCCACCCTGACCTTAATTGAATATTCTGGCATATCAAGAATACCATCAAGTTATGGCATCAACATATGCATCTAAAATTCCTCATCAAGAACGAGCAAACAAATCTATGGCTAAGATTATTGAAAAAAAATTCCAATTCTTGTTTTGGGGCTGTTCCTGTTTCAGAAATCAGTGCTTGCCACCATAAGTATAAATTCTCTGAAGGAGAGAATGTCTACTTCCATTATTGTTCATCTGTGCAACATCTACTTCAAGTAAAACTACAAAAAAATAAAAAACAAACAGCCATGGCTTTAATATAAGGTCAAAGTATGAAAATCAGCTCCTTACAAGTTGGTCTAACAATACATCAGTAACATTCAGGCCACCCAACCCTTTTCAGAAATCTCATAGTCACAGATAATACCCAGTAAGTTTCTGCTAAAATGAATTCTTGTTTATTCAAAAATACACATTTCTCCTAGATACACCTCAGTACTGGGCTTAATCGGAAAAATTACCAACAGAGCTCTTCATTGTTAAATGCTTTTAAAAAATCATATGCTTGAGGAGCATTTCAAGTAAAAAAGCCTAAATTACAGCAAAAGGCTATTGGAAATCACATCTTCCAAACCAGCTCTTGGCCCTTTTTTTCCATTACTGCTACTTCTGTGTTGGTTTAAGGAGCTGTGTGAACTAGAAACTTTGCAGCTGACTCTGTGAAAGTCTGACTGTAATCAAACACAATACTTCAAACATATGCAAAATACAGGGGTAGAGAAAAGCCAAAGATTATTTATAAATAGAAATTTCACCTGTGATAGCTTGCAAACGAACACTTACTAAGATTACCTAAAATTAATAACGACTCTGCATAGCACTACAAATGCCAAGTACCTGAAACACAGATTGCAGATCAAATCAATACCACTTTCAGTACCTTTGAGAGGCTGAGTGTTTTGATCAGCTCCAGATAAGCTTGTAACTGAGTCACCACTGCCTGGCTCCAGGAGAACATAGGCCTAACTAATTTCCTTTTCTTTACGTGCTTGTGTATTTACACATTTGGGTATTTCACAATTGCAACAAGAGCATTAACTCAGTTATTTTCTACGGTATAATTACACTGCCTGGGTTTGGCCCCGTGCCTCAGAACACCCTTGCAGTGATGACCTAGAAAGACACCGTCTAGCTGGTCTCACTGCTCGAGGGCAGCACAGCACAACAGCAACAGGAACAATGTTCACTGTTCTCTACACTGTTACATGTAGGCAATTCTTAAGACACTTGTAGCTCACTAAATTACAGCTTGCTTACGCTGACAAGTTACTAATTGACTAATCAAGTCTCAAACAGCCCCGTTCAGTGCTACCCAGAACTGAGCCCAGGAGAGTAATTCAGCTGGTTATGACAAGCCAGAGGCTCTAAAGGCCACAGAATCCTGTGAAAACTTAAGCCATGTCTTCAAATTCACAGATGTAAAAATCACAAGTTAAATGCCACTAAAGGATTTCTTGTTTGCTTCTAAGAAACACAAGTTTGAGCTTTTTCTCCTGCAGTTTTAGGATATTCTGGTTAGACCT
The DNA here is from genome assembly GCA_013397245.1 of Thryothorus ludovicianus. Lineage (NCBI taxonomy): Eukaryota > Metazoa > Chordata > Aves > Passeriformes > Certhiidae > Thryothorus > Thryothorus ludovicianus. Next base: position 1,526 of record VZTB01011424.1, on the reverse strand, counting down.
CAAGTTTTCCTCAGAATCATCACAGCTAAGAAGCTCTTTATCTAACTGAAAGCTAACTTTTCACAAGCAGAGATGGGGCTTTCAAAAAACATAATTCTATCCTGTTACAGTTGGAAATGCTACTTTTGCCATCAACATTCCCACCTACACAGCAACAATACACAGGGCAAAAAGGAACAAAAATGAAACATGATTTGTATATTAGTAACATGCAAATAGGAGGCTGTGTAAAGTCCACCAAAGTTAACAAAAGGACTGACATTGCCTTCCACACCACTTGGATCGGGCCAACAGTGAAGAAAGGGATGCAAAATGGGAGAGGGTGGGTGCTCTGCAACCTGCCAAGTAAGCACTGCTGCCTTAAGCCAGAGGGAAAGCAAGGCCTGTACCAAGAAAGAGAATTATGTGAGAGTTACATAAAAGATTTCAAAAGAAAATTTTAGCGAAACACCAACACGGCTACAAACCCTGAAACACATTCACTTGTAGGAAATCAAATGTCTCACAAGAAATCAAACTTATGCCATACATCAAATTTGCATTGTCTGCAACATCAGGTTCCTGCTCCCATTTCACAAGCACAGTAATGTATATTTTGCATGTATATGTGCTTTGCAGTCATCGACTGCAAATCATCCATTTGTGTAATTTCTAGGAACTTAGAAGCAGTTGATCTGTACACAGGAAGTATAAAAATATTCTAAAGTAGAAAAATCACTTAGAGTTAACACAGAGAAACATTCTTCTAGGACTGAGGAACACTATAGACCTTATAAGAACATTCTGGCATATCAAGAATACCATTAGATTAGGGCACCAATGTATGTAACCAAAATTTCACATCAAGAATGAGCAGCCAAATGCATAGGATTCCAAACAAGGACTATCACAGAATTCCAGTCAGGGAATCACCACACCTGTTCGGGCAAAAGAAATAAAATCCATTTCCTCCAGAGGAAATTTACAAGCTAGTCACATTTCACAACACCAGTGACACGAAATTATCAACACCCAGCAGCACACAGTGTACCGCAGGCCCAAGCTTGACTGCTGCCACATAACTTAAAATATTTTTTTAAAATTATACTACAAAAAAAATAAGTCCTAGGAACACCTCCTAGATTAGTTGCAAGACGACAAAACGAGCAGGACAGGGCAGGATCCCATGTAAGACTGACGGCCAGCAGAAAACCCCGCGCCCCCGCCGCGCCCCCGCCCCGCAGGTACCGCGGGCAGGAACCGCCCCGCTAATGCTCCTGAAGGCCCCAACAACGAGCAGCCTCGCTAAGTTAATTAACAGCAACACACTAATTGCGTGCCCTCTCTGGTGACTCACTCAAAGGCTCACCCCTGGGATGGATGGATAGATGGATGGATGAGGAGGCTGAGATGTGCAGGGGAGGAAGGATGGAAGGAAGGTGGGAGCAGCTTGTGGCGCCCGGTCCCCCCACCCCGTGTGCGGACAGCCGAGGGGGGAAAGCGAGGGGCAGGCACTGAACCTCGGTCCTTCCCCTCCACGCGCTGCC
>VZTB01011423.1:734258-880963 GCA_013397245.1 Thryothorus ludovicianus | reverse complement strand
TAGATGTCTACAGCTGGACCTCCTTCTAAAATTATTTTAGAGAGCTGTTAGAATAAGCTGCTACCTTTGGTGTCCAAATTTCTATGTTGATATTTACTCTATTTCTAAAGACTTCTTCTCAGGTGAAATAATCTTGAGAGTAGAGAAACATAGCATGCTGCAGCTGCATGACCTCCTCTGATGGTTGCACATCCAAGATGTGAAAGCCCAGCTGTGAAGAAACTGAATTTTCTGGTACTGTTTTTATGTCCCAATGCCCCTGTAATGATCTGGGCCTCTCAGATCCTTGTTAGACACGTTTGCTGTCTGACAGTATGAGAATGTCTTTAAGTCTTAAAAGTACACTGTTCCTGGCTTTCCTGTGTGCAATCTCCACTTCTAGTCCCACGAAAAATGCTGACTGGTTGCAACTGTTGATATCCTCTCCTCTTACTTCAGACAAGCATGAGAGGCAGTGTAGTGGAGGTTGTCTTGGCAGCAGCACACCAGGTTGGGGTAACTGCCTTATGTTGCAAAGATCATCAGACTGCATTGTTACTGCAGATTTCCATAACTGAAAAGTCTCCATCTGACCAGCTTTGGGAATCAGAGGCCAAGCAAAGAATGAGTTCCTTACTGCACAGGCAAAGGTCTCTGAGTCTAGATAGATGGATGGCCACAGTCCTGTGAGGGAAAACTTTGTCCCTGCCCCTTGCTGCTAATGCATGACAAGAGTCCATTGGGAAAAAATTAAGCAGCAGCTCTTTGTGGCAGTCAGTAATCTGATTTACCCCAAGATGAAACAGATTCTTAGTTAATGACTTGGATTAGTTAGTGACCAGGATTTTCTTGTATAGTCAAGTTCTTGCATCATGCTCATGGCTTAAGTTTACCTTCTCTGGTCATAGAAGTGTTCATGTAGTGGAAAATTTTTATTATAAAGCTTCTGTATAATTATTAGGTCTTCCTTTTTTCCTTAGAAAATGTATGTTTCTGTATGCAGTATAAGTTATTGCACATGTCATCAGTGATAACAGCGTAGATAGGAAACCTGTGTTTTTTATTGGAACAAAATGGTATCCAAATCCCATTCAAAATATGATGCAATTTTATCTTATTATTTTAGATCACACACCTGTTCTGTTCCTCAGTTCTTGTCTTCTATCTGTGGTACTGTGCCAGAGCTAATGAATCTTGTGGGATATTATCTAAGCTGAGGTCAGTGTTGGATAAACTGTGTCAGTAATTCAGCAAAAACTGAGTCTTGGGGTATTGTAACTTCTGGCTATTGCCAGTTGTTCTAAAAAAGCCAGTGTAATTACAAAGTCAGTTCAATAACTTGTTTACTACTATGGAATAAATTTAGGCAGAATTGGAATGACTGTCTGAACAGATGCTGTGTACTCAAAAAGAGGCTGTGTTCAGGTGTGAAGAACAGTGCTGCTGGATATGAAGGGATTTGTGCATGTGACCTGCTGTGAGGTGAAGCAAATTTCTCTGTGGCAAAAAGAGACACACGGTTCTTGTTTCTCAAAGAAAACTGTAGCAGCCTCTTGGCTGAGCCAAATGTCTTCTTACACCAGTTTCACCAGTTTGTAGGTACCATTGTATCACCTCTGTATACTTTTTACTCACCATTTACTTTGCAATGAATGGAGCAGGATTCTGTAGCTAAACTGCCATGGCTTATCCCACAGCATGATTAGAACTGTTAACGCTGTCTTTGCAATTTGGAAGTAAACTGGGAAAGAAAATTTGTGGCAATTTGATTATGAAGGTAGCATGGATTTTAATTTTTATACACTTGGGAGGTGCACGAGGGTTAATTTCAAGATCAACTTATGAAATACCATATTCTGATGAAACTTCTGTACAAAATAGAGGCTGGTATAGCATTTTTATAATAGTGTTTTACATTGTTTTTATTTTAGACTGAAGTAAATTCTCAGTTTCCTAATGGCTCTTTAGTAAAGAATTGCAACCTTCAAATGGCTTAGTAGATGTTCTTTATCAGTTTCCACATCTTGTCTATGAATGAGAATATGCAAAAGTCAGGTTTTGCTTATGATTGTTTATTTTTCAGGCTCATATATTTTCAGTCATCTTCTTCCAGATGTAAATTAAAACTTCTGCAAGACGTTTTCCCCACTAGTGGTGGGAAATAGATCCTTTTGGAGGGCCAAGTGGTCTTTAGGAGCACTTTGATGGAGTGAGGTGCACTGGATTGGCACTCATTCATATCACACCCTATTATGGGATGGAACACTGCGGGTTTGCCCCAGAAAATCAGGTGCAGATTTCATAGATACAAGGGTGTAAAGGCAAATGCCTAGGACCTTATGTTTTATGGTATCTCACTGTGTAATACTCACATGTTGACTGTTAACTCCTTTAAATATTTCCTAAACTATTTTGTGACATTATATGAGGAAGACTGTTTCTTGCGTCTCAAGTCCCAAATTACCCTGTTGCCACCAAAACAGTAATTGCAAAGACCACTGTGAATAGTCTTAGGGGAGATGTAGATGTATTCTACAGGTTTCATTCAGGCTTTGTACTTAAACAGTGATAAGTGGTTAACTGTAGACATGGCAACAGCAACTGAAGATGTATGTCCAAGTTTATTAAGCTTGTGATTCACTTTTCTTCAGTTTTCCACTGCCACCATGTCCCCCTCCAGTTTACACCACATTTGGGATGGAATGCATACATTTCCATGTTGGGTAGCAGATGACATCCATGCAATTCAATTATTTCCCTCCTGTCTCACAGTTTCTCCAACTTGGCCATTTTATTGCAACCTCTCTTAAGGAGAATCCTCTCTTGTTGAAAATAGATACTGAAGACATTTTGAGCTTTAAAACCACTTCAGGTACCCTCCATGTTTCTACAACTGCTGTTGCTGAAGCCCTGTGGAAAGGAAGGATGATTGGTGAGTATCCTTGACTTAGTGGAAATGGTTTGAGTGGTGGCAGTATCCAGTGTTACTCAGGGTTACCCTAGTAGGTCAGCCTTATCCTATTTCTTGTAAAGCAGTGAGTCTCACCAACTTCGTCTTAGACAAGACTGGCGTTGATTCAAAGTCCATCTGATTCTTCTTTTGCAAGCTGTTCACCTTTCATCTCTTGAGCTTTTCTTCTATTTTTGGGTTGCCAGATGCATCAGACGTAAGTGAGATCGCCTTTACTCATCCAGAAACTTAGTTGCTCAAACAAACAGATCCTCCTGCTGACTGATGCCTGAGCCGCCCTTCTGATATCCTGATTTGAACCTCATACAAGTGATGGAACTCCCTGAAGGAATTACCCATTCTTTAGAGATAGAGAGATTCCCATCTGTTAAACTTTGTGTTGCAGTAAATCTTAGCCAAGATGTGGCAGATGTGATTCTAAGATCACATCACTTTTCAAGACACGTGGCTTTACTCTTCTGTATTCACCAGTATGTTGAGCTTGAGGAAGGCTGGAGGATGAAGTGTTTCCATAGGTTCATCCTCTTTCTTTTTGAGAAATGTGATGTGCACATGTACAGTGCATACTAACTGCAGACATCAGTAATTTCAAACTCACTCATAATGAGCAAATAATAAACTTGCAGGTCTTTGGGTGGGTGTTCCTAACTTCATGAAATAGGAAAATAATTTTCATTAAATGTGATTTTGCCTTGAATTTGAGATACAACTGATTCTAACTCCAAAAGTTGAGTCTTGAGAGGAAACGCAAAGCTGAGGAACTTTTCCATTTTGTGATGCAGAAGGGATAGCATATTATGTCTGATACTTCAATTAGGAAAGTTTGAATACAAATATTTAAGGGGATGTCATGTTTGCTTAAAGATGTTGGAAAGCAGCTATCTGCCTCGGTATTATGAGTGAATGAATATTGTCATTGCAGATTCTTGTCTTCTGAGGGGACCATACATCCTTGATACTACAGTTTTGTGTGTATGCATTTACCAGCACTATAAATATAAATGTTCTGGTGCAGGCTTGTTCTGATGCCAAGAGATGTATCTGAAGAATTTAAGACAAGTCTGTCCACTGTGATAACCTATAAAATTACCAGTGCTTTGTTCCTCTGATTTAAAAGAAGTGAGATGTGCTTGTCCTGTTACATTTTGAGAAAACTAATAACTAATTGACTGCTTGAGACTTTGTTGTTGTTGTAAATTTGTGAACAGATTTGTTTATCAAAACAGCATGCATGACATTTTAATGGTGATGTTAATGAAGCAGTGCTACTGTCATTAGGAATACTGGACTCTTCCAAAATTTTTATGGTTGTGTGGACCACTGAGATGATTAGGAGGAGGCCTCCTCTTTCAATAAAACTTCGATGCATAAAATGTGTGTAAACATAGCAGGAGGAGTGAGAGTGATGTGAATTCTCAGCTGTAGACTCTCAGCTTAGGACATCTTAGCCAGTTTGGAGAGCTTCCCTGCTTGAATTCTCCCTACTTTCACCCTTTCAAGGCTTTCAGGAGGAGCTAAGAGTGATAGGCTGGAATGGGGTAACAAACCCAGAAGTGAGACTGACCAGAGAAGGGTTTGCAGTTGAGTGTTTCTCTTCACCAGGTGTTCTTGAGGAATTCCTGCATTCTTTGCATTTTGTCTTTAATCCTCGTGGTGGCAGCACACGCCAAGAGAAGGAGAGCCAGCTGAGTGCTGCTGACCTGGGTTTTAATTATAGTTAAAATGAACATGCTCATACTTACACTTTTAGCTTTTGTTTCCAGTGAAGCAGCTCAAAAACAGAGGGCCAAAGCTTCATCATCTGCGATATCAGTTTTTATGAACTTCTGAGAGACGTTTGCTTGGGAGAAATATTTTCTCTTCTCCTCTCCATCCCCACACCAGCAGGTAAAGGCAGCATTTGTGAAGATCGTGAGCTGCTGGAAAACTTACATGGCAGGGTTGAAGTTCGGTTGTCCAAAATATTATCCAAAGACTATTGCAGTTTTTGAATGATGAGGGTTTTTGTTAACCCCAGCACTAAGTGCCAGGACTCTTATTGTTCAAGACACTACATTACAGTAGTCTTTGCACACAAAGGCAGGATCTGTCTGATGGATTCCAGTTGGAAACAGAGAGAGTGAGGCATTCAGTAAAACCTATCAATACAAGGCAAAGAAAGAAATTCCAAATGTTAGTAATGAGGTACTGATAACCAAATAACTGAAAAGTCACTAATACACCAAAAGGTTGGCTGCAGGTTTAACACTGTGCTAATTAAAGAAAGCTAGAACTACCTTTTGGTATCTGAAACAGCCTTTTCCAAAATAGCATCACAGGCAATTTTTTTACTGTAGATTGACTTGGTAAAGTGAGTGAACAGTTATTTTAGGGTAGAAGTGTTGGTTTGTGAACCAGCACAGGGATGGGTTCATTTCATGTCACCTGCCTGACCTCAGAATCACACATCAGTTTCCTGAGATCTTTTTTGCCTGACCAAAAGTGTCAGGTATTTGTTCTGTCTTCTGTGCTTCCTTGGCATACTGTGAAGCTCCCATCATATATATCAAACTTTTGAAACTGTAGCCACTGTTACTGAAGTTCATAAAGAACCTAGAAGAAGGAAATAAGGTAGGAAAGCAAACAGCATTTTATATGGAAAATGGGTAAATGTAGTCTGTACACACTTTTTGCAGGACTGCTTCTGGTATCACTTGAAATTGTTTAAGACTACTTTAGGTGTTCCTCACTCAAGTAAGGATGAAAATATGCTCTGTCTGTACTGTATTCCAGTTAGAAGCTTTGAGAACTGGAAAATGGGTAATAAATATTTAAGTGAGGGCATTTTCTGTATCTTAGAAGTGGGCTAAAAGGCCAATTTAATGGCCCTATCTTCCTGAGTTGTTCAGGATAGAATGCATTTAAAAAGAAATACAGATTGAAGGGATAGATCATTATGCCTATAGACATCTTCTTTATCTTTGTATCTTTATTTTAGTTATTTGAAATCTTTTTTCAAAAAAATTTGATAGCTCAAGATGGAACTTGGTGCAGAACTAGTTATAGGACTGTAATAAATTGTTACTGTGTGAAAATCAAGAGGATTTTTTGTTTCTAATAACATAAAGGGCATTAAAATACTACCAGGAAACAGAACTATATGTTCTCTGTATTCACATTGGTCTTATAGGGAGCATGCATCAAGCCCAACACAACTAGAACAGGAGCATACTTTCTATTATATGAACTTGTATACAAGCTTAAGCTGCATCCTGAAGAGGAAAGGCTCATGTGTGCAGCTTTTCATTTGCAGTTATGCAAGTTTAAGAACTATACCAGCAAAATTCTCCAAAAATTCACAATGTTAGATCCTAAAACCATGGTGTTACTCAACAACTGGCAGATCACCTTACCTTTTTCATAGTACTTATTTTGCCTTCTTGCCGCTGTCTCATCTAAGGAAACTTTTGAAGCTCAGTAACCTTGTTTTATGTTTCTAAATGTGGTAGATTTATGCACTTCCATTACCCAAATCACTACTTGTATTGTAAGTGTTAATGGTGGGATTGCCCTTTCATGTAAATATAAATATAATTCAGTTTACTGATCTTCTGTGCTGGAAAAGCACTGTTTGATGCAGTGTGGTTATGGAACAGAGTACAAATGGAGCACTCTCTTTCTTGGTGACTGAGGTGGATATTCTTTTCCTTTGTTCATCCTGTTATTTAACAGTGTAAAGCAAGTTTGTGGGAAGAGAACGTACATTAGACCAATTGGGATAGTTGGAAGGGGCAAACTGTTGTGTCCATAAGGATTTGTGTGTTTTATGGTCAGAGCATTGCTTTTATTCTACAACCCAACATATTGCAAAATCTGAACCACCTTTGGAAGAATGTGCGAGTGTGGGGGGTTATGATCAGGAAAGGGGGAATGATTTGATACTGAGATTTATATTATTTTTTTTTAACATGTCATTTGTTTTGCTGTTTTTGCTGAGAACTTTGAAAAGCCTTTGAAGAACCCTGTGGGGTTCTAACTGCAGGGCAACCTAAGACTGCATTCAAGAACCAATTCGTAATGTTTATCTTCAATGCATCAGAGAAGAAACAATTCCCAAGTACAGTAGGTATATACTACTATATAGTAATAAGTAATTGCTTAAGAAACAGGCTGTTTTCTTCATCTGTTACATATTTTGCATTAAAAACTTTGTCGTTTTCAAACCACAATGTTTCAGTGGTATTGGCAACAGTCAAAAACTGATATTGCTTATGGGTGGAGTCAAAAAGATTTCTGTACAAAATATTGACAGCTGAGTCTGGCAAGATTCACTTTCCAGACTTAGTAAGTAAATCCATTTTAATTGGCATATGATGTTATGTCTTTCATCACTTACAGAGTATGTTACTGAAGAGTTAAGGGCATGATTTCCCACTTTGTTACTGTACAATAAAGTGAATATGGACACTTTTTTACTTCATGGGGTCTCACTGTGCCCAAAAATAAGTTTTTGAACATATTATGGTGTTGCTGAGGAAATCTGTTCAGCTGTTGAGAGCTTTGTGGAATAAAGGTCTAAGCTACATCCTCCTGCAGCATGTCTGTCACTAAGTAGAAAATACTTTTTTATACAGCCATTTGACAGCATCTATTAAGATCTCTATCACTTTCTTAGGCTATTCCTTTGGAGAGGCTGAGTTGGAGTAAGTAAACAACGACTTTGGGTCTATTTTGAGATATCTGTATAAACATATGGTCTTCTGTGTCTTTAAGATTCTTTTAGGCATGAGTCAGGACTTTACTGTAAGAAGTGAAAATATTTTTATTAGGTGGGAGTGGTCTTGATTTAGAGTTGGAGTATTCTTTTCCTATGGTACTGATATATTCAGTTTGTATGTCTGTAAAATATATATGTGTGGAAGTGTATTGGACATAGTAAACTAATTTCTGTTTAAAAATGTAATAAAATCCTTATAAGGCCATCTAGCTGCATCGTTTTTGAAGGACAAAAAAATACTGACTAACATTAAGAAATCTGGTTTAGGTTATCTGTGTCACAGTCACTGAGCTCATGTCCTTTCCCCTTCCTTTTTGTTAATCATTCCCTCATGAGCTCCAGTCATCCATTTGGTTCCAGGAGGGATCAGTCAATTCTCCCTGAGTTAAAATGCTGGATCTACAAACTGCAACTCTTAACGTCTGTCTTGAGTCCAGATTTTTGAGACTGTGTTCCTCTTAGAAGGAAGAGGATTCCTAATCCCTGACTGAAGAGTCACAGCATTGTCAGTTATGAAGAAAAAAAAGTCCTGGAGAATGCCTTTTTAAACATGAACATACCTACAAGTCTGCTTGTCTCTCTTCTGTTTCCCTTTGCAGCCCCCTTCTTCCATGTTAAATCTGCTGGGGTTTTTCACAATCAGCATACATCATCCTGTTTTCTTTTTTTTTAAATTTTATTTCATTTCAGTTTTCCTGCAGAGGAACTTCTCAGCTCCAGGCTCTGCTTTCTAATCTCTTTTTGGAAGAATGCCTTTTGCAAATCCACGTTGCCCTTTGCTGGAGGTAGAGCAAGGGTTTACTGAGCTCTACAGTTTCCTTGGCACTCCTTCAGCTGTGTGTGAATATTTGTATTTAGTAAGCCATTTTGGTAGTCTCGTGAGCAGGCTACAACATTAGAGCATAAGAGGCTCTAAGAGTAAGCTACACAAGATGATTTGAGTAATCCATCAGAATTTACAGAAGCTTTACCTTTTAGGGGATTATATGCAGTGTTCCTAAAAATGTTGTGGTTTTGTGTTTTTCAGTTATGACAGTACTAAAGCAGTCAGTCTGGTTGTATTTCTCATTAATGTTGAGTCATGCATTTTAATAATAGCTGTATGTTTAGAATTTCCTAGGATTTTGTACTTTCTAAAGTAAGAGCGAGGTAGGCGAATTAATCTTTAATTTGATTATCTGGCTATAGACCTCAGATAAATTTGTTAGATAAACTGTACGTGTTACAAGAGTGCTGTATTTGTCTTATGTAATCATGAAGTTGCTATTAGTGCTTGTTACAAAAAAGTATTTTTAAAGACTTGATGTCTGTAGAATGAACATTCAAATAAATACATGAAAAACACTGCAGATGCAGTTGAGCAAAATGTGAAAGTCGATGAAGAAATGGTGCCATTTTAATTTTTCTAGGTAAATTTTTCACAAAATGCCTTCCTTTTTTTCCTTTTTTATGACACCTCCACTTTCTTCCCCTCTCCCCAATATTATAACACATGCATTTCAACTTTTTTTGGATCCTTATAATTTGTGAACACTTGCACTATTCACACTTCCCACACTTGTCAATCTTCAGTAAAAACGCCTTCATAAGGTAGATATTATACAATTTAAAACATAAAATCCCCTTTACAATTATTTGTTATAGCTGTCTTCAGCTTCACTGGGGTAGCAGCAGTGAAATAGTTCCCACTTAGTGATTTCTCATCATGCTGCTGTAGCAGCACCCCCAAGTCCATATTTAGCATGGGTGGCTGGGACCAGGGGAAGTGGGGGAAAGGAGGATGTCCAAGGAGCACCTGGGGTTGTAGGAGACAGCAGTGCTTCTTCATTTGGTTGAGGGGGGTGCTTCTTTTTTTGGTCTTGGAAAGACACAAAATTCACAGTAAATAAAATGATAGTAGAGGAGTGAAATGAGAGCCACGTAGGTAATATTAAAACCAGAAAAAGCCAGTCTTGCCTTTTTCACAGGATATTGCTAAGTATGTGCTTTGTTCCTATTTCTTCACATAATGAGAAGGAGGTGAACTGTAAGCAGAAAAGTCTCTTCTCCCTAAAAATGGTATTTTAAAAATCCTGGTTGGCAACCGTTGAATTCATTGCAGTTGAGAGAAAATCATTTTCACTGGTGTTGGTAAAGTGAGCTCTTTTTTCTACTGCAGTCTGGGCCTTTTCTTGTGCTCGCTAGAAATGTGACACTCATTGTAATGACTAAGTGAACTAATCTCTTTAATCAACCAGTCAGATGAAATCCTGCCTACTTAGGACCTTTGGGAGAATAGCATGTGCTGAAGCCTGTTTGTGAACATGCAAGAAGGTGCAGTTTAATGCTTTTCTTCATTACCGTCCATGCCAGTGAATGCAGGTGGTGTTACCCAGCTTCTTCCTCCTGTCATATGCAGCTCAGCAGTGTGCTTTTAGCAACAAGGGTAGCGCTGTAACCAGCACTGTGGGAATTCAGACTGTGGATCAGTTTTCCCTTCCAGACTAAATGACAGTCAAATGTACTTTCCTGAAATCTTAGCAGTGTCTTATCACAGCTGCAGGGTGTTGTTCTTTTGTGTGTGTGTGTGTGTGTGTGTATGCACCTCCTTCTTTTAAGTACACTCCCATAGCATTTTACTTCACTTTCTCCACTATTACAGCCCACCAGGGGTATAACAAGGGATTTCCAGAACCAGGTTTCCTATCTCAGGGGTCTTCTGGCATTCACTGCTGCAAGAGAAGTGGTGTGATTGATTTTAGGGAGCTTAAAGATGTTTTTTGGAGCTGAAGGGGAAGTAGGTCTGTTGCAATAATAGCTTAAGTACTGCAAGAAGGCCCTGAAATTGTTTTATGTTCCTGAGCGCTCAGCACCGGTGATGCAAAACTGCAGGCTTAAGGATTGCAACAGCCTTGGAAGGAATAGTGCGTGTGGGTAAGGAAGTAAGAGGATTTTTAAAAGGTCATGGGAGACCCAAGGCAAGGAGCAGTGACTAAGGACTGCTGAGAAACCCCTCTGTGAAACTCGTGCCCTCTTAACTGCTCTACCTTCTCCCCTCAGCTCCCTGAGACAGCTCAAGATGGGCTGTTAGCAATAAAGTTACTCCCATGCTTTACTAATTAACAATTCTTGTATGCAAGGGTCTGGGGTGTGGGGGTAACAACCGAAAATGGCAGTAGGTCATCTGTATCAGGATTTCATAACTGATTTTTTTGTGAGGTGCTCCACTCTGTGGAGGGCTGGCCATCAAAACCACCCCTTAAGAAAGGCACTAGCCTGTGGTGAGCCTTGTAGCAGCTGGAAAACGGGCTTATGTGACATGCACCATGATTTGGGAGTACTGGTCTGTGATTAAACTTTAACATTTTACTGGAGAAAAGACTTTCTGACCACTCGAGAATATTCAGTTCTGCCACAAACCAGTATTGTAACTTTTAATGAATGGCTTTGCATTTGCACAATATGTAAAACTGGGGTGGTACCCTGCCATGAATTCCATGAGAAAGCTGTTTTTGGTGCTGTTACTGACTTTGAGTTTTGAAAATAGATCTAGAAGCCATGTCCAGTTAGCAGCACGACGGTACATTTTCTGCTTATGAAGGACTCTTCTCAGGTACCAGTCCTTTATCACAATTTGAAACAATGGCTGAAAATGTCTCATGGAAGTAGTATGAAAATTAATATTATTAAAGCTAGGGTTTTCTTTTTTGGAAAATTGTGTGTTTGCAGGCCCTGCATAAACATATGATATGCCAAGTGCTGTGTTTTTGTCAGTTTTTAAAAGTATTGTATCAGTTGTGGCTAATACTCCTTTTCATTAAGAAATAAAATCACCTTTGGTACTCATTTCTACTCTGACAGATTCATCTTCACAGTCTTACAGAGTGTCACTTAGAAAAGCAATAATTTATAAAAAGGCTGAATATTGCAAACCTTATGGTCATATTTTGCAAAGAAGAGGCTGCTAATAGTCCTCCAAGTTAATAGCTGGGGTTAATGTGTATTTTTTAATGGGACAGATTTATTTTCATGAGAGCCAAAGTTCTTTCTTGCTTAGACTCTGAATTCCATAAGGGAATAGTAAGGAGTTAAGAAGGAAACATGATGAAATGTTAGTCTTTGCATCCAAAAGAGGATTTAAGTCATGAACTCCTGACCTTGTGATCCTCAATTACTTATCTGGGGTGAGGGAAATCTGTTCTACTTTAATGTTTTTATTAATGTGACTTGGAATGAATGCAAGCATTCTTTTCTCGTAGAACATGTTTAAAGAAAATAACTCCGGATTAAAANAAAAAAAAAAAAAAGTTTTAGAGAGAATTGGTTGCTGTTTTACAGGGTACACTTGAACCTTGACACTGGTACACTGAGAGCTGATGGACAAGTATATTAGAATGTTACCTAATAAATAATATATTTAAGTCACTGTTATGACTTGACTTCTTCAAAGAGCACTGTAAAGGCTCAGTGGTATTGCATCTTCTGGAGGTATTAAAAGTCATCCAAACACACCACCAATTTTTACCAGAAAAGTAGGTTTTGTCTTTATTTCTAGTGTATCTTCTCTTTTACCAAAAAGCAGAGAAAAATCAGACCCATGTTTTATGTCCTTAAGTGTCTTTCTGCTCGCCATTTTTGAATATCAGGGCTGTTTCCATGGACTATGCCATATTTGCCTTTATTTTTCGAAACACGGGAAATTTCTGTGAAGTGTAGTAAAAGCAGTGCAGATATGTTTATGCAGCTGCAAATTAGTCCCCACTTTAGAGAACTCATTTGTAGGTCTTAGAGTTCAGAGCTTCTTTAGTAAAATGTGAATGCACATGATGATGGAAGAAGGCAAATGGAAATGAGTGCTAGAGAAATACACTGAAAATTAACTCCTGACCTAGCAAAGCACCCAATTTTTAAATCTTGTTTTTCAAATGATAAATCACGCTGTTTTGAAAGCCAAATATATTTTTTTGTGTGCTGTAACTCAAGGTCTGCTTTAAGTTAAGGTTACTTAACTTGTCATTCTGAATGCTTTTGTAATGTTTCATTAAGTGTTTAGAATTCACAAAGCATTGCATGCTTTAGAGAGCTGTGGAAATCTCTGCAGGAAAATAAGTGAAGAGAGAAGAAGAAATAAAATTGTCAGATCCTGGGATCTGACCTGATGTGACCAGTCGGTACTTCCATCAACTAGGTTGCAGATGGGGTTTTCAAGGCAGACTGTTGGATTTTTGCTGTGGACTGGGAATGTCATATTTTTTGTCTAAGATGCCAAAGAATTCTTGTGTTTGGATTCTTTGTTTCATAATATTAATTCAGTAGATCTGCATATATTTTAGCAAATATCACTGGTCTGAAAGCTATTTTTGTCAAATGTTCAAAATGTGTTTTAACAATTCCCTAAGACTGCTTTAGAAGAAGTTTATATAGGCTGTCATAACTCACATGTCAGTTAACAACTTAACATCCTTGAAGTCTTTCTTTAATCATTTTAGCATGAAAAACTTAACTTTCATGAACAGAAATAAGTACAATTGTTCTCATCTGAAAAGTTAAGGGAACATAAGCATGAGAAACAATTCCCTGAGAGGCAGCACATCTTTAGCAGAAGAGTGCCAGTATGCTGCTGTGAATACTCAGGGCAGCGATAAGCCCTTCCTAACTCATTTTCCCATTCATAAATTGAAGGTAATGACATTTTCTCACTTTTTTCCTAAAGGAAAGTGTTAGGTCATTCGTAACCATTAATATTGTGAGCACGGAGCCAGTGCTCACTTAAAACATGTGAGGACTGTTCTTCATGTTTTCCTGGTTGATGCCCAAGGACACTTGTTTTTATGTGTCGGCATAAGCAGCCTGTGGCCTGCAGGCCTACTGCTGAATCCACTCTTGGCTGCCCTTTCAATAGGAAGCTCTTTGCAAGCTCTCCATACTGCTCTTATTCTGGCAGTCTGATCCAAAGGCATCATCTCTTTGGGGGGATCTTTGGCAGGAGCCGGGGCTGACTTGGTTGGGATGAGCTCTGCTCTGACTCTGCACAGCACTGTTTGCACAGATTTCCCAGGTGAAAGGTGATGAACATGTGCAGTAATCTTACTTAGGCAGTGAGGAGAGGTGGCACGTGGCCTGCATGACTGGGAGGCTGGGATATGGTGCTAGGAACCATTTAAACAGTGCTTTGAAGACTGATTGGTAGTTCTGAGGCTTCTTAGAGCACTCACCCCCACCATGTATGTGGATTTTACAAATACCAACAAACTGATGTGCATAGCAGCTAATTGAGAGGAGATTTTAGTAGCACAGGCACCTGGAAACTAAATCTCATAGACTCTGATTATGAGCTGTTTGTTACACTGCGGTATGGGTTGAGTTGTTTGGGGTTTTTTTTGAAGTGGGTTGTATTTATCTAGTTTAGGGCTCCTAAGAGTTTGGGGTCTTTCTGGTAAGCACTTTGAATTCCATGTTGCATTTTACATAATGAGCTCGTGATACCTATATATAAGTGGCATGGCTGCCAGGTACAGAATCTGGGACCCAAAACAAAACAAACAAAAAACCATGCCCCAAAAAGTTGAGATGAAGACTTGATTTAAAATAATTGCTTAAATTCACACTGAAGTCCTGTGAAATTAGAAGATAGAGTATTTTTCACGTTTTGTTTTGTTTTGAAGAAGTGTTCAATTACTTTAATGACTTTTGCAGTTCATAAAGTCATTCACTACAGCTTTGCAAAAGAGGAGTCAAGAGTCCTAAAAACAAGTATCCCTTACAGAACAACACTTGTTCATTCCCAGAGGAAGTCAGTTTTGTGCTTAACATGAGGAAGGAATCCTGCTGAGAAAAATAGGACATTGTCATTTAATTGGACATTGCATCATAAAACAGATTCATGAGGGAGAATGGTGTGGAGGGAATTAGAGTCACACAGGTATTCTTAGTTTAGAAGCGTCTATCTTACTCAATATTTGTATTTGTATTAAAATATACTTATGAGACATGCTAGATCTTACATCAGCTTGACATGAGCCACCAAAAAGGTTCTTGATGTACGGCACAGTCATGTCAGTGTGACCAAAATGCTTTCTGTTTCCACTCCTCTAACCTCCTCCAGCACTGTGGTGTCTGTGGTTGCCACAAATAAATTCCGTCTCAGAGGACTTCTCTGAGCTGATGTTCCCCACTTAACAAGATACTTGTCAGTCTCAGGTCCACAGTTTATCAGATTCATTTCCACTCACTTTTCCATTAGTCTCTCCTTCCAGAAATAGCCTGTCTTTTTCTTTGACCAGCCAATCTGTCCTCCACAGTTACCAGTTCTAGGTTTTCTCTGCCTTTTTCAACTAATCCGCATTCCCAGTAATTTTTCTTTTAGCAGCCCCTGCTCCTTGTTCTGCATTTTAATGATACCACTTCTAAGTCCACGACATTTGAACCTTGCACTGAGGACATGGGGAGCTTATGTTTTTTCCAGACTCTCTTGGTCCCAAATCAGCTGCAGTTTTGGGAATACAGAATTTCTCATTGGTTGATGCATTCCATCTAGGGAAAGCAAGTATGTACCAAGCAGGTGCAACATTCTTCTTCTTGACACCGCTTCAGAAAGAAAAGGCTTGGAAAATTGACTAATTTTGGCAGATTTTCACAGGGATAGCAGATGGGTCCCATTATCTTAAAGTTTACACTGCCCCACAGACTTCCAAATTTCAACTTAAAGCATATGGATGGACTTGACTATATTGTGTTCATGAGCTTTTTGTTTGATTTTAAGATGTCATCAGAGTATGTTAAATCAGGCAAGGCAAACTATTTTCTCTTTGTTTGCAGAAATGATCTGTTTTGGCTAAATTTTCCAAAAGGTCCAGTCTGACAGGACTCTCAGCATGGAACATTTCTGCACAGCAGCTAACATTTGGTGAAGTCACAAGCAGCTGATAGCGAGGTCTTATAATGGAAGTTGTTGGACAATCTAATTAATAGCCAAGCTTGGAAGCATTGCTGCTGATCCCTCCCAAGAGCTCCTTAATTTGAGGTGCCCTGGGTGTTTTCTACCCCAATATGTATATTTTCTATAAAACTTAGGTAGCTAGTCATTGATGACAGTCACCATACTCCACACTTAAATTGCTTATGCAGCAGTAGGGATTTGTAAGGCAGTTGTCTGTCTATTTTTTAAAGCCTCAGCATTGATAAGGTTTTATTGTCAGACAAAGGACCATAAAAAGTTTAGGAGCTACTTTTAAATGTCTGCTATTAGGCAGTTCACTGAAAATTTCAAATTGTTTTTTGTCGTTTGGTGATGAATATGTTTCATGCAGTACTGTTAGGAAGTCTGGATTAAAAAGCAGACACTATTTGGGATGAGATGTCAGCTGTAACTTGTTAATGATGATGACAGCCTGCATATCCCCCTTAGTCTAGGAACCACAGTCTGAACTGTTTAAAGCCAGGACACAACTTCCTGTCTGCAGGGCAATTCAGTCTTGGAAAATTTCAGGTGTTTGTCAGTATTTAAAATAATTATCTTCATAATAAACTTGAACCTGAGCTTACATCCATCAAAGTGAAAGAAGGATCAGGTTTATTGTTGGAGCAGTGCAGACCAGACTTAGGATGATGGGCTTTCTTGATTAACTGCTGAAAAGTTCCATTTGCTTGATATATTCCATACACTATTTTGAAATTCAGAGTACGCTCTGCAAAGACATTTGAATTGCCATAGCTGGACTGAGAGTAAAATAAATTGTCCCTTAAAATAATAAAAACAGAGGGTTAGAGAAGACCTTTCAGATGAACCTCCCTGATAAAGAGCTATGTTTAAGCTCTACCTGACAAACATTTTTCCAACTTGTTCTTGATAATCCTTCAGTGTTAAAGATTTTGTTGATCTTCTAAATTAACCTGTTGCAGTGCTTGTGTGATTCTGGTAAGTAGGCCTTTTCCTGATATCTACTGAACTCTCTCTTGCTACAAATTAAGGTAAATGTTTCCTGTTCTCTCTGACTGAATTGACCAGTATCTTCTTCGCTATAGTCTCCTTCATTTTAGAAAGTATTTTTGTTTCATGTTAATCTCTTCTGTATTAAACACAATTTGTTCAGTCTTGCTTTACAGGTAAGGTTCTTTGTACATGCTATGGTTTTTGGACATCAGTTCATGTTAGTAATTCCTGTAAAGTGTATTATAAAGAGCTATATCCTCTACCTACTACTGGAATATCTTCCTTTCTGTTAGAGATCTGTATTTAACAATAGGGATTAAACTTTGGGCACTATCCCACCTGTTACTACATAACCACTCCACTATTACCTAGATCATCCAAATGCTGTGTAAACAGTGGTTTGACCTCTTGACTTTTGTGACTTTTAATTTTTGACTGGCATGTTAGAGAAATTGTAAGTGGACTGATCAAATTAAGTGCAGAATAGAAACTGGAATCTTCCTACCCACATGAACAGTGTTGATTGGGACAGCAGCCTAGTTCACAGTGAACTTGAATTACTTTTTATTACCAAGTTTGCACAAAACCCTTTATGAAGGATTAGGAAATTCCTAGGAGGAAAAAAAACATATCTGTGATATGGATCCTTATCTGTGTTGACATATTCAGTGAGTTTTGAAAGGTAGCAAGGCTGTTCATTTGTTTACTCTAGAGTCCTTACATTTATCTGACATTAGTTCAGTTTCAGTATTCTTGACTGTGAAGGGGATTGCAGGGAAATTCTCTTTTTTTAATTGCATTTAGTGCATAATTGGAGTTCAAGCATGTTATTTCATCTTTTAAGAAGTCTTCATGATGATGCAGAAAATTTGGTTAGAGATAGAATATAATGGTCTAACATGCTTGCTGTGTAAAAGTTTTATAACTCCTACATGTCTCTCCCCTGAAAGGGGAGGCTAGTCTTTTAAAGTCCTTGATAAGTAAGAAAAATGAACTGGACTCAGAGCTGACCTCTTTCTCTTGCTTTTAATTATTTTCTTACCAACAATTTCTGCACACCTAGTGTGAAGGAGAAAGGACACTGAAGAGCTCAAAAGCAAAGAGTCTAAAGTCTAAAAAGCCAAAAGCCTCTAAAGCTTAAAGTCTAGAAAAGTCTCTAAAGCTAAAAAAGTCTCCAACAGCCTCTAACTCTCTAGCCCTCTAACACACAGATTCAAGGTCTTCTTAAAGATAATTCACCCAATTACCACCACGAATGCACATTATTTCTACTTTTCCATCAATAACTAACTAACTTCTATTCATGTAACACTACACTGTGGCAAATTCTAACCAATCATTTAGTGACCCAAAACTCTGCAGAATATGGAGTAAATGAAGAAGAATGAAGAAGCTTAAAAATTACAAGAATCCTCCATCTTGTCTTCATCTATCTACCATTCTAACAAATCCAAAAATCTACATTTCTCACCCTGTGATAACTTACATATTATGCTATTATCTAATGTATTTACATGAAAATTCTGTCTCATCTCAAAGTCTAGGAAGCCCTTTCCATAGACAAAAGTTAAAATCAGTATTTTTCAGAGGGCTTGGATCTTTGAAACATGCAGGGAAATATTTTCTGCATTCCAGATTCCATCAGCAGTTTGTGGTTTCTTGCCTTACTCGAGGTACCCAGCTGGTGTGTGCTGCTTGCGAGTTCATTAACACATTTCCTGCCTTGGCAGGAACCTCAGGCACTGGTGATACCCTTGACCTCACTGTTCTTCCTGGAACAACTCAGTGTTAGGACTTTTGCTCTTTTCTGACATGCTCACATAGATCAGCATGTCATGTTTATGGCCTGTGGAGCAGAGTAAGTGGAAGCAGTGTACTCTGGACTCTTCTGAGCTAATTGCCTTTGAATGATTATCTGTGATTACATGAGCTTGTAATGTTGTTTGCGCATTGCAGTCCTCTGCTCCTTTAGGCACCATGAGATTCTGTCTAACCATCCTTCATTAATCTTCCCTGCAGGTGGTTTTATCTGATTTCTGTTTTCTTTTAGAGTTATGATTTTTTTGTTTCCCCCCCTAGGGGCACTTCTTTCTTTGTTGACTCTGTGTCCATGTCTTAAAAATTTACTTATTCAACATTTTTTATATACTATAATTTCATGCCAGTGCAAAGAAAAAAAGTAAACACAAAACACCTCCCCAGCCTATAAGAAACTGAAACTTTCAATGTTCCTTTCATGCTCTAAGTGAAATGGAAATAGTCCACCACATTTTTTTAATAAGGCTAGATTTGAAGTAATTTTCTTTAACTGAGCAGTGACTTCCTTTATGGATGGACTTGTTTCACATAAAAACATTCAGGAGCCTAGCTATAGTTGCTGCTTGAAAATTCTGAGGAACTTGGCATTGTTCCCTTCTTATTCATATTCCTTGAAAACCTTTTTGTCTGCAACGGATGGTGCAGAGCGGTGAAATGCCATTCAGCAGGCTGAAGTCCAGAGTGTGCTTTAGATACTAACTCAGGCCATAAAAACATAGAATTGTCCCTCTATAGTAGGGCCAGATCTTTATATTCTGAATATCAGAAATGGTCACGTGTATGTGTTGTAGATTTTGACATTTAATGCAGAAGACTGTGCATACTTGTGGTAGGATCTTAAATTTTCAGCCTTGTGTAAATAGACTTTATTTACATAGCACACTTTTAGAAAGCATATTTTTGAAATTACTCTGGAAGATCTTACTGAGTTTCCAAAAAAATAAAACCAAAAAAACAATGCAGAAGTCATTAAACCTATAGGTCTACATATATGTACTGCTCCAGTGTTACCCACTGTGAAATGGGAAGTGGATGTTCTTAACACTAATACATTGTCCAGAAGTATAATCTTATTTAAATTTTCTGGGGTTTTTTTTTTCCTTTTCCTACAATGTCACCCACGTTCAAAGCGAATACTGATTCCATGTTTAAACAGTAATGTGTAGTATGAAATGTTCTTCCTGGTAAGATGTAGTGTATGGATCTGTACAAAATACTGTAGCACTTCTGGATTAGGCTGAAATCAATTTTAAAATAAACTCAAGTCTGGAATAGACTGTTCTTAGCTATACCTTTGAAATTTATTTTGGTTCAGACTGTGTTTGCATTGTTAATATCTGTCTTGAAATGTTTAGCAGACTTTAAAATACTTCTGTCCTTCCTTGCTCTAATTCATTTGGAAGATCATGTGGCTTTAGAAGAGGTTGTTTTTTTTTTTGTTTGCTTTTAATTTGGGGGAAAATGCTAAACATGTTTTTGTCTATTTTTAAAAGAAGCTATAATTATGTCAAAAATATCACAATGAGGAAATATTGAGTATGTATAATGGGTTTCTAATGTATTTAGCATATGGTAAAAATGGAGCCTGAAAAGATTAGTACAAGGACATATTAAATTAGTACAGAAACATGCTAAACTCCTTAAAATGGATAACACTAAAAGTCCTTTCTATATTTTTCCAAACCATAATGAATACTTGGTGAAAAACATATTTTGCTTGCACAAAAGCACTCTGAAGTGAAATAAGTATGCCAGAACTCCAGAGGATGAGTTCCTCAGCCAGCCTAGGAAGTACAGGCTTCTTGCTCATCATGTAATTTACCTGTAACTATAACACTTTAAAATCATTAAATCAATCAGAAGTATCAGGGCATGTATGGTAAAATGTGCAACTATAATGTTTGGGTTTTTGGAAAATAGTTGTTTGTCTGCTATTCTGCCCATTAAAGTTACATTTCAGTGGAACAATTTTTCTAAGAGGAATTAAAATTGGGAGTCCATTTAAAGGGTTTCACAGTTTTAATTTTGAAATGTAGGATAATCATGATACCAGATACTTAAAATCTAAGAAATTAATAATCAAAGTCAGATCGATATATAAAGAGAATAATAAATAATGAATAATAAACTATGTTAGAATAAGGAAATTTAATTCTACTTTCTAAGAATTTTGAACTTGTGAGGTCAAACAAGTTTAAGCTCTTTTAAAATGCATTATTAAAAGACAAGGCAGTATCCATAACAGCATCACAATCTAGCAAACTTGAAGGAGTTCTTCTAGTGTTCAAGACAGACTTCATCTTCAAAGTGTACCCATGTCAAGTTGTACAGGTATTTTAATAATAAAAAAAAAGTAAATGTCTAGAAAAGAAAGAACTTGAATATTAAATGCAGTGAAATTTCTGCTGAAGAACACCACAGATGACAAGAAAAAGAAATCAGTAAGACATGGCTTCGATACCTGTCTCCAGAAAAGCTACTGTAAACGTATTAAATTAACAGAACCAGTTTCACATAATTAGTTATAAAATCATAGATTAAAGGTATTCTTATTCACAGTGCCCAGTTTTAGATCCTGCACTATGATATAACTTTCTCAATCATGAAACAACAGCTTTTATGAAGCAGCTGAAATGGATGCTTCAAAGCAGTAAATGTTTCAGCAATATAAGTTTAATTTTCCTGTGTCATTCTGCAATACCTCAGGAGAAATTTCACTCTTTGTCACCAAGAGAAGGAGCACAGAATTGCCACATCACTGGATGCCAGAACAGTCCTGCCAACTGAAGTTAGGACCTTTCCTCACCCAGACTGTGTATACAGTTTAATTTCCTTTTACTATAATCCATAGATGTGTGATCATTTTTCTTACAGTGTGCTCTCTAACCTGCCCTAAGTAATGTGCTGTCTGCAACACAAGCAAAATCGCTGTCAGCCCTGTCCTGGGGGGCACCAGGCACAGCATGGCCAGCTGGGCAAGGGGAGGGGTTGATCCCTCTGCTCTGAGCTGGGGCAGCCTCCCCTCGAGTGCTTTGGGCAGCGCTGGGTGCCACAGTGTGAGGAGGATGGAGAACTGGGGGAGAGCGTCCCAAAGAGTGACACGAAGATGAGGAAGGGCCTTGAGAGGCAGCCATGGTCTGTTCAGCCTGGAGAAGATGAGGCTGAGGGGAGAACTCACTGCAGTCTACAACTTCCTCATGAGGGGAGGAGAAGGGGCGGACACTGATCTCTGTGAGGACTGGTGACAGGGCCAGAGAAAATTGCATGAAACTGTGCAAGAGGAAGTTTAGGTGGGATATTAGGAAAAGATACTTTACCCAGAGGGGGACTGGGGACTGGAACAGGCTCCCTGGTCACAGCACCAAACCTTTTAGAGAAGTGTTTGGACAATGCTCTCAGGCAAATGGTGTGGCTCTTGGGGTCGCCTACACAGGACCAGGATTTGGTGTTCAATGATCCTGTAGGTCCTTCAGGATAGTCTATGACTGTTGGCTCCAAAAAGTGCTCTTTAACAAATTCTGCTCTCAGTTCTACCCATGAATTAAACATTTTTATGTTGGGGTTTTCTTTCTCATCTATATTTTCCAATTGTAGATGTTTTGAACAGATGGCTTCAGTTTTATGAAATATGTGGCAGTACCTTCCATTAAACTCTGTGAACTAATATTGTGTGTTTATATTTGGCAAATTGTTTACTGTGCTACTTTCATCTGTACAAACCATCATGTTTGCTTACTTGAGGAAGTTTTGCCTGCATCTGAAGCTTAAGATGACTTTTTGCATTACTATCACTGGCATGCACTTTTCTTCCTAGATTTCACTTGGCGTGTCTCTGTGAATCTCAGTTGTTTTAGTGCCCAGAAGTTTCAAATAGGGATCTTAACTTACATTATAGGAATGTGCATAACAAAATTGATGACTGTACCTACTTTTATATGTGACTACCATAGCAGAATCCTTTAAATGTTCCCCACCACCACCTTTTCTTTTGTTTTTTTAATGTGTATTGGGAGATTTGGCAGAGGGTTGAAATCTGTATGGGCTGGCCTGTTAAGTGTAAACTTTTTCTTCTAAACTTCTTTTATTAGAAACATTTTGGAATGCTGTGGAGTGGATTTGCACCTCTTACTTAGAAGTTTACTAAATATGGCCTATAATAATGCAATTTGTGTAACTTTCGTGGAAAGTAAAAATCATGTTTATGAAGCAGAAATGTATCCCATCTTCAAACATGCTCTAATTTTTTCAAATATCTAAGAATAGATTTTGGCAGCTGCTGATCCTCTTGAGGGGATCAAAATCACTTCAGGGACAGGGTGAAACCTGCAGCAGATATTTCATCTGTCCTCTGCTTGTATTCTGGGGCTGGATGGTTGGAGAGCAATTGCTTTTTTGGAGATTGCAGGCTTTGCTGTGTAATTATGTTGACATGCCTGGTATTGTTGTCTTTAACTCTTCTCCATGCAGAAATTACGCCTTTGGGCTAAAGGATGGATGCGGAATTTCCAAAGTTTGCTTAGCTGCTGCTGTCAGCAGCAACAATATGCATTTGTGCCTGACTTTGAGAACGCTTTCCTTAGGGACTTCTAAACTCTTGGAAGCTTGTTCAAGCTATGATAAGGTATTTCTAATCAAGCTGCCATAAGCTGAAACATTCCAGGCATTTCTGTGCATGGGTGTGAATCAGCTGTACAGTACAGCTGCAGTAAGACTGGCAGAGGAGGAAAGGCCATGTGTATTTATTTCTGTCCAGGAAATCCCAGGCAAGGAGAGTAGCTGAGCATACTCATGCAAGATCCCTTTTCCAAAGCAGAAATCCTCTTCAGGATCCTGTTCACCTCCCTGATCCAGACCATGCCAATATGCTAAGCCCCAGGCTCTTCTACCTCTGGCTTCTCCAAATTTGAACCCTGTTCAAATGTGCTCTGTCACACATGTCACTCTTAACCTTGTGCTCTCTCCATTCCCACTGCAAAGCAAAAGCCAATTCTGCCCTCTTCCTTCCTTTGCCCACTCCCATCTAATTCGTGCTTGCCCAGCACACGCCGGCTCTGCTCTCCCGTGCTGCCCCTCCCTACCCATGTGCAAACAAGGTCCCAGCACAGTTCCTGCCCTCAGCAGTGACACAGCCCCGAGCCCTGTATCCCATGACAGAGCCTCCTCCTCCTGCCTGCCGAGTCACAGGAGTGGATCCCGGGTGGCTGCTTTGGCCTGGCCGGGTGGCTGTGGGCACCTGGGACTGGGGGCAGCTTCTCAGAGCAGGAAGTTTTGGTTGGCCAAATAATGATCTTTATCTTTCTGCTCCCAGAGAAGGCTGAGCCCAGGACATGCTGCACCTCTGCCCTTACTGCAGACATGGGACAGATAGTGCAAGCACTGGGCACTGGGTTGATGAGATCCTAAAATCACATTGTGGTATATTTTGGTATTTGGCACTAGCTGGGAAAGGACTATGCTAAGATGTTGTTATTTCACCTGCTGAATTGTTTAAACTGTAGACAAATAGGTTTCTTTCTCTTATTCTTGTTAGAAGGTGGGGAAAGAACAGTCGATTTACTATATACACCCCATTACCTTTTTTTATTCTTGTAACTTTTGTTTCCCTTGTGTTTTACAAACAGTTTTTGGCAAATACATATCACAAGACATCACTGTGTCATCATATCTTGCTCATTGCCTAAAGTGATCCATGAAATGATTCCTGTTCAAGTAAAGAAAGTAAAGAGAATTCTAAAAAAAATTTGAAAATGGACATTTGAAATATACCATGGAAACAGGTGCCAGGCATTTATCTGGAATGAGATTCATTTTGGCAAGTGAGGAAACTCTCAGCAAGATAATTTATTGAGGCATAGGTTTGAAGATTGCCAGGTCTGCTCTAACCACCACAAGAAGCAAACTTTGCTTCTTCATCTTTAAAAAAAAGTCAAAAAGATAAGAGCTCTCAAATGTTTTCTGCCAGTAGAATATAACACAATTAAGCAAATAGTAGAATAGTAGTGATTTTTCATGGCAAAACTGTTCTTGGTGTGCTCTGTAGTCTGTCACATTCTCACAGAAGTGATGAGTGCCATTTTTTGCCTTATCTTCTTCCACTTCCCAATATTTTCTTTTCCCATCCCTCAAATAACATTCAGGCCTTTCATTAACTTCAAATGAAGAGAAAGTGAACAGATTTTCTGAAAATAATCTTAGAATGGAGATAAACACCTTGATTGAAATATTTCCGAAAACAAACTCTCCTCATAGTAAAAAATCAATGAGAAAAGTGTTTTAGGTTTTTTTAATGAAGGCTTTAATATCAGACACATATTTAATACAATTTCTTAAATGAGAAATATATTTTTTCACTAAAGAAAATTATTTTCAAAAGTGTTTTAAAGAGCTGAAGGTCTTGGATCAAGTCTAAAAACAGCCCTAAAATAGAGTTCAAAGTCCATATTTAAATTTAAAACTACTAAATTGGGTAACTTCTTTTTATAGAAGATATGATACCTAGAGCTTAAACTTTACCCTCTTTGTTGCATGGAGTGTTCCCCTTACCTGACCATGTTAGACCGTGGTCTAACCATGTTAATATATTAAGCCAAATCTAAAAATACTGAAAAGAGAAGATAGTTTGGTACACCTCATGCTTTATGTGACTTGTTATATTTATTAACTATATATATAGTTTGTAAATAAGTAGAAAAATGTGGAAAGCAAAGCTTAAGCAGACCTAAATTCCTTGGAGAGGGGAATCCAGTGAGAAAAAACCCCTATCGAATCTCTGTCTATAAAGGTAAATATTCATTAAATATGCAGAAGTGGAACATAGTTTACCCATATGTCTGCTCTCTCAAGTTTCGTGCGACTCTTTGAGCCTGGATTTTCCATGTTGGCACATAAGTTAGCAAAATTGATGCTCTTGTATGTTTAGGCTTGGTTCCCCCTTGCCTGGGAAGCAGAAGGAGTTATTAATAGCTATTACTACTAAAATGGTTTGTGATTTCAGGCTGTATCAAACGTGTGACTGTGTTCCTGCTGCATGAGGGACCAAAGCACAGGCAGGGCTCAGAATCTCCTGCTACGGAGGTTGCCAGATGTTTGTTGTTTGCCAGATTTTAAACAATTACAAAATTTCCACCATATCTTCAGAGCACAGCTTCCTTCCCTGCCCCCTTAGCCAACTTTCCCTCTCCCCTCCCCTTCCCTTGGCTTTGCTTGTAGCTGTGAGTGCTCGCTGTTCCTGTGGATCACAGGCGCTGGTTTCTGCTGACTGCGAACATTTATTTACGTTCAGGCATTTTGCACTCTTAGGCCCACAAATGAAGGCCAGTGAATGGGAGGTTTTCTAAAAAAAAAATTACCTGAAACCTCTGAGAGGGGGAGAAATAATTTAGACCTTAAAATATGACTGAAATATATGCCTAACAGCTGAATACAAATTCATAGTTCTTGATAATGAATTGACATATATTTCAAATCCTGGTAATTTCAGTGTTCTTATGAGATGTGTGTTAAGTTCAGCTGTGCTTTTCTCAGAAATTTGTAAAACAATTTCAGATCACTGTGGTTCTGGGAATACACAGTGCAAAAGATGTGGAGATCACACCGTGTGAAGTACATGACCTTACATGAGGTTTTAAATGCATTAACATTTTTTCATGAATGAAATTGTTTAGTGTTTAATTATAGCTAATATCCAGGGAAGATACTTCTAGTATGTGGTGTTACAGAGCCGGGAGGTAGTTGCATAGTACAAGAATTAATGAGTGCTAATTTTGTCAGCAAATTTGAAGTATTTTAATAATAGAGCAAGTGTTTAGATGCTATCTCTAAATTCAGAACCTACCAAACAGATATGCAGCCAGACTATTTTCATCCAAGTGTCACTGTTTCTCAAATCAAATCCATCCATATCCATCCAAATACAAGCTTACAAAGGGATCTAGAGGATAGACTCCAATTGTCCAAAACAATGTATAGATGTTTGAAATAAGAGAAGCTATTTTTGTCTATCTACCATCCTTCCTTGTCCACATATTTGCTCATATTATATGACCAGGAACTTGCTTTGTAGCCTTTTCCTTACTACTGTCCTTGCATTGTATGGATGCAGTTCCAGCTTTTGTGAAGGTGAAGCAGGACCCAGAGAAAAGTGTTTACCTTTGCCCTGTATCATGCTGAAAGCAGCTGGCTCACTCACTGAAAGGAGTTTAGATGACCTACGGAAAAGTTGATACACCAACCTTCAATTACAGTCTAAGATCTTCCTGTCCATGCTAAGGACCAAAATAAGATTGTTCTGGCACCCTCTTTGTTTTTATAGTCCTTATTTGTTGCTGCATTGTTTAGCGGAGTTCGTAGTTATTATTTGAGTATAGTTCTTGTAATTTAATAGTCATCTGTGATAACCAAAGGCTGTTTTGTCTGGGTCAACAAATCAAACATTTCCTAGGAAAAGTGGAAGAGTATGCACAAATTGCAAGTTGCTGTATTGTATTAAGTTTTCTGGGTGTGCCATTATCAGTTATGTTGTTTTGGTTTTGTTAACCGTGAATTGTAGAGATTTTCAGAAGCATAGCTTTTGTTAAGACCTGAAAGCACCTCATGGGGAAGAATTGTTATCTCATTCTACTATGTGTTGACTGGTTTAGGCTTTTTTGTTCCTGTTCTAGTACCCTTGACTGTCAAATGAATTGGATTATTCCAGTACATTTCCCTCCCACTAAACCATTGTATTTCTTCTAAGGTATTGTGTACTCTCAATTTAAGAATTTGGATTTTTTAGTTGTATGTTCAAGGTTTAGATGTTTGTATTTTGTTTGGAAGGTACTTCTATGACTTCTGGCATCTGTTTTGAAACAAGCTTTGAAGCACATGTGAGAAATACCTTACTGGATGTTAGCTATATGGTTTCATAATGTATATGCCCTAAACATTAACTTTGAAAGTAGATATTATCAATACTATCTGAAAAATAACCACTGAACAACTTAAAATGTGATCAAAATCCTGAGATTTCAATGTAGCCAATTTCCTTTGGCTTCTAGGAGTTGGGCTGGCTTGTAGCTGACACTCTCAGTGTCTCCTCTGTGACCAAGTACTGTACTTTGAGATGTCCCAAGAAACTTTTTCCTAGAGTTTGACTCCTCTTGGCTGTGTGCTTGAGCAACAGGAAATCCTCTTCTCAAAGATGCCTCTGAAATACTCTGGAGATAGTGAGGTAGCAGTGGAAGCTATCCCCTGGAATGGTGAATCTACTTTGATCTTCCCAACAGCTATCTTGTGGCACCTATATCAGTTGACATGCAGTTGTTCTTTTCCTTCAAGAACGTGGGTGTATGAGAGCAGTGCTTTCTTAGGCAGATAAACTCTAAAACAAACAAAAGGAAGAACTTTTTTGTTTTCCTCTCTTTTGTCCTCCCTTTGGTAGCTATGATACAAAAACAGAAAACCAGAACAGATAAAAAGACAAGGTATCTGGAGATCTCATATAGATGCATTTTTCTAAAGCTCTATTAACTAACTACACATATTATTTGAGGGAGTTTAGAGTATTTATATGTTTTGCCTTTCTCTTGGAAGCTAACCAAGAGCTCGAAGTTTTTCACACTTTCAGTGTAGTGAAATCAGTAAGTATGTAGTTCCTTAATGACTACCTAAACAATACTTTCATTGTGTGTTGATTTTAACATAATCTTTTCATTTTTCAACATTCATAATGCACATCTGGAGCCTTGTTGCTCAGATGCATTATTTTGTGTTAGATCAACTCTAAAACAAACAAAAGGAAGAACATAGATTTCACCTCTATTACAGTCTCCACTAGATCTGGCACAAATGCCCATGGGCCTTAGTTTTAGCTCACAGACTCTGGAGTTACTCAGTGATTGTGGCTTTAGAGGTGCAGTGCAACATGTAGATGGCAGAGTACCAGTAGCTGTGCACAGATGAGAAATCCTTAATTTAACAGTTCCTCCAATTTTGGTGTATGTAAAGGTTAAAATAACATGCACATTGGGATTATTATTAATCCAGAGTCTGTAAACGTGGTCTCTTAGTAACCTGATGGTAGTAGGGAAGAAGCTCAGAGTAGAGCCACTTCAAAAATACACTGGTTGCCCCAGTTGAACCCATGTTGACATTTAAATAGGGTGTCATGTTCCACAACAGATGAGAAACAATGCTTGGCAAGAAGACCATTTCAAGAAGTGTACAGGAAAATGGGTCTACTTTCTCTTTTCCCAGTGGTGGACGAGCTATTTTGGTGCTGGAAACTGTTCCTGTGTGAAGTGTATGGGAAAGAAATAACAAAAGTATGCTGAACCTGGAGAAGGAAAAAAAAATATTTCACAGAGGGTAGCACAGAACAGCCTTAAGCCTGTACTTTTACCTGGGGAAACTAAAACCTGGCCATATGGCAAGAAGAAGTTTTGCAGAAGACTAGTAACTAAAATCTTTAAAAGACTGGACTTTTGGAAAGAACTCTCTTGGAGGAAGTAGGAGCAGTAAAAGTAGTAGCTGGACTGACTTTTGCTTCTGGAGGAGTGCTGGTGGTATTCCACAGCCAGCTCATTGGCAGTAGTAGAAATAGCAGGGGTTAATCGTTAACTGGTTTGATGTTTGTCTGATTTTAACACACTGCTGCCAGAGCAATGAAGTATATTATGAATAATATAACAAAGCAAATATTTGTAATATTTTTACTGCTAGCCCAGGTGTGTAGATATATATAAGCTATTCTATTACCTGCATGTGGGACACAATACTTTAAAACTATATAATTAGCCTATCACTGTAAGTAATAGCTTCTTTAAAGCTGCTTCTTTGTTTAGATTGCCTTAGATACACAGTTGAGAGACTGGTAATTTAAAGCTTCATTTTCAAAACATACTATTTTCTCCTTGTTTTCTGAATAGATCAGTAATAAGAGTAAAATCTTGGCACGTTGTGGTCAGTGGAAACTATTGTCTTGGACTATGGATCCTATTTATCTAAACACATGATTAATCTAAGCTAGCTGTGGGAAAGACTGACTGGAGTGTTCATTTGTAACTTTTCTTAGAGGAAAAGGTGCTCTTGCATCTTGAGAAAAGATGCTCTTGCATCTTGAGATCTAGGAAAGCAGGGTCATTCATCAGGAAAATCTTCCCTGAGAGTTGGAAAAGTAAAAATTCAGTCTACAGTGATTTAGGAATTAGTTTCCTGGGTAAAAAGTATGATGTAGTAGCTCATTCCTTTCTGTTTTAAGCTTACACAACTTCCTGCCAGGGAGGAAGCTGATGTTCAGGTGACGAGTCCATACTGTGGTAGAGCAGATGTTGTGACTCTGTGTGGTGGGTAAGGCATTCCTCTCTTTCAGCAGGAATTAGTTTGAGCTACAGAAGAAGGAATATCTCAGCTGCCTGGTAATCATACTGGGATGTTTTTAACAAGATTTAATAAACTTTGACAGGAGCAGGTAGAGGATAAATCAGCGAGACATCCAAGAGCAGGGCTGTAAGGTTGTGAGAACATGCTATTTAGTTGGCCCGTGGTAAGAGGCACCTTTTTCATACTGGTGCCTTTAAAAGCTGCCTGATTTGAGGTTATTTCCACTGTCAGTGAGTTTGGGATTTTTTTGTAAGGCTAGCTTTGGACCATGTTTTCTGCAGACTCCCTATACATACTGAGTGTTGCTTGAAGTGTGGATGAGCACATTTAATTTTCAATTCTTATCCTTCATTTTTTAAAATGATTTGTATAATCTAAAAGAAAATCACAAAACCGCAGTTTGAAAGTATATTTTTAATATTTTATCAGCCCTCCATAAGGGCTAATATTAGGATAAAAAGGAGGAGATTGTGCAGAAGAAGTTCAATAACTTGAAATGCCAGTGTTGTGAGAGTTTACTTGGTTTGTTTTGTAAGCCAGTCCAATCAAATTAAAAGCAGACAAAAATAAATTTGGTTCAAAGTTGGCTCACCTCAGGTTTCAGCAGGAGCTGTGAAAGCCAAGTTTAAATTGGGACAGGAAGGGAGGGAATGTGGTCAATAGCCTTAAACTTGAGCATTTTAAATAGGAAGTCTGTTTATGACTCCAATAGCACTTGCTGTTCTGATTTGTTTAGAAAAGCTAAAACAATTCAGAACAGTGGAGTTGCTTGAGGCTTTTCTGGCTGGGATTGAACTAAACTTTGTCAGAAATTTAAGCTCATCTCCAGGCTTTGATTCATCCAGTTAAGCGATGTGATTCCAATTTTTACTCAAGGCACCATCTTGGCATTACTTTCTTCATTTTGCAATATTGAGCAGAGCATCAATATTTCCTAGTCTTAAGAATACATTACATAACTTATTCCGTGTGCTTTTCTAAGAGTAGGTTTGATTTTATCATAAGTATAAAAATACTGTTTCAAGGCAGTATTAATGAGTGTAATATGGGGTCACAAAAATTTTTGAAGGGGAATATATTGATATTGCTCACTGCTCAAATGTGGCAGGATTAGTGTGGCTTATATTTGATGGGAGAAACAGAAGAGAAAGTGCTTACTCAGAGAGGTGAAAACTAAAAAGGATATAATTGCTAAATTTTGCCTGGGATAAACATCTTCTCCCTTCCAAAACCTGCACA
Source organism: Thryothorus ludovicianus (assembly GCA_013397245.1). Taxonomy (NCBI): domain Eukaryota; kingdom Metazoa; phylum Chordata; class Aves; order Passeriformes; family Certhiidae; genus Thryothorus; species Thryothorus ludovicianus. Next base: position 849,931 of record VZTB01011423.1, on the reverse strand, counting down.
GAATTTTCTATAGGCAAAGCCTTTACATTATTTATTTCATTTCATTTCTTTTCATTCCTGAGCTTAACCTTCTTCTCCTCCCCTCATGCTTACACATCTTCTCCTCCTGCCCCCACACTAAAATGCCAAGGTTTTCAACAAGGCAGTTCTCACAGCAATCTGCTGAACTATTGAAACACTACTGACTCAAAGCATCATCTTTGCTGGTTCACTAGTGCTCCTAGCTGGATAGTTCATTGATTTATGTAATACTTCATATTTCTATATGTACAATTTATATAATTTGTGCAATACATTGTATTTATGTAATTCTGGCAAATAGTGGGGACAGGAATTTTGTTCAAATTGCTGTATTCAAAATTCATGGGCTGCTGATGTGGAAGAAAATAACCACATCCTTTGATCAAACAACAAAACTCTAAAACTGCAGCAAACAAATTTGACAGAAAGAATACATGCATATGCAGTTGGAATTGATGCATCTTTAACTTAGTTCATACCAAGTTGTTATTCATACATTTGCTACGTGTGATGTTCACAATCCAAATCAGATCTTGCATCTCTGGGGTCACTTTACAAATTACTGGTTAGAATATTTCAGGTATCTGTAACACTGATAGACAGATCTCAAGATGGCACCTCTTTCTGATCTCACAGCTGTAATGGGAAGATGTGCTACACGTTAGAAGTCATAGCCCAGAATTTGCAGTCCAGGTGTGGAGCATTCAAGGGACTTGTGATGATAGTTCATGGTTTTCCAGAGTGAAGAGTTTTATAAAATTCACTGGGAAACATGTGGGACACATGCACGTGCCCCCTTTGCTCTGTCCCTAATAAGTCCCAGCAGCAGTTTGGACAGTTCTGTGGGAGCACTGCAGCCACCCTCCAGCCCTACTGAATGGTGTAGGGAACCACTGGAATATGTTGGCAGAGCTGGAATTGTAATGTGATGCAGAAGATCATGCATATGTTATGAGAAAGATGTGATTTCATAAATCTGTCAGCTGTGAAGGGGAGGTGATGGTGGTTTGTAGGCTTAATGAGACGTTAGTGAACAGTTATTGTTAGTGGCATAGGAGTGAAGAAACTGTGGAATTTGTCAGGTGTTTCATTCTACAGGGAAGAACTCAGTACATATTGACAGCGTTTGGATTTGTACTCTCAGAGTACCAGGAGTCTAGCACCAGGATTTTCTTTGGAATTGCCCTAGATCGTGAAACACATTGGTCAGGGAAGAAATTAAAACTACATAATGGTTAAGGCTTATCCAAAGAATAGCCAAATTGCTTATATTCCTTCTCCCCACTACAGCCACAAGCTGTGCTCTCTCTCCTGGTTTTACATAAGGAGTATGACACTCACATTTGAAGAGCAGGGGAGGTGATCTTAAAGAACTTAAAAGGAAACTTAAAGGAAAGAGTTACTCTCATCTTGAATTCAAGGTAAGGGAATATGGAGCTGACAAGCATTCCTCCCACTAATATTCCTTTTCTGTCAAATACCTATATTATTTTCTTTGTCATCTGGATTCTCTGCATCTGGATAAAGATCTTCTCTCTTTTCCTTTCTTCTCTCCACCTGCACTAAATTTTGCTGCTACTGAGCAGCACCTTTTTATTCCCATCATTTTTCACTACAGCTTCAATCTCCTTTTCTTATTAGCTCTTCACTCTTTAATTTTAATAGCCCTGCAATCATACATTCATGTATGCAGTTTGTCTTTTTAAAAAAAGTTTGATTCTTAAGAATTTTGCTAACATTTCTTCAAAACAAAAGCATAAAAATGCCAATTGCAGCATTTTTCTTAGTTTTTCAGTTTTCTGCCAGTCATGTTATGTAAACTGATACTGTTGGAGCTCAGTTTAAATTCAGTGCCTAGCCTGTCTCTTGCATCCTCTCTCTTCAAGTGAAAACTAATCAGCTAGAAATTAATTTGGGTATATAATTTTTTCAGATACACTGTCTTTTAGGCATAGAACATGTGCCTGGGCATTTGGACTTGAAATCTTGTTTTCCCTTTACTTTTTTGAATGTACAGTGAATGCTATACTCTAAATCCAGGGAAAGTGTTGAGACAGAGGACATTTTCAGAGTCTAAGCCATGGTTTGAGCAGTCACCTTTATATTGCAGGAAAAGAACAGCAACATTTTGAAAAGCTGATGTGGTAAGGGTAAAGAAAAATATAGCTGTATATCAGATTTACATATGCATTTATTTACAGATGCTCAAGTTAAGAACATTAATGTTGTCTGTTTCCTCTCCTGCCCCTTGCCCCAGTCCCTATAAATGTGCCAAAATTCAGAGCAATCCAAAACAGTCCATATATTTTGCTTTGTTTTCTGGTCTGTTGAAGTACCCTTTTACATAGAAGAACATTATCTGTTTACATATTACTGTGGAAATTTGACTTTGTGGAGACAATGAGGAGGCATTTTCATTCTGGGGGGATTGGCAGCTGCTAAGTGTGCAGAAACATTCTTAGTTTCAACCAAGAACAATCTTGAAAGTTTCTCTTTGTGTAATAGACTTAATGATGCTTTGTTCTTTCTGATTAAGCAATAAACACAAACACATTCCAGCTTGGATGTGCTGGCCTGCTCCTCTGGAAGAGGTAAGGGCTCGTCTTGGCTGCACAGTTTCTGCGAAGGGAAATAGTGTCTCCTTCATTTTCTGGAATTCTTTGAATTTGTTTGGGGAGTAGTGAAGCTAAGATAATGAGCAGACAATTTTCTTCCTGTTTCAAAGGCCTGTCACAAGTTATATTGGGGAGGGGTCAACTAAGTACTGAAACGGTCGTGACAAATTATTCTCATGATATTAATGTGTTGTCTGTTTGTCTGTGTTAACAATGGATTCATGAGAAAGTTATATGTCTTTATATATCTGTCAGTAGGCTAAGGAGATATTTTGGCTACACAAATCTAGTAAAGGCTGAGGAACTTGGAAGGGGACCAAGCTAGGGAAATCAGCTGGAAGATTTCTGCATTTTTGTCATTAGAAAACCTATATTTTGGCACAGTTACAAAAAATAAGGACTCCTCTTTTTTGCTTTTGAGACATGTAGTGGTATACTTGCACTTGTTGGGAGTTTTTCTTTTTTTTTTTTTTAAAGTAACAGATTTTCTCATTTGAGTGTCCAAAAGCAGTTCAAATACATGTGATCACATACTAAACTTTTCTTTCAAAAGCTCCGTTTCCTTTTTACAGCTCTTCACAGGTTTGCTTTGGGTGGATCTCAGGCTTGTTTATCTATGCTGATCATCACTTGCAGAATTTTAACTTTAATCTGTGTGGCAAATGGCATTTCAGCTGCCCTGTCACAACAGTGTTCCCACTTTGCTTGTTCAGCACCTCAGCTGGTGCACATCTTCCCCAGTTAGTACAGTTCTGAGGATGCCCAGGTACATATTTCTTCAGAGTCTGTTCTTGATGTGTTGCATTAGACTTCCCTCCATCCCACCATTGTCTTCTTACCTACCAAAGGCTTTTTGGTAAAATTTTGCCTTAAATGCATATTAACATTTGCCTTCATACCTGTGCTCTTCAGCAACGTGCAAGCTAGAGTGAAACAAAGAATCAGTAAATACATTAGAGATGCTTCTTAAAATATCAGTAGTTTAAAATTCAACACATACGCATCCATAGATGGAGATAGTTTGGAGACTTTCTTTCATGTCACTACTAGAGATCCTAGAGATGGTATTTGTAGAGACTATTTTGGGAGGGGGGATAAAAAGAATGTTGAAATAAAATATTAAATGGAATCAGGAGGCATCTAGGAAAAATTCTGCCACCTCCAACCTCAATGGTTGTCACGTACTCCTCAGAGATTGAGAAAAAAATCTGGTAGCTGATGAATGGTTTCATTTTTTTTTAATTATGAAACCTTGATTGATTGCAATGTTGGTTGTCTTCTTATGACCTAATTTACCTCTCATCTTTTCTAATTCAGATCTTAGTCAGAATTGCATAATTTACTAAGTACTGCAAATAGAGATTCAAAATAAATTTTCAAGTGGGCTAGCTATGTCTTAAAAAGAGATGGGAAAGAAAAATGGACTTCATCCAGGAAGAGAGCTAGAGGGCACAGCCTTCAAGCTATGCCAGGGGAGGTCCATGCTGGACATCAGGAAGAATTTTTTTTTCACAGAAAGGATGATTAGGTTGGTGTGGAGTCACCAACCCTGGAAATGTTCAAGAAACAGCTGGATGTGGCACTTAGTGCTGTGGTCTAGTTGACAAGGTGGTGATTGGTCAGAGATTGGCTTGATGATCTTAGGGGTCTTTTCCAACCTTAATAATTCCAAGATTCTATGATCTGTGTGCACTTACTTATGTTTACATTAACTTGTCTTCCCTCAGGTCTGCATGAGATTCTTCATTTGATGCCTTAATTCACCTCTGAAAAACTCCTGCATCACCATCAGTTCTTTCTCCTTCTGCATTCTTATGTTTTTTTATGCACTTTTGAAAGGAAGTCACCAGGAGCAGTGGATCATAACCTATTTTTTAGCTGAGCATTGATTGAGAAAATTACCATCTTTGTTCATTTGAAGCATTCGGGCTTTTTTAGTCACAGAAGAACACTTCGCAGAGCACCTGACTAAATTCAAAACAGTTAAATGAACCATATTTATGTTCTTAAGGGGAGGTCTTTACCTACCTGGAAGCTGTGAGTTTGCCAAATCATTGTCATCAGTGGACACTCAGGTGACACTGGAGATAAACCTGAGAGGTGCAGCATGTCAGTAGGAACACTGATGACAGGTACACTGTGCAGATTTGTGAGAGGTGGTTTCATTGATGGCAGAACAATGGACAACATTAATGACACTTTTGAGCATGATTTGCTGCTTGCTCTTCCATTATTTCCATGGTATTCAGCTTTACTATTATAACAGAAGAAATTACTTTTAAGCAGGGGAAAATTGAACAAGAAAACAGAAACATTTCATGCAACTTGAAATCCCTTTTTTTTTTTCATGTGATCTACAGCTTGAGGCCCCTTCCATGTGTCCCTCAGAAACCACACTGCTGTAAATGATGATGCTCATCTTCCAGCTGGAGCAGGCCACATGTCCTCAAGTGTCTGTGGAAGAGTCTTGGACAGTATAATCCTTCCCCATCAAGCTCGTGTCCTCTTTGGCCGAAATGCAGATCTTGCATCTCATGCTAGATATGCTTTTGGTCCTGTGAAGGAAATGTGTAACAGCTTGCTGTCCTCTAACCAAAGCATGCCAAACATGTGGGGGAGGAATACTTTTGGACCTGTAAGATATGTGGTAGTGGAGTCAGGGAGAGGACTGTGTAGAAGGGGTGATTGGAACAGATCCTTCCTGGTTCACTCCTTGCTCCCATGTAGGGGAAGAGAGGGGATGGCTTCAAGGCTGGTGCCATCTGATTCTTGAACTAGGCTTTTAGAGGAGACACCCCTTGATGTGCTTTGCCTGTGGTTCAGCAACCATACTCATATTAGTATGGCTTCACTGAAACCTTTGCTTTTAAGACAGCTTCAGAACCTGATGTTGCTCTGGTCTGAAGGCCCTTTATTTTTATCATAAGTAATGCTTTAAAAGAATAATTGATACATTTTGTGTTATGAATCTGTAGCAAAATAGTTGATGCCATTTTGGCAGCAGCCTTTTGTGCATGAATTTGGGGGAATCTGTTGTCTTCTTGCTACTGTTCTGGGGCTTGAAACTGTAAAGAATGGCACAGCTAGTGATCTGCAATAAAATTCAGGTCGGTCTTTCCTTCTTTAGAGAAATTATTTATAAATGTCCTTGTTGCCAGGCACTTCATAACTATATAAGTGGGAGAACCTCTTAGTGATATACCTTAATAGCAGAATTAATGATGTTTGAACTTAAGTCTGTTTGTTGAGACTTCATTAGCTTTTCAGCCGAGAAAGCCAGTGGGGGAGAATGTACTCCAAACACGAGTTGTGCACTGGGGCACGCCTGGAGACAAGCAGCCACCTAAGGCCCCCTTTCTCACTATTAAACTGCTGTTGCTTCTTTCATGAGTTACATCTCTTGTGGATTTCTTTCACCTTTTAGTTTATGTCTGTGCTGGATATCTTTTGTTGGTTTAAATTCTACATGTGTGTGATTACCATCAGAAAAGTATTTGTGTGTGTGTATATGTACACATTTTTTTCTCAGGTTTCTGTAATGTGTTTCATGACTGAGCATGAAACACATGAGCTATTTTTACACAGTGATGAGTCCTTAGATAAGCCTGTTTAGGATTTGGTTTTGCTTTGATTTTGGTTTCAAACTGTCTGAAATGGAAGCTTGGAAACTTGGAAGCTTGCTAACCAGTACCTAACCTGTGTTGATGAAAGGTAGTCCATATATTAAACTTCTTAATGTCCTGCAGCAAACTTTTTCAGTTTTTTAGAACAAGATCTTCTTATAATCATAAGTGTGAAATTTAGTGCTGTGTATTACAGTACTGGATTTTTTGCAGAAGAGCACCCTTTTAATGAGAGTGAATTCCTAGTGCTAAGAGGCAAAAATCATGTTTTATTGTTTTTAGTATTTGGCATGTCCTCAGACAATTTGTTTGTTGTGCTGGATCATCACGGGGTCTGTTAGATCATCTAATTGAAAAAAAGGGAGTTTGTAGTCCTGGAACATCTCCAGAAGTTGTTTGTTCCACAGCCAAGTCCCTCCTGTGCTCTAACTCTGAGGTCATCTCCTCCCGTCATGTTTATTATGTTTAATTTATTTCCCTATTACACACTTGGAATCTATAAATTTGTAATTAAATCTATGATATAAAGTGCATTTTAAAAATAACAAGGTAAATATGTCTCTAAGGTTGGTCACCTAGCCTTCAGCCTTAGGTTGAAGGTTACTCATTTGCTACTACAACAGAAACGTGCTGATCATTGCTTCTAAAATATAGATAAGGGATTGAGCAATAGAAAAAGTTTTTTTAAATTAATATATATTTGTTTGCGGAGAAAAAATCACCATGCTTTGCTTTTCATGTTTTTACATCTGACTTTTCAGGAATAGTAGATACTTTAGAACATACTCCATTGTTTCTGTTCACAATATCCCAAGTTCTTCCCTCACCAGCTTTAATTAAGTTTTTCTTGAAAAGTATATTTGAGAGTAAGGTGTATCTGGGTTTTTATTGTTCAAGATCATTCAAAACCTAATCTGCTGCTTAAAAGAGGCACTGAGAAATGGGGTGGGACATTAGAATTTTATATACTGATCTGTGAGCAGGAGTTTTTCAGGAAACAGGAGCCTTACTGCTTTTTTTGAGAGAGATTTTTATGCCCCATAAATCAGGAAAGAGAGTTTCAAAGGGCTAGTTCCTTTCTGTATGTAATTACATATTCAGTGCAATCTTCTGAAATGTGTATCATCTGTATTGAAAAGGAAAAGAGGCTGCTGCTGACCGCTCTTATAAGCATGAAAAGTCAGAGAGAGGGGGTTTTAAAGTTTATATCATTCTTTTATGATGGTTATGGGTTCTCACACAACTTTTTGAAATCTTCTGTATGATTTCCTGCAAAACTGATGCTGCTGGCATTGATTGTTGCAATGGATGTCAGGTATTGAAGAGGCCCCAAACAAGAGAGTACAGAGAGGTGGTTTGGCGGGGGCAAGGGGGAAGAAAGAAATTTATCAAAGAAGGCATCTATAAGAATTAGAGAATGTAATTGTTCATAAATTAATAGGTTAGTCCTGACAATTAGACTTGGAAAGCAAGTAGAGGAGATCAGGGCACAGAAAGAAAAGGAAGGTGGTATTCCTTAATGCACTTACTTCCTATTCTAAAGATAGCTATCTCGATAAAAATGTCAGTGGTATGACAGAGTAATTGTAGACCAGGATGTATTCAGTTTGCTCCAGCTGCCTGACCTTGCCTAGCTGTTGTCTGAAATGAAACAAGCTGTGTTCTGATCAGCACTTTCTCTGGGCTGCTATGGAAAGTTATGTAAACCCCCACTGGTGTCTGTGTAGATTTTGTGACCTATGGCGCTGAATCCTGTTTGCTGCAAATTTTTAAAGCTCAAAGGAAAATTGTTCTGTGTGCCCAGCTCTGCCATGCCTCTCAGAACACCTGGAATAATTCTTATTTGGGCTGTCTGACCTGTCAGGAGCTAAAGATTAAAACTGGCTAGCAGCCCAGCGAGGGAACAGCTTCCTCATGTAGCTCATCTAATCACTGGGCTGTCATTTTGCAATGTAACCAATCTTGCTTAACTTAGGTTGACTTTGAGTAGCTTGAACCTAAGTCTTCTGGCATTTTTATGTGGAAAATATAGATCTTTCTTCTCCTTCCACCTTCTTCCCCCCAGAAAGGAAGTATGAAAGAGCAAGGTCCACCTTGCACACTGAGACTGTGTGACAAAAACTGTGGCATTTGCAGATGGATTCCAATAACTTCAGCACATCAGCAGATTCTGCAAACTTTCATGTTTGAAAGTGATGTATTATCATAATTTCACCTACTCTTGATCTAAAAGTCTTTCTGTATTCTGCCTCTCAGGATTTTTGAGGACATGTATGCCTGCATCATAAGTGGGTTGATATGGACAGCTCTTTAATACAAGTTGTGGAAGTCAGTATCAATAGTGAAGAGCAGCTCAAAAATAAAAGTAACAAAAATGCCACACAAATAGGGTTATACCTGCAGAATGATGTCTAAATTTCATAATGTGCATTTTAACTTCATTGCAGCACTCTACAGTGATTCTTTTAAAGTTTCAAGCAGGTGTTTATCTAAAACAGTTTAATTTAGGCATATGCATGATCTTGTTCAATTTATAGAAATATATACAGATTTTCAATATTCCTTATCTTGCATTTTGATAAAAGATTTGGTCATTTGGAGAAAAAAAATTCTGAAGTAAGGCAGTCTTTATAGGCCTTGGATCCTAAGGCAATTTCATCAGACTTCACAAAAACTCTGCCAGTAAAGGAGAAGACTGTCCACATTTGGATGGCTGGGAGCCCATGAAAAAGTTGATGGATTGACTATAACACTAACTTTAAATGAGGAAATAACTTCATACCAAGAGAGAACATTTTTGTGTGTGTACATACAAACCAATAACATACCTATTACCTTAGGCTTTTAATTACATGATTCTGCATGAAGAAGAGGGAACCTCTGATATGTTGCTTGCTTTTAATTTTTATTTTAAGGGAAATTCAGGCTTGCCTCTGTGTGTTGATAGGTAAATGCTAATTTTCATATGTATTAGCATCAGTACACATAAGGCCTTTTATTCAAATTGTACCAGCTTGCAGTTGTGGTAGAATTTAGAGGAGGAGGAATTTAAAATACAAAAAAATATTACAAAGAATAATGCATTATCACAATCCCTGTAGTGAATAGACACAGAGTAGTTTACATTTGAAGCATTTTTCTTCTTCCATCTTCGTGAAGCATCACTGAAGTTGGAATTGTTTTCATGAGATGCTGAAGACTTGAATTGCTTGCCTATATGGATTTTCTCATTGCTTGAGGTCATTGGATGCCTTATGGACTGAACTGAATAGCACTGTATTGAAAGAACTATTCCTTTTAAGTGAAGAAAAGCATTAAAATGTATTATCATTAACTTCTTAAAAAAAGAAGTGGATTCATTAATACCACTAAAAATGATGAAGTAGCAGCAGAGTTGTTAAACTGCATGCAGAAGCTCTGTCACTTGCTGGTGACCAGCTAGTTTGACTGGTCACCAGCTCTGCACTTTTACTTTCCAAGCTATTTACACATCACTGAGAATACTCTAATTTTGGCTTGCTGCCATGCAATGCAGTTGCTCAGCTGTATTTCCTGCTAGTAACCTTTACTTCCATTTCACAGTCATTTCTGGGCACTGATTGTTAGATCTCTAGATGCACTCACCTTGAATCCTTTTATAGTTTGGGAAGAGAAAAAGGCATTTCAAGGGAGGGATTGGTCAGATAATAAGCTAATATTTTTTATAATTAGATTTTAAACATCTGTGTTAGAATGGTTTTAATTGTGACATTGCACCCCACATTTGACTTACTATAAGATTCAGTCCTTTGTGCTGCAGTTGCTTAAAATTGTTACTGATGATGGAGTTTTGCCTAATGTGCAGGGTTTTAACTCTTAGTGGATGTAGCATCCTGTCTTCGTTGTGCATGATTATAGCAGATTTTCTCTGTGACCCACAGCAGAGGTTTCATTGATCTGTTAATCCCAAAATGTAGAAGTGAACAGATTCCAAGCATAAACTTGGAATATGTAATAAAAATATTTAAATCTGGGGTCAGGGTTTTCATGTGCCAGGTAAATAAAAGAATTTAAATTAGAAAAAAACACCATAGTATGCACTTGGAATAGAGGAAGCTGAAAAAAAACCAAAAAAACCAAGAAAACAAACAAAAACACCCTCATTATTTTTTTTTTACTGTATATGGATAATATGGCATTGGTTTTTTTAGTTTATAAGTAATCCAAATACTTCCAAAGTATTTTTCAGTATAAAACATGGCTATGTAAGTTACCATCATGTTTTCAATAACAGTTAGAACAATCATCTGCTAAGATTTAGTTCTTAAAATCTGAGAGTATAACTAAAACAATAATTTAAAAAAGTAATAGCTATATAGTGTTTTTATTTTTATGTCTGTTGATATTTTGAATTTTTGAAGTGCAGCCTATCGATTCAGTATTTTCTAGAAAAGCACAGAAAAGAATCATAGAATGGTTTAGGTTGGGAGGGACCTTGAAGACCATCTAGTTCCAACCCCCACACCAGGGGGGACACACCTTCCACTAGACCTTCCTCTTGCTCATGGCTCCATACCCATTCAATAAATTGTCCATTGTGTACTAACACTAATTCAGGATTCCACAGACAATTGAAATTACTAAGAAACACGGGTTTTGGCAGTACTGGAAGTATTCTGCCACAGCACCAGGTTTTTGTTAATCTTTGGCTGCATGCTCTGTGCAGTTCACAGAAGACAGCCATTGGCTCATGCTACAAATCACATAAAATTTCAGAGATAGCATATGGAAAGTATCCAAGTTAAACTGGAAAATGTAGGCACTTGACTCAGTGACATCTTTTTCTCTTTTCAACTTACCTTCGTGCGGGGCATACAGAGAAATAATCTGACGGTTCAGAGAGCTGTAAATAGCAGAGAAGGTAACCGGGGCTGGGGAAGCAGTATGGTAAAGGCATGAAGGGAGCCTGAGGAGATTCACAGATTAGCAGGAGGGAGGCTATTGTTTGCTGACACAATAGAAGGAACAGGCTCCAAAAGGTGTGTGGACTCCTGCCATCTCCTGCCTCCTTTCCCTCTGCTGGATGGGGCTTCCACAGCAGAAAAAGCAGCTCACCATGGTAAAGTGGAAGCATGATGAAAGGGATGCCCAGGTGCCCTCTCTTCCTTGAGACAGTTGCACTGCTCCTTGAGCTGGACCAGGCTGGATATTGGTGATGTTTTCTCCAGTCATGCTCTTACCAGATCCAGGCTCTTCTGGCAGCTTGAAACTAATTTTTTTTTACTGTCTCATTTACACATGGCTTGCAGCATCTCAAGCCAGAATTATTAAATTAGGTGAAACAGTTCAGTTTGGAATATATTAAATCATTTTCTCTGGTCATGGGAAAGCTCTCTCATACTTCTCTGGAAAGCAGCAACACGCCTGTTGGTTTCTATAAGGCAAAGCCACTGGTCCTGACCCACACTTCTGGATACAACATTGCCTGCAACATCCTTTTGCAGTGCTCCTGCTCTAGCAGGGGGCTGCAGCCCTTGTGCCCGGGCTGGCAAGGCAAGCCATGGTGTGCTATGTGCTTCACCTGTCTGACAAACCCTGCTCCTTCTGGTCTCTGATACCAGCCATCCAGACCAACCTCCTTCATCCCTCTTCTCTGTACCTCTGACAATTTGTGTTCCTTTGTCTTCGAGGGAGGTGACCCATGCTGATCATGTTTTCCACAAATTCCTATAATGTTAGTATTTTTCTCTTTGAGAGGGATACCTTGTTTGATTTGTTCTGGGCCTCCAATTCAGTGGGGCAGGGAGGGCATATCCTTGTTTAGTTTTGATTTGTTTTCATGGTCGCTCTGACAGCTCATGGTCATTCTGGGATGAAATATTTCCGGAAATTAAGCTTTCAGAGGAGAGGACTCTGTGACATGCAGAAGAGCTGCATCTGAGATCCATATACAACTCATATTTAGGGATTTGCTGTATTTTTCATAGTTTCTGCAGCCTCAATAAAATTCTACGAAAATAATTATATGGAATAAACTTCTGTGATGCACTCTGTGCCTTTTACAGATATAAACCCTGAATCTTTCTGAATGTACAGCTGTCCATTCCCAAACATACTATAAATTGTTGCGTGGAACACAAGCATTTGAATGGTACTGAGGAGTTTTAACCTAGCTTAATGTAAGTCATTTGCATGTTCAGACAGAGCATCCTTTTGTGTTTCTTTCTAACTCTCCTCTTTGTATACAGTTACAGTGGTTTGTATTTCTGATAAATATTTTGCAGAGTTAGCCTTTTTAATAGCTGGTTTTCCCTACATCAGCCAGCAGCACCCTACTCTGTCTAAAGGTTAAGAACAGATTTGTCAATGAAAATTTATAGAACTTTATTTTATTTAAATCAAGTGTTCTCAATTAGTGTCCATGTAAAAGAACTATGTAGCAGAATACAATAGTCATAATGTATCTAATGATCTTTAAGTGGCAGATTATGATCATATCTTTATTAGTGGTAGTAATTGTGATGACAGTGTTGCTGACAGGTTAAACCATTTCTTACGACAATAGCTTTTGTGCTGTTGCATTGGGATCAGAAATGCAGTTCCTGAAGATTTGCATACTGTGAAGAATAGGCTGCAAAGACATGGAAGCATAATCTTGTCATTGTGTTTAGTGATGTGGGTGGCAGATTGTGTGTAGCTGATTCTGAGCAGGAAGAGTCTGCATATGGGTAGGTTTAAAGCCCTTTAAATGTTTCAGGATTGGTAGGCAAATTGGTTGACGATGTAAGTGTTGTTGTAAGTTGTTAAATATTCCAAGAAGCTCTAAGCCTTCTAAAACCTTCTCAATGTTTTAAAACATACAGTGCAGTGTCTGAACAGCTGCATTATCTGAAATTGCTGGATTAAACCCCTTTTGCACTTGTGCTGTTCCTAACCTCAGACACTGCTGTGATTGTGCTGCATCATTGGGACATTAGGATTTTAAGGAGGTTGTGAGGCATCAAGCTAGAATAGGTATCCTTAAAAAAACAAACAATCCAGAAAACCCCAAACCAAAAGAAACAACCAAAACCAAGCCTACAATTATGCAGATTGTACAGAAACATGGCACCATTGTTGATAAGTCTGAAACTTTAAACCCCGAGAAAATGTTACCATAGTTCAGGAAATATTCTCACATTGTGCATTTTTATTGTAAAAACAAACTTTTTCTTTGCCAAAGTATGTGAGAAAATACAGATTCCTCAGTAACTTATTAAATGGCTTGTTCCAAAATGTCTGCAAGTTCTGTGGACTTTTCAACCTTTCCCCCTTCTCCTTCGTGCACCAATGCTTTTATCACCTTTCACCCCAAGTGAAATGATCCTATGAGAAATATTTGCTCCAAAGAATCTGCTCCATGTTATACAAGCAACCTAGTAGATGCTGGAAAAAACTTTGGGTTTTAGTAAAAATAAGATCAGTAAAATCATATGGGTTTGAATTTCATGAACTCATTCTATCAGAAAAGCATTTGAGACTAGCAATGAATAAAGTGAATAAGTAAACAGTAGAAAAAGAGAAAAAAGTTGACTTATTTTCCAGGAGATTATCACGCTTTGTTTTCCCCCTCTCCCACATAGGTATGCAGATGGAATAGTCATCTATATAAGTAATCTATCTGCTTAGTCTTCATATTGTCCATTTTCTCTATCCAGAGAAATAAATAAATTCATGTCATGAAACCCTGAAGTTTAATTGTAACATAAACCTCTTTGTGGAAAAGACCACGTGGGTCAACACGCCATGTCTCTTCAATTATGAGCAAATATGTGAGAGCTATTTAATCCAGAGATCATCTGCTTTGTACAAATATACCATAGAAATACTTATAGGAAACTTTAGATTTCGTACCACAAAAGGGCAAGCAGAACATGACTCAACAGGTATTTGTTACAAGCAGATGTATAGTTTAAAAAATTAGATGCATAAGGAGAAAAATACTGGGTTGTTGTTTATTCAGTAAGTTCTGATATTTTATCTGGATTTTCTAGTCATGCAGTCAAGCAAAAGCTGTATTTCTGAGGTAAATATTATTGATGTAAATCAGGTTGTGAGTGCATAAAGCTACCAACTTACTGGCAACATTATTTCCTGAAGCGAATTTTTAATGATTGCTCTTGTGTGTAATTGCATGTTGGGATCCTTAAACAGGGTTAAGAAACAGTTACAGAATTCCTCACTTCATGCTAAGGTAGTTGTATGCAATGATTTTCTATATTTGTAAGAATTTTCTTTTGAGAGATACCACTAACCATGCAGGCACTCACAGGAATTGGAGCATAACTTTTTAAACGTGTAGAGACTTTCTTTTAAAAAAAACCAAAAACAACAAAAAAACAACCATTTCCTGTGGTAGCTAAAACTTAATTTTTCAAGGAGAGAAGTTAAAACAACTGAGAAGAAACTAAAAAGTATCTCTGAGTTTACATCAAGATAGGGAGGTACTACAAGGAAGTCACAGGTCATATGTTTGGGGCAAATGTGAGAAAATCCAGCTTAGCAGAATGTTGTCTAAAGACCAGGGGTGGAGGCAGCCATGCTACCACTGTGAGTGTCCTGTGTTGGAGTTAAAGGTGAGGTTAAGGCACAGCACACGTATGTTCAGTGTCTCACAAGTTAGTTTTCATTCCAGTTTTTTGTTCCTGTCCATATAGTGAGATCACAATAGTTGACCTGAGCATTTACTATTAATATAGTAAATAAAAAAATTATAAAAATACAAAACATTTTACAAACTGCAGACAAATGATTTGGCTTTGCAGTTACAGCTGTGCAAGATGTTAGTCAGCATGTTACAGAGGATCCAGGACATGTCTCCTAGATAGATTTTACTCCTTTTATGAAAGTGGTAACTTCAGCTATAATTCTAGCTGACTTATTTATTTACTGGTTAATTCACTTCTAAATTAGGGCAATATTAGCATGTTTTGCCTGGCTTTATTTAAATCTATTTAATCCTGATGACTCTCCTAAACAACTGATTAGAACTAATTTTCTGCTGCCTTAAAATGGGAAGGTATTACTTTGTTCAGGGGAGGGGTGGGGGGGAAGTTGAGGAAATGCCCTTGGAGTGTCCAGCTAAGTGAAATTATTCATAAGCTGGGGTACTGACAGAAAACTGCCTCCTGTTTGCCAAAAATGTACCATAGCTTATAATACTGTTGTCTTACAAATTCATCAAAAGATGTGTCCCTTTTGCTTATTGCAAATGCATCCGTGTCATTTTGTTTAACAATGTTATTTCATTGTAATATGTAAAAATATTTAAACCACAGGAGATTGCTTAGTCTTTTAAATGCTATTAGGACGTTGCTGGATTCATGTTAGTTTCAATCAGCTGCTTCTGCCTCTGGTACCAACAGATGGACGTGTGTGGAATGATGCCATGTGAGTCTCTCTTCATAGATAAGGAATTTCTAGTCAGAAAAGACAAGAATAAACACCGGAATTATTTTACCAATAAGGGTCTAAAGGAAAACCCTGAGCTAATGGGATGGCCATGGCAGAAGTTCCCTGTTCCCTCCTCTTTCGTGTGGGATGTGGATGAGGAATAAATAACTAGCTTGGATGAGGAATAACTAGCTTGAATGAAAGAGGATTGTCCTCTTTTAGTGTAATCACACTGCAAATCTGCTTTTCACCTGATGCTTTTCCACACAGGCTTCCCGAGGAGCATCTGGCTTCTGCTTAGATCAAATCCTCTCTTTCACAAATGCTTTCTCAGGGCTAAAGGCTATCATTGTCATTTCTGTGAACTGCTGCAGTTTTTCTGCCTGCAGTTTTTCTATGGAAAACTTTTTTCTTCAGACTATTATCTTTAACCCACACCCTTCTACTCCATCACGTCACCTGTTTTCTTCCCTTTGCTGCTTTCTCCCTTTTGTTCCCTGTGCTGCACAAAGATGGGAGAGGAGTGGGCAGGGGAGAAACTGAGGTCAGGTGAGTTACATTGTGGCAGCTGCCAAGTAAAGGAGTATGGCTTGGGAATGGGGACAGCAAACTATGGGAAGGAGCCAAGGAAACTATTCAGAGCTTTGCCAGGCCCCTCAGCATTGCCTGACCCTCTCTGCATCAGTGAATTTGTCCTTAATCAATGGACATGAAGGCAATTTCGGATCAGGTCCACGGCCACTGTGGAAATGCATGCCTCATCTTTTCTGGCATCCCATCCTTGCTTCTTGAAACAGATAAGCCACTCTCAAAAAATTGTAATGACTTTTTTGAGGTCATGGGTTTAAACAAAAGGATGAAGCTTAGAATTTTTTTGAGCGTGATATTCACTTCTCTACAAATTATGTGTTGGTTTTTTTCCTGAACTAATAATCAGTATTTTTAACACAGTTAGAGTCATAGTTTTTTTGTTTTTTGGTTCCTGGTTCATGTATCTTATAAAACTCCAAATGTAGCCTTCCACAGAGTGTGTACTTTTGTGTTAATAGTTGACATCTACAGAGAGAGAAACTTACCAATAATTCATTACTAGAGAGAAAGAATTATTTGTCTTGAATACCTCTACAGTTACAATTTTTTTCTCTTTTTTTTTCTCCCAAGTTTGAGGCTGAGGTAAAAACCTCAACCACTAGTGAGTTGCATATCCTGATTTGCAGCAGTAGGCTACATGAAAAAGAGAGGTCAGTGAGGAGAAGCAGAGATCAGGTCACCAGTGTTACTCACCTAGTGCAGTGCCCATACTTGAGGACAGTGTCAGCAGAGAGTTCAGAGATCCCTGTGAAAGCTGAGGCAAGAAGACTGGCAAGCCAGAAGGATCTCTTTAGCAGTGGCTTAGGTCCCTCCTATGCTTTTGATTACTTCCATTTTTTCCACTTGCTCTTTTTTTAAAAAACGGAACCAAAGCCACAAAGGAGGCTGTGTAAAGGGAAGACAGTTTGCAGATAGTCTGCAGGGTTGCTGTACTTTCTCCACTTTTGCCTAGTGTTTGCAAGAAAAAGCTCTGCATCAGTCCTGCTCTGGATTGGAGGGGCAGCCAGGTTTTTGAGCTGCATCTGTAGGAGCTCCACATTAATTCTTACTGGGGTTTTGTCCCTTCTTACTCCAAGCAGAACAACCACAAGGAACAAGACTGGCTTTGTGGCAGGGGTGGCCACCCAGTGTGGCTTCAGCTGGATTGTCAATCCTCCTCCACACAAGAATGCAAGTATGGCCTCAAGCAAGCAGCTTGTGCTCCCCAACATTCAGCCTGAGGCTCACAAACGGTGCATCCTGAGGTGGGAACTTGAAGGGGAAAACAGAAAAAGGTGTCTCCAGTTTCCCTCCAGGAGGACTTATGCTGTATTGCCTGCTTTCAGGAGAGGATAGCACCAAGTTTGAGCGCAAAAGTAGAGGCAGATCTCATTTTTTGCACACAGGTGTCCACTCAGTGTATAAATATATATATATGTATGTATATATAAATACATGCATATATAAATGTGCATATATAAATATATGTATGTACATATGTTGCCTGATATGAAGGGGCAGAGACAATGTGAAATACCTCATCTTTCAGGAACTCAAGGGGGATCCCACACTGGGTACCTGAGAAGAGAGGGGAAGACCAGGAAGAGTCTTCCTTCCTTTGTCCGGGAGTTTGTTTTTATTCCTGTGTACGATTCATACTGGAAGTTGGTTTGATGAAGCAGCAGTGCTGCAACCTTTTGTAGAGTTTTAGATTTATCTGTGTGCAGAGAAGACATATTCATATGATAGCTATGGTTTCTCTCTGGGGGAAAAAAAAAGCTGTGTCCAAAGGGGGTGAAAATTTCTCTATTGTTTATTATTGCTTCTAGGATTTTGTAGTTCAATTATGTTGGAGAAAGTGCTGTGTTTGGGAAAAACAAAAGGAGAGTTGGGAATATAATTACAGCTAAAAGTTCTTTCTGGGCACAGGTTGCTTACGCATGTCATTCTTGAACTGTGTGATCTTTTCTCAGGAGGAAGAGACCCAAAAGGGTCATGGGGTTTTTCGAGGGGGAGAAAAGGAAATGAGAAGCACTTTCCCTCTTTTGGAGAAAGGTAAAAGCAGGATATACCAGGATCCTGTAAAATTCTATTTATTGGCATTGAGCCATTTCAAAGCTGGGAACAAGTCTGCACCAAAAATCCCAATGTTAGTACATGAAAGAGGAAAACTGATGAGGAGAGGAGGGGAAGAAAGAGGGCAGATTCCTACAGACTGTCTGCCACTAGCTAGATTTGGGACTTGGGTCTCAAATTTAGGTATTTACATAGGGAATAAATACGGCTGCACACACCTTGTGCATCATAAATTACATCTTCTGACACTGAAGGACTCTGAAGTGATTTCTAGCCAAGCTATTGAGTTTTGAACTCTCATAGTGCTGTGGCAGGGAGCAAACATGACTGCTCTTCACAAAAGCTATTCATCATATATCCTGTGTCTGACAGCCTCCAAAAACAGAAGTCACCCTGAATTGTGCTTCCAAACCTATCTGTATTTGAGGTACTTCTTGCCTCTCCAGACAGAAAAACGTCAATAGGAAAAAAAGCAGTCAGTCCTAAATAAATGCAGCTCGGTAATACTTAAAAAAATATGCATATTTTGGCCTGGCAGGTCCTGTCAATCCTGTAGTGTGTTACCTCCCCCCAGCTCCCCCCACCTATCTAAGACAGAGGATGAAAACAACTTCCAGAGTCAAGATCAAGCAGTACCATAAAACCACATATCTGGCACTTGAATTGCATAGCCTCCTGAAAATTCCACATACCCAACCACAGGTGGAGAGGTACCTGTTCATTTCCTGGGTCCTGCCCTTTTCACCTTCCTCTGATGTGTGCTCAAAGTAGACAGTACAAGTTTCTCTTCCTTCAGCACTTCCCACCTCAGTAAGGGAGCCATTGAAAAAAACATAAAACAACTAAACTAGATCCTTCTACTTGTAAAATCTAATTTCTTTTTGCTACATACGTCTCAAGATTTTTTAGATTAACATGCTGTTTTGTTTGATTGAATGTGATGGCAATCTCTCTTTGATTTTAGTCAGGACTAGGATTTTGCACATGTATGTATCTATCAAAATATTAATTTTTCAGTAAGCCATCTTTGAAAGTATGGGGGACTAATAATATTTGGAGATAGATAAAAGCTGGAAGTATTTTGGGACTCCAGAGTAATGTCCATCCTTTTTCCAGTGTTTTTGTGCCTCAATGTGTCAAACATCACCTTTGAGTAATGCAGGTGGTTTCTGCACAGAGGGAGCTTAGGAAAAGCCAGGTGCTGTACTGCTGCTTTTGCACTGAGGTGCCAGTTTGCAAGGCAAGAGGTTTGAAGCAAAAAGGAATACCTATAGGGTTGTCTAGCTCGAAGTTTCATTTTAGGATCTAAAATGGAGGCAAACGAAGGAACGGAGATACAGTTTCTTGTCGACATTTGTTGTTGCAGTGATATTAGACATGTATGTTATCGTGTTCGGATTACACATTGTCGCGAGCTGTTTGGACAGCTTCATCTCCTGCTTCAGCTGATGCAGTTTGGAATATTCAAAGGAAAAAAACGGCCCATGTGCTGCCGTGACTCCTTGTGTGCAAAGGGGCATTTTGTTGGCTAAGGCGGCGAGGCAGGGTGTCTGTGATACGCGTGCTCTGTGTGTCGGGGTACACGCGGCAGACCCCGGCCGCTCCCCGGTGCCAGGGGCTGGCTCCCGCAGGTCAGTCACGATGGCAGCCATCACCTGTGCCAGCCTGGGATTCCAGACCCAGGAGTGCCAGCCGTGGCTCTGGTCGCGGCCGGGCTCTTCCAGTCGCGCCGAGGGGCGCGGGGAGAGGCCGGGAAAAGCCCCCCCGGGTCCCGCGGCTCCGTGGCCCTGCGGCAGGCCGCGGGCAGGGGTCCGGAGNGGCCCCGCAGGATCCAGGTAGATCCGTCCGGCTTTTACCTTTCTCCTTCGGCTTCCCTGCGCGTAGGGCTGGTAGCGGGGCTGTTTCCTGGTCTCGCAGAAAGAGGCAGTGCTGAGTTGGGAAGACAAAAATAGACCTTTACAGCGAAATACAGGGATTGTGTGCGCGGTGGGGAGGGAGAGCGGAGAGCGGCACCCGGCTGGTTTCCAGGAGGAGCCCTTTTCTCCCTCTCGTTGCATGTTAGGCATTTTTGCACAGCTTTCTCCCCCCACCCCCTCCCCGCCGGGGCAGGGTTACCTCTGCCGCCTGCTCTCCGCATCTCTGGTGGGGAGCGAAGCAGCCAACTCCGCTGCGATCGGAAAGCGGCCAGAGACCATTTTATGTGAGCGAGCCGGGTGGGAAGAAGCGGAGAGAAACCGTCGCAGGGACACACACGGATATAAAGACTTGTCTTCTGCCTCCCCCCCACTCCCTCCCCCTTGTAAATACTAAATCTGAGAAGGCAGCGATTTGACATCCACCCTGAGCAGCGGCTATGGGGTGTTTGGGCAACAGCAAAACGGAGGATCAGCGTATCGATGAGAAAGCGCAGCGAGAAGCCAACAAAAAAATAGAGAAGCAGTTGCAGAAAGAGAGGCTGGCTTATAAAGCGACACACCGCTTGCTGCTGCTGGGTAAGGAGGAAGCGGCAGAGGTGGGGGCCGGGGCGAGCAGGGCGAGGAGGGGGCAGCAGCCCCAGCCCGCCGGGGCGGCGGGCGCAGCCCAGAGGGGAGATGCGGCGTGCGCCTTGGCGATGGAAAATGTAGGCTGCTGTATTGAGCAATGAGCCAGGCGTCCACAGATCGAGCTCAGCGCCTGAGCCACATGGATGCACACATACAGAAATGCTGCCGAGGTGGGAGATGCTGTCGCGTCCAAAAACAAACAACAAAAAATAATCAAACCGCTCCGACCCTCCCAGCCTGAACCGTGTATCACAATGTTCTCCCTTCTTTCTCTTTTAGGGGCTGGTGAGTCAGGAAAAAGCACTATTGTGAAACAAATGCGAATCCTACATGTCAATGGATTTAATTCAGAGTAAGAATTATTGACACTTTGTGACTTATTTTCCCTTAAATGTTGGAAACAGGTTAATACACAGTACCCTGGGAAATTTCTCCTCCCGTCCCCTGTGTTCTGTTGGCTTGACACTGTGTTTTGAGGGAGGGAGGGAGGGGAGTGAGAATAAGGAAATTGCTGCTATTGTATGTTTGCATTTTCTCTTTCTGGCCCCTTTACTGTATTTTACACTGTTGCTACTGCAGCGCTTGACAGGCCCCTGTGTAGCAACAACATGGCGACTACTTTTTACATAGAAGCAAATAACCAAATATTGCATCTGTCTGTAATATAAAAATACATGTCAAATCATAATCAGGATGACACTGTGTGCTGTTTTTCCGGTGCTGGGGTTAGCGTAAAACTGAAACTAATTTTGCCTATTTGTTAGAAATCATCCTGTTTTGCAAGGCTACATCATTTTCTCTCTGAAGAACTCTTTGCCAGAAATCATTATTAATCCATAGCATTCATTTTAGATATTTGTTGGCCTTCACCTACATGTTGTTAATTTAAAGCATGTTTACAGCATGCTGTGGAAATGAAAGAATTACTTCCAGTTCCATCAGGGAAGGCTTTGCAGATGTGGCTGTGTTTTTCTGATTTTAAAAAATATATTAGGGGTGGATGTGCATGCAAGAAAATGGATAAGGGGAAAATGTATTTGTCCTGCCTCTTTTTTATTTTTCTATTAGTATGTTTTGATGTTTGAAGAGCAGATAAACAAGGGATCAGTGAAAGAAATTAAATGTGAGTGACTGAACTGCTTTGGAAGGAAAAATCAAAGTGTTAATATTTCTGTTTTAATGCAGAGAAAAGAAACAGAAAATACTGGATATTCGGAAAAACGTTAAAGATGCGATTGTGGTAAGAAGACACTTTATACTGTTCTTAAATGCTTGTTTGTACTGGAAATTAAAAGGATTATGCTCTCCAAGATTGTGATGAGAGAAATCCCATTTTGCTGATCAGATTGGATTATCTTCTATTGATCCTGTATCCTAGATTTATCCAGATTAATGTGTTTGTTTTTTTGTCTTATCCAATTCTAGACTATAGTTTCAGCTATGAGCACTTTAATACCCCCAGTTCCATTGGCCAACCCAGAAAACCAATTTCGAATGGACTACATCAAGAGTATAGCTCCTCTTTCTGACTTTGACTATACACAGGTAAGAATAGAAACCACTGATTTATTCTGCTTCAAGGGGGAACGTGTTGCTTCACTTTGATTTACTGAAACATTTGGGCTTTTTACTTTTTGAGAGATGGTCATGGGAAGATCTTATGCCAGCATCACCTCTGTTAACTTTCTTACAAGACTGTGCTGGTTGCACCTGTTTTAGTGGTGCAAGGTTTTGTTGTTATGGATTTATTTGCTGCTGTTTCTAAATGCTGTTTCTGCATTTAGTTCTCTTGAAATTTTCTGATGCAATCTTACCTATTGACACGTCAAATAAGACTTTGTTGAAAGCTGATTTCCTACGTGGAATTAGATGCAGGATGTTAGTCTGAGGAGTTACTGTATACCTGCAGAAAAGGATAGAAAAGGAAATAAAAGGCTGGAGTGGCCTCAGTGTTGTTTCCCATACTTACTGCACTTCAGAGTGGAAACCTGCGTAAGCAGTGGTCAAGTAAGGTGCTTTGCTTCCTCCTGTAGTGTGGTTGGCATCAGCAGTGGTTTGCTTGTATGTAAATGTTCCCTTAATTTGATATGGAATCAGTGTGGGACTTGTACATGGAGGCTGATCTTTTGTGTACAAATGAGAGATACTTTTCAGATTAACATGCATAGGCATCTTACATTATTTTTTATCTTTTTATGTTATTATTTATAGGTACAGGCATAGGATGTTTCATATTTTATGTATAACATGAAAGCAAGTGCATAGACATTCTGAATTTTATTTTTGCAGTAGCACAGTTTTAATTTGCCTTAAAATGGCACTGAAAGCAATTTGTTATGGCTACAGTAAGGGCTTAAAAAACATCTTCATTTGTTGGCTGAACGACTGCGAGTTGTACGTGCTATCAATACTGCCAAAGAAGCCATTTACAATAGAGTGTCTTGTCTTTAGGTTATTATAGCTTCAGGGTGCAAGGGGGAGAAGGGGAAGAGTCCTTTCTTTATTATATGACTCATATTCTCTGATGTGTGGTTTTGCCTCTGGTAAACCTACCACTTTGAAGGTTCAAGATAAAGAAAAATTATCAGACATCTTGTACAGTTAGAATTTAACACAGAATGCAGATGTTAAAAAAAAAAATGACTGTAAGGTACACCCACATATTGCATAATTGCTCAGTTGGTGGATGTAAGTTAGTGAAAATGAGAAACTCTTTTTAGAAATGGAATGTGAGCTTGACATGAGGTATTTGTCTTATGCAGGTATTACAGTTCTGAGGCATTTGTTGCTCATTTTATGTGGATTTTTTTTCTTGGTTTTTGATCTTTAGATGTTTGATTAAAAAAAATGCTGATACATATACTTTGCAGTTCTCTATTGTACATATGTTCTTTTGAGTTTCTGGGATAAAAGAAGGCTAAACTGGACTTTTCATAGGGCTGGAGATATTTTTTTATTGTTATTGCTTTCAAATTTTCTCCTTTTTCACAGAAGCTGATTATATCTAGTCAAATTTGACTCATGGCTTGTTATTTTATAGAGGAAAATTTAACCTTCTTGGAGGGGAAAAGAATAGGACCCAGTGGACTTTAAAACAATTAATAATTCATTTGAAATCTCAATTCAAAGTCCATTTTGGTTTAAAATAAAAATATTAATAAGTGGGTTTTAATTAAATAAGTTTTCTGAGAATACCATCATGTTATTTAAATAGTGTCAATTAATAGACCTAATTTTAAAAAAATATTTAAAAGGTTATTGCAAGTATAAAAGAAGAGAAATCTAATACTGGTTTACAAGTAAATATATTTCTGTGTCACTTTCATATTTTTACTTCTGTTTACTTCTCAGCTCAAGTCATAGGTTTAATATTTGTAAAATGTAAAATATACCAAGATTTTTTGGGGCTTTTAAATTTTTCTTGGTTTAGAATGTTATTTATCTCCAGGAGGATTTGTGAGCAAGGCAGATTGGAAAAAAAATGCTATTGTGCTTCAGGGCTTGATTTCACTCCAGTTTAAGCCAATGATAAAATAAAATTAGGTTTCCAGCTGAAATAAATTTTGACCCATTTAGTATTTTTGGATAAGGACAGATATAAAAATAAATACTTGGATAGTAATCAGTCAGGCATCCTCTGCTAAGCATTACTGATTCTGTAATTAATAGCTGATGTATGGAGTAAGGCCTTCTGAGCCCAAACCAAGTATTTAACAGCAGGCATTCAAGACTTTAGGTCCAATCATCCTTACTTCAGAACAGTTGTAAAGGGAAAAATGCTGACGTAGGCAGCTCTGGGGTACATTTTGGCACATTCTATAAAGTGCCAAAGGTTTTTTTTTACCCTTCTTTTAATGAGGGAAGAGGCAGCATTAGGGTTTGTGACAGTCTGAATGGTAATGAGTTGTTAAAGACCCTTCGTGTTGCAGTTTGAATTACAGATGTGTCGTTTTTTGGATGACATTAGCCATGTAATCTTTGTCATAAAAATCGATGGGTGCTAGTTGAAGATGGATTTCAGATACACTGCAGGCCAAATGTGGGGAAATGACTGCACCTTATCATGAGTCTTTAAAGAGAGATCCCTGAGGAAATGCAGAAACTTCACTGATGGCACAATCTGACCAACACTCCTGGGGTGCTCATTTAAGTGTGTTTGTGACATACTGGGTGTGCTTGGGCAGGCATTTCTAAACTGCATACAAATTAACTAATACACATTTTATTGTGAAAATCATCCTTAAAATAAGTGGATATGAAAATACTGATTTCCTGTGGGTGAAATCATACTCCTAATTGCAATTTATGACTGAAATTCCAAGAACTTGAATAAAGATGGGGACTTCATATTTCAACTAATATAGATATTCTAGGTCTCTGTTTGTCTATTTTTTTAAATTACATACCTCTCTATAAAATGTAAGCAGAATATTTTATTTAGTAGTGATACAAATTTTAAAATAAATGGTCTTCTCTTTACAGTGTTTTAGCATTACTTTAAGAGTCTGGNTGTTTCTTTTATGAGGTGTGGAAGTCCCCCCCCCCCCAAGAGTTTTATTACTTTAAAAAGTCATTATTTATATGGTTTAGCTATGCTACCTTGATGATTCTTTTAGTTGGTATAAAAAAAAATTGAATGCTTTCTGGATTTCTTTTGTAATTTTTACATAGCCTTTCATTACTTTTATAAAAGACTGTACAATTTTTACAAAGTGTTTCTTGGCTGACCGATGTGTTCTAATTCTATAAATCATAGGAATTAGAGTTAGAGTTTTTACAAAATTGATAAATAGAAATAAATCAAGTTTCCACTGTGTTTCTTCCTTGAAGTTGTGACAGGAGTCAAGATAAATTTTATTCTGACCAGATCAGGCATTATCTTTGCTCAAAGGTGGAATCAGCAGAAGTGCTTTAACACTGGAATTGTAGCATGAATCAAAAAGGATTTTTGTATTATTTTTGGCAAAGTGTTGGTTGGTATTTGCTAAAGTTAACTGGAATTGACCTGCTACAATTTTAATCCTTTATGGATGGGGATTTATTCTGTCCTTTGTGAATCAGGGTGAACATATTAAGGCCATATTATGCTGGTAGCTGTGGTATATTCTCCAAGTGTGTGTTTACTCAAGTTAAGTTGTCTTTATTCAAGCTTTTGAATTTTCTGGGAACTACAGAGCTGCTCAGTGTATAATTCCTTTATGCCTTGTCCTCCCCAAAAATGTAGCCAAATGAAGTCACTTTGCATAAAATATGTCTTGAAGGAAGCTCATCTGATCAGTTTTGTGTAGGTTTATAGCAGGTAATGGTCACCCAGTCCCGGGCTGCATCGTGGCGTGTTTGGCCATACAAACCAGTTACCAGGGAATGTGAATCGTCTGCTTAGCAGAGATCATGTAAGCACTTCACAGGTTTTAGGGAGCGGGGAGAGTTTTCAAAAGCTTCATCTTCCTTTGCAAAGAATGTTTTAGGGAGGCAAAGTATTTTTTTGGAAAGTTCGTATGTAGTGAATTGTGCGGATGCAGTCCCTTGTGCTGATTTTAGTATGTGAGTTTTAAATATCATTTTTACAGCTATTTTATTAGTCAGGCAAGCTCTTTAATTTAGCTGCTAAGAATGAAATGTTAATGTGGGCATTGACAGGGAAAGTACTTTAGATTAATCAGGTCTGTGGTTTACTTTGCATTTTCAGATATTGCAATTTGAGTTCTATCTGATGACTTTAATTTTCCTTCAGGTTTTCTTCTTAAAAATCTGGACATCATATTCACAATAGAAAGACATGATAAAGAAAGATAAATACTTTTGCACAGAATTTGAAGTTGCATAGACTTTTGTTATGCATTTCAAATTTTTATGATATCTGATACTCAAATTCAATCTTGTGTTGATGCCTGGAAGTGACTGCTTTTCACAGTGTGTATCTCAATGTTTGAAGCAACTGAAAATCTTGCTGAGGTGAAGTGTAGTGTGGGCTGTAGAAAATCTTTATCCTGGATTAACAAACAACTTGATAAGTGTGGTTCATATATGGTTAAACTTGCTTGGGTTGTAAGGTTAATGCTGTGACTTTATTTGACCACAAATTGTTTAAGTTTCCCTTTGATGTAGCCCAAAGGAGTTACAAAATAGCATCACTTTACATTTTCTCTTTCAATTAACTCACAGTTTTCCAATCTTTTTTCTGAGTGTGAAAATATACAATGTTTTACCTGAAAATAACGTAAAATAAAAAGAGAGAATGCTGAGAATATTGCCACTCAAATAGCTTCACTTGATTTTTCTTTCTATCCAAATTTTTACTTTTGGTCTTTGTTTACTATTTTGGGTAGAACATACACAAGTTTTTATAACTACCTGTGATTGCAGTACTTACTATTGTCGGTATTAACTTTTTTTAATCAATTAGACTCTAAAACATTAAGTCATTTGTGGTGTTCCGTGATCTAAGATGAACATTGGTAGATTTTCATATTTACATATTTTGATATGTTTGTATTTTCGAATTTAAACAAACACAGAAAGTATCTGAAAGTCCAGACAACAGTAAAGTTGTGTTGGTCTGGCAACATTATTACTGCCCTGAATTAATTACACCTGAAGAACTAATGAAGAAGACTGTCAGAGAAGGACAGCTGAAAACACGTGTGCTGTTAGAGCTGTTGGCAGCTCCTCAGTCTGCATGCAGAGGTTAAAACTGTCAGAACTGGTGCTGGAAAGTAGTGGCTATTAGGGAGAAGAAGCCATCAGGTAACCCATGAAATGTCTTTGTTGTGGTAGCAGTTGTTTTCATGCTGTACACTATGCATTAACAGCAGATACTGGATTTGAGCATTCTCATGTGAAGAGCAGATTCTGCTAAAGCCCTGCAATAGCTTTTCTTCCATATGAAATACCTGTTTGCATACAGATGTGGCTTGTCTGCTTTTCATTAAATCAGCAAACAGTCCTTCATATTCTGATTAGTGTTAAAGTTACGAGTATTTAATACATGAGATCAAAAAAATGCTCCCATGTTACTTGTTATGTTGTTCTTGTTCTCTGTAAGCAGTAAGTTTGCTTTTGATGAATCAGTCAATCCAGCAGTGCTTTCAGAAATAATCAATTATTATTTTAACCGTGTAGTTTCAAAAATGCAAGACTAGAACTGGCATCATACTACAAAAAAGTATAGGACAATTTGGGAGGGAAAAAAAACAAACCCCAAAACATCTAAACTCCTCAAATTTATAATATATACTAGAACTGTAAAATTACAAAACTGTACCATGGTTTTCTTCAAATCCTTTATTTTATCTCCTTAATAAATACTCTAAGTTTACTGAAAACAACTGGAGGTTAAAACTGGAGTAGTTTGTGTGTGAAGTGCAGCTCTTCTGCAATGCTCAGGATTTCTTGCTTAAAATTTACAGTTTGTGTTTGGAATGGTGCTTGCTTTAGACAAAAAACCTGCTGTTCAAGCATAAAATGGAGGTTTTTGCTATAGTAGAACATTATTCTATAATAAAAGTGTAATATATTTCTTCCATCCTTGTATCCCAGGAAAGGAGCTCAGGGATCTACTTAGGCTCACAACAATTAGCAGTAGAAATACTGGGATGGGGAGCCACAGGAAATCCTCTACATGATCACAAATAACCCAAAGTTAATAAAAAGGAGTTGTATTCAGAAAAAAAAAATTAAAGAGGCAGGTATTAAATTTTGTTTCTAAGCCTTCCTGTCTCAATATTTTTAAGAACAGATTCAACTTTGAAATATCTGGAAAAAGTTCACTTTTTCACAAGAACTTTGCATTTTTTAGAGTATATTTTTTCGTAACTTGCAGTGTAAAATAATTAATAACATTCTGAAAAGGCAGTTATTTGAGAATGTCTTATGAACAATGGTGCCTGTGAATAAAGTTCAATGTTACATTAGTATTACATCATAGTAACACCAAATTAAATGTTTGCTGTCTAATATTGTGAGTCTGATTTCCCAGATAGTGAGGTAGTATTCGCACTTTATCCAGCCTGACTTATTTATTATCATCACACAACACAGAGACTTTCATTGTGAAACTGGAAAGATATTATCATTTATTATTATTACTATTATTGCTGCTGCTAAAGCTTAAAACTTATTTCCATGGTCTCCAAACCTGTTGACATTTTCTAGTATTACTTCCAAGTTTTGTACCTATTAATACAAATTAATTAGAGGGTTTTTTACAGTCAGTCCAGCATCCAGTCAACTACTGCAAATTATTTAATAATAAATGTCACATTCTGCCTTTTTTTGCTACAATTTGAGATGAAAAGTTCATATACTTATATTGCATTTTACTAGGATAAAAATATTTTTACATCTAAATTTGGATATTGAATTTGATGGCAACAGGAAGACTAATAACTTGAATTATCATTTTAAGTAGGAGTGACTGATTCTCCTCACAGAACCAAAAATGTAATAGAGGATCATTTCTGAACAGTAGAATATTTTTGTTCATCAAGTATTTTTCAGTGTACACACTAATTTCGAATTTAAGAAAGGCAGAATCAATAGGCTAAAGCCTGTACTATCGTTGTCCTTGTCCTGGCCACAGATGATCTGTGAAGGACACAGATTTATTTTAGAGTGTGGCTGCTTTGGGGGTCTGCTGTTTTGAATTCCTTCAAATCTGTGGCTGCTGCCAGGATATCTTCTGTAAGCGGTCCTGCGGTGTGGAGGTGGCAGCAATCCTGTGCCATCCTGGGAGGTAAGGTTGGGATAAACAGCCAGTGGAGTAGCACTGATCCCTGTGGTGATGCTTGACAGAGGTGTAGTAGCCTGGCCAGAATCACAAACTGATCCTGATTCCCAGTCTTCCTTCAGGCAAGAAAAAAATGAAATTCTTGTCATTTTTACAACTGCCGTTAAGGTGAACTGAAATCTCTGTAGATTTAATTACCAAGTAGTTTATATATTTAGATTTGACATGAACATCAAATGATGGCAAGAAATTCACTTGTTTTTCCCCTTATGTGTAAATCAAACTGAATTATAATGGAAGTAATTGCAAAAAAGTGCATGAAGTAACCACGCTCTTAATGAAGACACGTTGTCCATTTAGTCAAAGGATGATGACATTTCAGACTTGCACAAGTGGCAGTTTACAGAAGAAGGGTATTGAAATTTTTTTATGAATTGCCATTATTTATAAACTACGTTAAAACAGATTTTCTGTCACAACCAAAGAAAAGGTAGACATAGCAGAGTATGTTTCAGAATTGCCTTTATTGTCAATTCTTTTCATCTCTTAAGCCAAAGATCGCAGCTTGAATTGGTGCTTTTGCCATTTTTGAGTGCTCTGGAAAAGTATTTACTAGTCAGGGAGAATCTTTGTTTTTTACTTCATGACCATGATAAAATTGTACGGATCATGGAAAAATCATCACATCTTGTCACTGAAGCCAGTGGGGACCTATGGAACAGAGTCTATCACCTACTAAAATAATATTAGTGTCATTATGTAGAGCTCCAAGGAAGTGAGTGTTCATCTGCACAGCAGTGAAGAGCTACATTCTCCTTTCTTCAGCACCTGATGAGATCACAGCTTCTCTTTCTGCAACAGT
The DNA here is from genome assembly GCA_013397245.1 of Thryothorus ludovicianus. NCBI lineage: Eukaryota > Metazoa > Chordata > Aves > Passeriformes > Certhiidae > Thryothorus > Thryothorus ludovicianus. Next base: position 819,482 of record VZTB01011423.1, on the reverse strand, counting down.
GTCGAGCATTGCCAGCTTAGACCTTTGCTTGTTTTTTTATCACCTCCATGGCTTCATCCATGGCTTGTACTTATTGTCAACAGCGGATCACCTTTTTTAGTGTCAACAAAGACTGCATACACAGACAGGATATTTTGTTTGCAGAAGGTAGCAACCTGAGCTGAGGAACAGAGAACAAGCTAAACAGTGTGGACGGAAGACTCTATGTATATCTTGCATACACTGAAATAAGTTGAAAACAAAAAATATTATGAACAATTTTTTTCCTCTGAGGATCTAAGAAGCTCTTTGTCATAAATATAAATAGGACTGCTACAAAGCAGATAAATGGTGAGAACCATGCACATTTGCAGTTAACTGCTAAAAGTTTCCGTAAAATGTTTATAGTTTTGTTCTGTCACCCTTGTCACATAATTTTTTTTTTGTTGTAGTTAAAGAGATTCAATTTAAGTTTCAGGGCCTTCCCTTTAAAAGGAGTCAGGAGGAGAATGTAATTTGTACAGCACAGTTTCACTTATTGCCTTTTACTTTGGAAACTTGTAGTAATTTCTTGGAACGGAGCTACCTCTGGTTGTAAGCATGCCAGCTATCACATGAAGCATGCAGATTAGGGTTTCTTGCTTTAAATCAGTAGATTAATTTTGGTTGGTTTAAAGTGTACTCTTGTAATTAATCTACTAGTATTTGTTTTAAAAACCTATGCTGGATGTTTTGAAAGGATATTTATCCTTAGGCAAGATAGAATATTGGAATTTTTTCTGTTACATCAATGTTAGAGATGAACTTTGCCTTTTAAATCTTTTAAAAGTAAACATTTTCTGACACTTCTGCCAATTCATTGCATTTGAGTTTTCTTTGTGCTGTCAGTAGGACTTAAAAATATTTTAATGCAAATAATTATCCCACTGTTTTGAACTGAAATTGTTTAGCAAGATGAAATAGGCTAAAGATATGCAAGCCCTCTTATCTCTTTTAATTTGGTGAATGCTTTTTGATCACGTCCACCCTCACTTCCAGAGGATGTTAAGTGACAGAGCTGTGCAGATCATTCTTTTCTTAACATACACCCACAGACTTTCTTTCATAGGAGCTAAATAATACCAAATTTAAGAACTGTCAGGTAGGAAAACAAGAAAAGGCAAAGAACAGTTAACTAAAATAGGGGAAAGTGTGTCCTTGCTGCCCTCTGTGCAGACAATGAACTGCCCCTTGCCTGCAAACCTACAGCTGACCACAAACAGCAGCAGGACCTGGTTGTCAGTCAGCTCCAGAGTGCCTGTGATGCAGGCTGTGTGCCAGGAGGAGTTACCAACTCCAGGTAAAAATAACAAACAAACGGACAAAAAAAAAGTGGAGGAGAAATGTGAATGAAAAAACTATGTAACAAATGTACAGTCACTAGAGGAGGAGGTCAGGTGTCACCACGGGCGACTGAAACCATCTCATTAATTATTAGGTTTCAAGCAGGTATCACAGCAGAGTGAGGCTTTGTGGTAGGATTTGTAGCTTTTCAAGTGTGAGTGAGAATATTCTTTCTGGCGGGCAGGTGTCCTCTAATTTAAGCTTCTCTTTCCATCTCAGGATGTCAGTTAAGCCTGTTCCTTTTGGGAAGAGAAGATTCGCTTATTTAGGATAGCATACTTTTAGCTGAACAGTAGAGCTTTTCTTTTCCCACCCTAGAATTGGCATTTCTAATCACTGTTGTTATCTGCTGAATTTCTCCCTAGATTTTAACAGCAGTAAGCTTAACACGCTAACCAACAGCAGAGTGTGGGTATATCATGGACCAAAAGAGTAATTAGTCAGAGAATGTGTAAGCCAGAAATCATAATTAAAAAATAATTTTAGGGACTAAAAATCATGTCAGTAGAGGAAGATGGCTGTTGGCATTTCTGAGAGCCAGCCATTCAAACTGCAGAGGGTTTTCACTGGATTTTAAAGAAATAAAGTATTCAATTTCATCCTTGGCCTCCGCTTCTACAAAGCAGATTTTGATTCTCCTCCCTGATGAATGAAAGGCTGGCAAGAACTATTATATTCCATAAATACAGAAGTCATCCTAAGCAGCTATATTCCCAAGGGTCTAATGTTGCAAAGGCTTAAACAGTTGGATATATATGGACCTAAATGCACAGCTAGTACTGGCAGCCCAGCATTCATGCAGCTGAGCTTCCGGTTATGCAGTGATATTAATATAAAAATCACAAATACTTTCAGCTGAAAAACAAAACAAGCAAATCATTTTTCCCTGTTAATTTTATATTTGGGAGGTCGTTGAGCACTTTTATGGATTTTCTTGGGGGTGGGTAAAGTTGTGTAGGATAGAGATTGGCACAGAACTTGAAATAAGCAAAATCTTTTTCAGATAAGTGACAGTTCTCTGGATGCTATTAAGCTGTGAACAGTAGGTCTTTTCAATCACCGTGATTCATTTTCATATTGTGGGGTTTTTTAATAATAATATCTTTAAAAGGCTTGCTGAACAGTAGGCTGCAGCAACATAACTTTCTGTGCAGAGGGAAAGGTTTTATGCAGTGTCCTAGATAATTTACCTTAAATTGATTTGCATAGCTCAATAAAACCATAAGAACACTGTACCAACTCAGATCACGGGTTCATTTAGCACCAGATCTCATCTCTGACCGTGACTGATAGTGAAACAGGAAAAAAAGAGTTGAAGAAGGGGTCACACACATAGTGATGTTTCCCACATTGATTGTCATAGTCTCTACAGATTTATAGTTGATGTTTTTTTTGACTGGGAGTGGTATTTCTGGATTTAATAATTTTGGTAGATTTTTCTTCTAGGATTTTTTTTTTTCGTCCACGCCAAGCTGTGTGAGCTTTCAGTTATGGCAGTGAGTTCTGTGGTTTAAGTATGTGTTGTATGAGGAAGTGCCACTTGATTGATTTGGAGGTTTTTGTTTTGTTTTGTTGGGTTTTTTTCCCTCCAAGCCTGCTGCCTGCAAGTCTTCCTTAGTTTCTCTATTAGAAATATTTCATCTTTCCTACCTTGCCCCTCTCATTGCATATCATACACCTTCAAATATTTGCCTTTCCACTTAAAGAGTCTCTTTAACTTCTCTCACAGGGCTTATTCCATGTCTTTGCTCATTCTTGTTGCCCTTCTAGTTGTACTAGACCCCGTTGGCAATGAGAAACCCAAACAACAAATAGTGTTCAAGATGTTGTTTTCTTTTTCATTATCCAGTCTTTTTTATTGTGGGGTAGGGATTTTTGTTGGTGTTTTGCTGTTGGTAGGATTTGGGGAATTTTTGACACGGAGTTGGTATCTTTGTATAATTACAGTAAATTATTTTATAATTCCATGAGAGCTTGAGCACAATTGCAGGTAAGAGGAATATGCGTGCAGGCCTCTGTACCAGCACATTAGCAGAGCCCAAAGGGTACTATTAATGATAATTATCCTTATCTCAGGTATTTTCAGGTCTGTTGTACATGTTGACTAGTCTGTTCAAAAAATCCATCACATTCAATTTTTTATTCTTTCATGTGTAATGACATGTCTTCTCATTTGCTATACTGCCATGTATAACTTACGGAGACTCATTTTTTAAATTATCTACCATGACTATAGACAAAGAACACACTTAATTTTTGTTCTTAAAATGGAAAATAAATTGCTCTTCAGCCTGATTTTGGAGAAGCAATGTTTACAGTACCAAAAAGGACATTTGTGCTTTCAAATCTGTTCGCAGTTCCTTAATCGTTCATTACGATTTTCCTCATTTAGCAGAAAAGAACACTATTGTTTGGAACCTTTCTCATTAGAGAAATAAATTGTTTAAAAATACAAAATGCCCCTTTTTTTTCTTTGCAGTTCCCAATGCTGTGTATCACTAAGAGAAAATGGTCTGAACTTTTTGATCTCCCTTGGGGAAACACTGCAAGTAGCAGAATTTTGTTATATTTATGTCAATTTAGGTCTTATGATTCAGCACTTGTGGTTTGTGGGAAAAAGTGTTGTAGATTGTGATTAAAGAGGCAAAAATAGTAAGGGATGGCTATTAAAGAGAAGGCCTCATTTTACTGCTAAAATACTTTTTTAAATTCACTTTTCCCATTTTTAAATCTGTACCTCTCTTCATATTTTCTCTATCGGTTGTGACTATCACATTTCAAAGAAAATAACTCAATTCTGTTTCACTTTTCAGGGTTTTTTTAGTGGTACAAGGAATTAAGAACAAGTTGCTGTAGGGTCTTTGTAAGACTAAATCTGTGCATTAAAGTCTGTAAAACATGGTTGTCTCCAGCAGGTCAACCAGTCATCCCCTTCTGGTAGCCTCTCAGGAATAAACAGAAAGTCTCTAGGGAAGGGAATAGAAGAGGATATGGTATGCAAAGAAACTGCTTGTAGTGCAGAAAAATTCTTTGTTGTAGTAATGGACCACAAACAATAAGTTAACTCATTCTGGGATGCATTAACAAGGCTGTTGTACAAAAAAGCATGAAGTAATTATGCCATTCTCTTTGGCAATGGTGAGTCCTCAGCTGAGGCATTGTGTCTAATTTTGCAAACTGAACTGAAAAAGAAGTACACAAATGGAGTCTAGAGGAGAGCATCAGGAGTAAGAGGAGACAAAGTAAACTGGATATGTTTACTCTTGGAAAGAGATCACTCCAAGTTGAAGGGGAAAGGGAGCCAAATACAATTTTTAGTATTTAAAAAGCAGTAATTGCATATTCTTGTGCCTGTCTTTTCAGAGGGAGGAAATGAAGTTGAGGAGAGGAGAAAATTCCTCTCTTCCATGGCATATGGCAGTTCACATGTTGGGAATATTCTGCAACAGTGAATTTATGACCACAATCTCATAAATACACTGGGATGTGACAGTCCAGTTTCAGGCACTTACGTCTGCATTTTCAATGACATGAATCACCTCATGCTCAAGAAGTTAAAAACTTCTGAAAATCTGGGAAACTTTGGAAGACACAAGGTCGTGTCAGTTGGTCTTTTGCAACTGCCACTTTCTGTTTGCAGAGCTAATATGGGCATGTTGGTTGAAAGCCCCTGTGAATTCTTTTCCAAAACTAAATCTTCTGTAATCATGTCTCGAATTAATCTAGGACTTCATGAGTTATCTAACTAATTTTGTAATGGACATGTTGTATAAACAGACAGTGATAATTTCTCTTAAATAGTGCATATTCTTCCAGGGTGCTATTTCAGACAGTGTAGCAGAATATAGCATAGCAGGCACAAAATTCTCTTGTGCTTCCACATGTTGATTGTTTTAAAACTGATTCCTGGCAAGTTGCAGATGATTCATTTCTTCTCCTGAAGAGTTACGCACATTTCCTAATTGGGCAGGGCCTAACATTTTCCTCTCTAAAAGCAGAAAAAAAAAATGGCTGAGGGAAATAATGCAGTCAGGGGTATTATCTCCAAAAGCTCAAAGGAGCAAAGAGCTTGCCTTCAGATATTTTTAATTCAAACCAGCAAGCAGGGGTTTTTGTTTTCATGCGTGTGTGCACTGGCACACATATGTGCTTTTACGTATAAGGCTTTTCCTACTTCTGTACAAGGTTCTAATCTATTCAAGAACTAGGGCATCTGATGGCTAACAGTGGGGTGAAATACCCAGTTCAGAGGCTGTTAGCTGTAGCCCCTACATTATGTGGAAATGAAAATAGAATTTGGAGGACAAAACAAATTCATTTCAAGTGAGAAAGTTCTCCAGGTGGAGGGTGACAGATGAGTAGCTGTGAAATGTTGGTGACAGCTCCCAGCTATCACTTCGAGGAAATAAACTCCTGAGTCCTGTGGCAAGTGCCATCCTTGATAGTCTGCAGGCTTTTTGGAGATGTGTGTTTTGCAGTTGTCTTCAGAAGAGGGGTTTGAGAGCAGAGTTAAGACAAAGCTGTTGACTTTGCTAGTAAAAGATTTAAAGAACTACAGACACAGATCACAGTATATCAGGTTTCATTAGTTCTCCTGCTTGTGATAGCAAAATCTGTAGAAAAAAGAGACAACTTCCATTTCATATTCCCACTAGGACTAGTTCCTACTTTCCTAGTGGAATGAATTTGAAGGAAAAAATGCTGACGTGCGTCTTGCGATGTTGTTGACTCAAAGGATTGTCACATTGAAAGGCATATCTGGTTTTTGGTTCTGTAATGGTTAGGAGTGGTGGGCTTATTATAAGTGCAGCTACATATCATGCTAACATCTTTCTTGATCCATCCTTACATGATAGATGTCAACATAAACTTTAGGAGTTAGAATGCTGGGGGAAATACAGAGATAAAAAATATGCAGTAAATCAAAGGGTTTTTTTCTTATAAATTTTCCCTTTCCAAAATAGAAACAACAAAAAACATCTTTGCAAATAGCATAATTAGGTGCATTTGTTTTGGGGTTTTTTTTTGTAAATCATATTGTTTTGTATTATTCCGGACACCAAGAGGGAAATACAAAATACAAAATAAAAAGTTTCAGCACTTTATGGAGAGTTGCTCTATGGAATGTGAGGATGTAGTAGGGAGAAAATTGTGGCTCTTAACAGTCAGCTTGACTTGGGGGGGAATTCCAGGCATTTGCTCCTAGCAAGTTTGCTCTGAGCACTCCTCATTTGCTGTAGGTGAGGACTGGCTTAGTTGTGTCAGTGCATACTCTCTCTGGGCAGGTTTTTCCAGTGTGGAAAGGTTTGGTTCTTGTTGGGACCTGATGTTTCAAAACTGAAGGGTATATCACTGGCCAAATGACTTTGGAATTCATTTACTTTTTCAAGATGTTTAGGCTCATGTGATACCCTTTTCATGTTTCTACATCAATTATTTTTCTCCTCAGGTTTTATATTTTAAGCAAGTCATCCGTCTTTGAATCACATTGCTGCTCTGGGCAGCTAAGGAGTGCCTACTGTTTCGTTTCATGTGCATTTTTTCCAACAATGCTACCAGGCTAAGCCATTGTCCTCCTTCCTCCAGCCCTCCCCCATCACTATCCACTCCACTTTCCCATTTTTATGGCTGCTCTGTGCCCTCAGCTGTGTCCTGGTAAAGCTGTTTGTTCGGCCTGACCAAATGAGGTGGAGGGAGGGGTTATTTTTAGTGCGGATCATTTCCGTGGTTTTAACTGAGAGCGGGTGGCACAAAATGGAGAAGAAGAAAGCGGGGATGGGAACAAGCAGTAGGATGTAATGGGAAGGTGATGGTTATCTCAACAAGCAGGCTTGCCTCCTCCACCTCTGTACCTATGGGCAGAGATTAGAGTCAGACCAAAAGCCACTGAGAATCGGCGCGTTGGAAGAAACCCAGCGCAGCGTGTTGGTTTTGCTCCTTCTGATGTGAAGGCTGACGTTCCTTGCAGAGGTTAAATGGTATAAGAACAGGTCTGTCTTGCTCACCCTTGCCCTTTTGGATAAGTAAACACAGCTACATTCACTGCAGTTATTTCTAAACTTAACTTTGTGGACTGGAGCTTTAAGGCTTAGTCTGATGCCTTTCAAAAGCAATCGACTCACGTGAACTTGAGTGTACAAAAGACTTACATGGCTGTTTGAGCCTTATGTCACGAGAACTCTTTTCTCTTGGCTTTGTTGTGTAACTGCAAGGCACTTTCAGTCTACTACTCTATTATTTTTACTGAAAATACATTAGATAGGTATGCAGAAATGCCATTTTGTGGTCAAATTCCAACTCATTTGACCACAAAAGACATGGCAGGGGAGAGTACCTATATATATATATTTAAATTCTGTTTACATATTTCCATGGTATTGTATCAGCCAGCATAAGTGTTCCTGTGGTTGTAAAGTAAGAATGGAGCATTGTTCCAGTGCACACCATGTCAGTGATAGTATGTAGAATCAAAGCTATTTTATGAAGTTCACATGGCCTTTGGATGACTTCAGAGTTCACAAAACAGAAATAAACTGTGGGCTCCTGAGTATGTCAAAAGCCTGTTTGGCTTGGGTTCTTGAGAAGTGTTGGAAGACTGTTGTTATGTATCCTTGTCCTGATCTTGCCCATTTCTTTTTGGGCATCCTCTGTTGGAAAAAGGATAGTAGGCTAGAAAGAGCTCTAGTGTGATCCTGCAGAAACCTTCTTGATAGAGGATTTAACAAGTCCTTTCCAGAGTGACTGGAAAGTATATCCTGTATCAGCACTATGCTGATTCATTTTTGAATAGGTTAACTAAAAGAACAAATGAATCATAGCTGTTGATCAGGTGAAAGTTTTGGCCTATATGCCAGTGAGATTCCCCTATTAACCCTTATTTCATTTTTCCAGTTGCACCATAGCAAATGTGAGACCACATTGCCTTTCTTGCCATAATCCATGATGGTTTTCTTTCTGGTTTTCTTTCTGTAAGCTGGGAGAGGCTTCTACTACAAGAAAATCATCTGCTTAATTCTACCAGCTTGTCCTTGTAAAAGGTGTTATCTGATAACATGAGGAGCTTGTGGCTATCCAGAAGGGAAAGGGCTCTCCACAGGAGCGGTGAAGCTCCTGAAGTTTCACAAGGTATACACTTAAAAAGCCTCAGGGTCAATTCAGATTTTAGCTAAGCTAAATTGTGTTGTTTAGGAGATAAATGGAGAGCAAACATGATACGATCTACTGTTTTGTCTTCATAAAGTCCAGTGAAGTTTTTCAGTTGAACTTTTCAACTCCTGCTAAAAATGTTAAATAGAGCCCTAGTATCTGTGCCTGTATTAACTCAAGCATTAAATCATTTCATCGCTTTTCTCATGGAGGAAAAAAGAGGAAAAATAAAACCTCCTTTGCATTTCAACCTGGATTTATGTAACCAGAAGAAATGGGAGAGGATATCAGTCTTTGCAAAAATACAGATGCCATCTTAGCTGAATACTTATTATATTAATTATTATAGGCTGAATACTTAATAAGAAGTACTATGTGGAGGTAAGCTGAAGGCTTCTCTCCATCTAGCAGTGTTTGTAATTTGTTTTAAATTGTATTAACTGCCATCCTTTACCTTAGTTTCCATGTTTAGTTCTCCAAAATCTGAATCCTCTTTTTATCACAAGGAAAATGTACCAGTGATGTTTCCTGAGCATGTAAAGAGACACTTGGAAAGGAAATTAACTTTTTTTATTATGTGAAGTAAAATATTGGCATGAGCATGTTTTTCACCAGGTTTGTAAAAAAAAATCAAGCCGCTTTAGACTAGAATAAAATTGTTCTCCATCTGTGTCTAAACATAAATTATCTAAAATATAAACATACAGCATGTTCAAAACTAGTACAGTGTTATATCAATAGAAGCCAATATTGTTACTTTATTCTTCAAAATACGTGCAAAACAAGAATAATGATGTTTTACTCAAAGTTTTAATTTAAGCAGGTTTTCTTATGTTGTTATTTTTTATAAGATCAGAATAAGTTTCCAAGAAAGTTTACAAAGTGGTAGATAGGAAATGTGATTGAAAGCCAGCCAACTTAGAATTAACCTCTACAGCCAACTAGACTGCAAATTAGCAGTGAGGAAGAGAAATAACTAGCTTGTTTTCTTATTTGCCTGAATGGATGTCAAAAACACATCAAAAACAAACAGAAGAAGATCTGGAACTGAATCATTAGCACTATTTTTAAAAATACCTGAAACATGTGACTCTTTACTTAAGAAGTAGAGAATGTTCAAGGAATTTAATATCATTGGTTTCATCAGTTGCAAGAAAAACAATAATACTTGGGATTTATTGGATTTATTCTGATTTTCCAAGAGCTTTATACCTTGTATGCATTAGTAAAGAGTTTACTGTAAAAACAGTATTTGACCATTACAGCAGATGTATACACCTGAGTATTGTACTAGTTTTTGAGATGTTATTATACCGCTTATTTGATTTATAGTGTTATTGTTTTGTCTTTCTGACAGTAGTCTGAAAGAAGTGTCAAGAACTTCCAGCATTAATTTTTGTTTAGCAGCAGGAATTATGTAGCTTTCTTCCTTTTTTTATGGATACACATAATCAACACTGCATGCCTGAGTAATTCATCAGAGTATTTCTTTATTTATTAGTGCTTTTCACAGTGTCAGAAAGGCTTCCCTGCTCTGCTTTGCCAACTCTCCATGTGCATGCTAGATACTCTCTTCTGCTGTTTAGGGACAGGAGGTCTGGGATGGTTGAGGTGAAGGACAGAGGATGCTGAAGAAGGCGCCCCAATATTTCCCCTGGTTTCCTCTGCTTTCCTCGCTATCCTTGACTTGTCCTCTCCTTCCCTGGTGGGACCTGGGCAGTAAACTACCCAGAGATATCTCCTCAGCAGAAAGCCTCTCAGGAATGGCTTGGCTGTTTCTGCTTCGTGCCACCTGGGCGGACATCACAGGAGGCCGAGTTATATTTTTACCTGACACGAGCTCTCTGACGTGAAAAATGAACTTTTGCCCTACATGTATGTGATACTGTCCTGTTGAATTGTTTTCTGTCTAAAGTACATGTTTCTCAGTGGGAAACACTTCCAACTAATCAAAAAGCACTGGATAAATACACTTGGGTAAAAGGAAGCATGTTGGTAATATAAACCATGTATCAGAAACATCAGTATTTTAAACCTGATTGAACAAAGTAAGAACAAATAACTGCTGATATTTACGAAAACCGTTTATAGAGATAACATAAAAGCAAACATCTTAGAGAACATAGTCACTAAAAAAAATAGGAGATTTTGATGAATTCTTTAAACCGTTTAATTGTGGCTTTAAAATTATATGCACAATCTGGGCTGCTAAGCTTTTACTGTCTTCCTTTAAAGTTGAGATTAATTAAAGGTCAGTGTCACACACATTTCCACAATGCATAGTAAAACCCTGGAATGAAATAAGCCTCACTTGAACATTTGATTAGACAAGATAATGTATTTCCCCCTGGAGTAGTTTGTTATTCAAAACAAGCTCTTTAGGGAAGGAAGTTCACATCAGTTGGTAACTGTTCCTGTGGATACCAAAGAACTTTGTACAGTACACACTACAGTAAATTGCACTGCAGGTCATTTAGGACCTGGAAGCATGTCCCGTGTCTAAAAGTATCAAAACGTATTTTTTAAAAAAAAACAGCTAGATAGCAAACAAAGAGCAGGCTGTGATACTAGAAAAAAATAGCACCCACATTTACAGAGGCATTAATGCTTTTATCTAGTCAAGAAATTACGCCTTTCTAGCAGATGCATTTTAGAAATGCTGTTTTATACCTTGTCAGAAAGGAAACAATCTAAAAATTGACAGTAAACTGATACCCTTAGATGTAATATGGAACTGAATAACTTCCAGCTTTAATTTTCCTATAAATGTAGTTGTAGACTTCAGAATTATTAGCTATTCTGATGTGTAGATGACATCTTTTTTTTCTGTCACTGACCTATTTGGACCCCTTTTGTCTTCGCTCACTATGTACCTTGTAAGATCTAGTGACAGGTAGCAAGTCATGTTCATTAGGACTCGAGTAATTTTAATCTCTGACTATTTCTGATTATTCATTTTAATTGACTTTAGACAGTAAGCACAAAGCTGATGTTTTGTTTTGGACTCCTAAAGCCTCTCTAAAACAGACTTCATGGGATGGAAACATCCAGTTAATAAATGTTTGCCACTGGAAAATGTTTTCAAACATTTTGCAGTATAGCAATAAGTCTGCTTTATCTCTGGTGGGTACTTGAGTTTTGAAATACAATTTAAATCTAATTTTGACTTTATCTTGGACTGCCATGTTGTTTATATCTTTGATTACAGAAGTTTCTGTTAAATAGCCAGCCCAAAGAGTTACTGTGCTCTGAGGTGCTAAAGCTGCTATAAGAGCTGTGGTTTGTATCTTAAATTTGTTCTGTGGAATTATGATGATGATGGTCAACATAAAAGTTCCTCGATTTGGGGGAAATGTTTTGCAAGATATATGTATATATTATATAATATACAATATTAAAGAGTGCCTCAATATGTGGGTATTATACAAGTGAGCTAACATAGTTTTATATTGCCATCCTTGGTACGTAGTACTGGCATTTGAAGTAGAGTTTGAGTTAGTAAATTATCCCTAATGTGAAAAATAGGCATATTCTGGCAGCCAGCTTGGATCTCTGTACACTTCCAGCAAGTAACTTAAATCTCATTTCCTCCATTCCTTCTCTTGCCTTTATTCCTAGCTGAAGCAGAATGGGGTATGTGTTTGGCATAATCTGCTTTTAGTCTTCAGGAGCTTTAAGTGGGTTTTTTTCAGTCCTGTAGAGTGTAATTTGTTCTCTGAATAATGGAGCTAATGAATTCTGCTTGTCAGTGGATGTTGTAGACAAACAGCCTACTTCTCCAGTGACAAAAAATAACTCATTTCTCCTTCAGATTTATTGCTTGATTCTCCTCAGAGCAGTCCTGGTCCCCTTCCAGGTGGACAAGAGGCAGTGCATGTCAGAGCAATTTTGGTGAATAAGTGCTGGCTAGCTGGTCAGACCTTGTGTGTCCACCAGCAGCTAATTCAGCACAAACAGGTGACTTGTTAGGATCATGCTGAAAGCTTCCCTTCAGTGGGGAGCTGTTGAACCAACCCCTTTCTCAGCCAAGGGCGGTGTTGTTAGACTTGGAGGCCTTCTTTGAGCCCTCTGCCTTTTTGTGGCATTTGTTTGGAACTGGCCAATGGATTGCAGAGTTAGGTGAAAGCAATGATTGCTTGTCAGACAGGTGATCCGACAGTGGAAGTCACCATTCCTTAGGAAGTAAAGCTGAGGAGGCAGCATACCTTGGCAGTAGGGCTGAAACACATTGGTAAATTCAGCTACAACTGAAATTTAAATGTGACGTGTACATTTTATGCTTATGGTCACATTTTATGCTTATGGCTGCTAATAACCTTTCTCCTTCAAGACAGTATATTTTTTAAGAACTGTGGAGTGCTGCATAATATTTTTCATTCTCAAGGAGAATGGAAGGTTTTCTGCTCATAAGTTAAAATAAATGAATTCTTATGAATAGATGGGTGGAGTGATGGACCCAGGTACACAATGCTGAGTGCAACGTTGCCCCAGTGTTTTGCTGCATGAGTCTGTCTTTGCTAGATGTACAGAGTCTTCTGAATAATATTCTACAGAAAAGTGGATCTTGTGTCATCTTTTTAATGTATCTTGTTGCTCTTTCAGCAAGTTGTAAAATGTTTCTATTGACTACTGAAGCTTTCATTACAGTCCTTCTGGGGTTTTTGTATGGACTTTTCTGCCAGCCTGCTTCAGTCAAGCATAACACATTTCAATTTCTGTCCATCTAGGCATGCACAAAGGACAAGACTGATTTTCACAAATCTGTGCACATTCAATTTGATTTGAGATGGAAGCGTTTTTAACTATAAAAATAATATTTAAGTATATTTTAGATGAAGAAGTTAATTTCCTTGAGCATGCTATGGAAGAAGATGTTCTATGTCCTGTACTTCTTCAGAAGATCCTATGTGTCAGTGTCAGTATCAACATAAAAAATATGATTTGCTGGAGAACAGCGTAGGATTTGGGGTTGATATCTATCATCACCAGTGCCAGGCAGATTTGTAGTGATTGTCTCATTTTTAAGGTCTCATCACTTCTAAATCACCTTTAAAATACAATCATTAAAGAAAATAACAACTTTTAAAATAGAAAAATGACAGATTTTTAGCTAATTTTACAAATCGAGAGATTTGTACATTTTAATTGGTGTCGCCTTTAATGTCATGTCATTAAGTTCACAATAAGATAGTTCTTGATGTATACATCCACATAAAAAAGTTCAGTTGAAGTGTGTGCTGCTAGCTAGAAACATTACATGTAACTTTTTCTCAGGATTCATCAAATTAATGTAACAGGGAAAAAGGATAGCTCTTGAGAACAAAATACAGAAGACATGAGATCTAATGGTGAGTTAAAACAAAACCTTCAATAGCTGTTCTAAGTTAGGCAGAGCTTAGTGGCTAAACAGACATGCTTCAGGTTTTTCTTTGAAAAATCATAAAGTGCTGAGGTGCAGTTCAGCCATGTCTTTTCGTTGGAAGGCTGTGACAAAACTGCTCGTGGCATCAGGAGCCAATACTTGTAATATACCCAAGCGCTGTTTTCATCCAAGAAAAGACACACTGTCATAGGTGTGTTTCACATAGTGTGAATTCATCCTTGCCCCAGGCTGGCCAAAGTGGTTATGGGTGGTGCAGAATACAGTTGCCCAGCCATCATTTTCGTGCTATGCTGTTCAAAGTAGGGGAAAGTTGCTGTTGCTGAAGGGAAATTTACAGAGGGTTCCTCGTGACAGAACGCTTTAAAATTTCTGTCCTGCATGGTACCGATGGTTTGTTATTTTAAGTACATTGAACAGTGTTTAAGAACTTGTTTTGATGCCTGAAATGCTACATTAATAACTTCATTTTTTTTTTAATTTTGTAATTTAAGATTGCTGGTTTGTAAGTGAAAGTAAATAGCCATTTTACAAATACAAGTGTAATATGATATCGCTGTGTTTCAGTGAATTGCTTACTGCAGATAAGACACGAGCAGTGTAGTGCTTTTCAGATTACTGAGCATTTAATGAATTTTGAGATGAGATTATTCAGTTCATAGCTAAGTAGTTTGAAGGTATGCTTTATTCAAATATGATAGCTCTTCATTAAAAGTGGCAGGTGTCCTTTCAATTTTAGTATCAAATTCTTAAATTTCTTATGGGCAAACCTTATTCTGAAAATATTCTGTATAGCTAAAAAAATGAAAATATTATTGAAAATGTGAGAAAATCTGGTGATAACAGTTGAGAGTTTCTATTAAATACTGCAGCTTAACAAAAATCGCATTAATATTTGGAGTGATTTACTTTTTCAAGGTGAACAGTGGAATTTCAATTGAACTAAGAGAAGGCAAATGGAAAAGTATGAGGTTTATATGTTTGAGCACTTATACTGTATCAACAGTAAGTGAATAATGATTTGTAGCATTTTTTTGAAGTATAAAATTATTTCACAAAACATGGAGATGGATTTACACACAAAAAAAAATCTATTGCGCTAGTCTTAGTTTAGCAGAGTTGAAAATAAATACATTGAAAGATTGTGATCTTAATGTGATCTTACTGTAATGTATACAAAATATATTAGTATAAACAGATTCTACTGTGTGAATTTAGAAGTCCTTTAGAAAAAGAATACAAGTAAGCAGGCAGTTAATTTTGTGTGTCTGTGTGTCCCTAGTAACCTCTTAATGACATTCCTTGTCATACAGTACTTTTCTCAGTCCAGTGAGTGAATGATAAAGTGATTTCCCTCTTCCTATTCCCCTGTCAGCAGGGTTGATTGAATTGTAAAGCTGCCTAAATAGTTTGTAAGTATATCCTGCCATACTTTATTAATCTTTACATAAGATTTCAGGGATACAAACATTGTAAAATACATAGTCTCGTGCAGGCTCAGGCAGTCCTGTGATTGCAGTACAAGAAAAGAGGTTCAATTTTATGGGTTTGTATTATTCTCCCATTGAAACAATTTCCAAGCAGTATGCCTTATTTTTATTTTGGAAGTCTACTGCTGACTTTCCAGGACTTGCCTTAGTTGCTGCAGCCTCTGGCTATTTTTATTCCACTTCCTAAGAAACGTGGATCTCGACACAAGCCTTTTTCCAATCCACACATTGTCTGGAAAGTCTTACGTACTATATAAAAGTTAATCTACTTACCTGAAGACCCAACTTCTTCCTGAAGTATCTTGGATCTCTTCCAGCATCAGCAAAGAAAGGTCGTAGTTTGGAGCTATCATATACAGAACCATTGTTGAAAAAATAACTCAGTGTTTAAATTTAAACTTCATTGTTATGTGTTTAGTTATTGACCTGTGTATCTGTGAAAAGAAGTGCATTACTTCCTTCCTCTCTCTCTTCCTCTCCCTCCCACCAAGGAAAGTTGGGTCCTCCTGCTACCTTTCTGCCTTTGTCCCCCATTAAAAATAGAGCTCCTCCACTTCATTATCATTTTCCTGAGCAACTCAGCCCCAGTGCACTCTGTCACGAGATTCACTTTCCACTCTTGCCAGCATCCCTACAGACTTCTTTGTCCTAGATAGCACTTCCCCATTGAGACACCAGATGACTTAAGGAGATTAGACAAGGGTGACCAGTTCTGTGGGATGAAAGTGGGAGGTGTCTGGGTTCTGTGTGTGTGGGAATCCTCCTGATCGGCAGAAACTCTCTACCTCCACTGTGTTACCACCTATGGAAGAGTCCAGCAAAACACTTTCAATGAGGATAGCAGGTTTTTGCTTGCAGCATTTTCTTTTTGACTTGAATCAGAGTCTGGATTAGTGCTAGTTTTTAGTCATCTGCAGATTTTCTTAGAGAGCTACTGTTCCTTGGTGGTTTGGTTTGGGTTTGGTTTTTTTTGTTATTTCCCCATCAGGCTGATTTTGCGTTACCCCCATGGTAAATTGTCAGCAGTGTTTGGAGAAAGGAAAGCAAATCTAGCAGTATATCTATCTACTGCTACCAGACTCCAAGTCTGTGGGCCTCTGAACAGAGTAGATTGGTGGTGAAGGGAATCAGCACGTCTTGTGGGTACTGATCTGATTACTCAGTTGCCTTTGTTCCCTCCAGATGATTCGTTAAAGGTTCAGCAAAATGGTAAGAAATTCAGAACTCAGGAGTATTTTAGATTATCGTTTTTTCAGCTCAGTAATGGTAGTGAGCATTAGGCTGGGTGTGGGGAAGATCCAGTAAGATGTACAGATCTTTCCTTCACATGATTCATGCACATTTTCTTCTGAAGGAAAAAAAAAAAGGATCTTTTTGTTTTAGAAATGTCCAAATTAAGAAAACTGTCTTGTCTTGTTTTTGAAATTCTTTTGGTTTAACTCCACATTATATACTACCTCCATTGAGGTGGTTGTAATCTTTGTGTGAATACCAGGAGCAAACTCAGATTCAAAAAATATTATAACAATTAAGTCTGAAGTGATTATTGATAATGTAAATAAATAATCGTACTACTGAATAGTAAGTGTGAATCTTTACTGAAGTATCAAAATTTCCTGGAGAAGAGAGTAGATTTTTTTTTTCTGATTTGTATATGGGCAAACTGAGCCACCAGAGGTCACAGAGAATAGTTGGCAGAGCCAGAAATAGAGCTCAGGCTTCTCTACTTTCAGCTCAATGTTCTTGTCACTGGATACCACCAGATGGTCTCCAGATTATTCAGTAAATAAGCCTCTGCATCCTCCCTAAATATTCCACCAAAGCCAACTGGCTGTGTCTCTCGCTTGCTAGTTCCCAGTCTGTGAGAGTGGCTGACTTGGCAGGTAAGGCTGTAGCTGGCCCCACTGAGCAATCCTCTACTCTGCAGGTTCTCTGGTTTTACCAGGCAGGACAATCTCTTCTCTGCCACTGCTTTTAGCATTTCTTCTCTTCATTTCAAGGAACTTTTTATTTTTTAGTGTAAGGCTTTTCTGTGTATGCCTGAGGCAAAGGATTGGATTTAAAGAAAGAAACCAAACTGATAACTGCCTGCAGATGTCAGAAAAGCATCTAAAGAAATACTTTATCTGCTTTCAAAATCTAGGTGATTGAATTGTTTCTGTGTGCCCTGAAATTCAGAGGGTAGAAATATATACGCATGCACTTGTGGCTCTGTGTGTCTGTGTGTGTGTAGCATAAATACCAGATGGGAGAGGAGGTTCATGACTACAAAACAGACTGTTTTCTAGTCCCTCTTAAGTCACTTCTTCACTTTCTAGTTTGTAGGCCTTTTTTTTTCTTTCTATCTGTTCTGCTGAGGGTTTTCATGGCTCTTCAGTTCTTCACAATTTTGCCTATACAATAATAAGTGCCTCATATAGAAGGATGCAAACTAACCTTTAAGTGCTGCTGTTCTGTTGGTGAGTTTAGCAGCAGAAGTCTAAATGCTGGCCAACAGCAGCTTTCCTCAATTCACACTGCTGCCATTGTTGTGCTGCCAGTATTTTGAAAAAAAAAATCAGTTTTTTTCCAAAGTAGTCAGCTCAGCAAACTCACTGCAGGAGCTGCAAGGTGGGTGAGCCAGCTGACTGGAATGGACCTTTGATGAGTATTCCCCAAAGCAGTTGACTGGCTGGAGGCAGGGCTGCCATTCACAAGGACCTTGGTACATTCTGCAGAGCTGGGCTCCCAGAAATCTCCAAGAGTTCAGCAACAAGAAGTGCTGTGTTAAGCTCCTGGGACAAAAAAAAAGCCTGGCATGTCAGTGTGGACAGGAGACCATCTCCACTGGAAGTTACCTTGGATGTCTGAGGGAGACAGTAAGCATTGAGTCAGCAGTGTCCTGTGCGTACTGAATAGCAGTAAGAGGAATGTCAGCTGGTCAGGGCAAGGGGTTGTTCCTCTCTACACAGCACTGATGAGATCTTGTCTAGGGATTGTGTCCAATTCTGTGCTCACTCACAATGTCAGAAAGCTGCAGCAAGTCCAGTGGAAGAACTACTAACATAGTTAGTGAGGAAAATGATTGAGTCTGGAAGGAGAAAGCTAAGGCAAGGACTTAATAGATAGGGAGTTACAGAAACAGCCAGACCTCTCTCAGAGATGCACAAGGGTAAAACAAGAGATAACAGACTCATGTGCAACAAGGGAATATCACAATAGGAAAAAAAATCACTTTGGCCAGATATGAACAGGTGGCCCAGAAAGGCTGTGACAACCCCATCCTTGGAGACTTGTCAAGACTCAGCTGTAAATGTGATATGAGTCCTGCTTTGAGCAGGACGTTGGACTGGGTGATCCAGAAACCACTTCCACTATAAATTTCTCTGTGCTTCAATGCCTATACCTGTTTCATGCCAGAGATGTGTGTTGTTGTGGGGTGACAGATTTTGGAGCACCTGTAACGAGTGAGATTTATCTACATCTTACAAAGAAAATAGAGCTATATGTAATGCACATCACACAATCAACAATTCTAAAGCAACCTGCATATATATATATTTTGTTTTCCCCTAATCTTAGAGCTTGAGACACTTGAAGATGGAGCTTGTACTCTTGGTTTATACATTTTCATGATCTTGGTGAAAGAGAAAGGACAGCTGTGAAACAGCGTTCGGGTTACATGGATAGAATCACCAACAGAAAGCATCTAGATTAGCATTGGATGAACTGTTGAAACTCAGCTGTGTAGATTCCAGTTGTTTGAGAGCCAAGTACCTCTGTGAAGAAGAGACCAGGGTGGTGATGGTATAAGGTGGTAACAGAAAGAGAAAGCATTAAGTGATGTCACACTTGTTCCCCTGTTTCAGGGAGCCTGGTTGAAACTCTTTCCCACTGCAAGCACATTTCTTGTATCTTCCCTCTCTTGTGTAGGTGTTGGCCACCAACCCTAACAACTTGAAGATAGCTCACCTAGAAGTTTTACAGGGCAGAACAATGTAGGAATCACATACCACAGAAATTACAGGTGTCACTTCAAGGGACAGTGTGTTTAAAAATGTAGCATGTAAAGGTAAGATTGAGGGTTGAGTATTAAACTGCCTGCTTTAACAATTTCCACATTAGCAAGCTCTCTCCAGTGACCTGTTGCTTCTGCTCAGCTTTTCCAGGAATTCTTGCTCTTGTCTGTTGACTGGTGTTGTCCTCAACCACTGTTTTTGTCTCTCTACAATAAAGGAGCCTGGCTACTCTGCTATGAGTTCTCCCATCTCCAGCGTCTTTAACTGAAAATTGGAAGATAGAGCAATTTATCTGCCTTTGTCAGCTTCAGAGTTCATTTTGTTTAAAAATAAGTCATAAGATGGAGGTCAGCTGCCTTTTCATGCAAATCAATGTCATGGTTTCAACTCCATAATTTTGGTACTGTGCAAATTGTTGCTCATTTGTTGCAGTCTGTTCTCAAGTTTCCCTGCCTGACCTCTAGATGCCCCAAAAAGTATATGCAAACTGAAGGGAGGAGGAAGAGAAGGGAGATAGATGTTTACTGAAAACTCTACTAGGATTTTCACAATTTACCAGTGTTGGTTATGCAATTTCAATGTTTCAATTTTAAAAATCCTCAGTAACTGAGTCCACTTAAAATGTGATGACAGCAAGGAATTCTGTGGAACCAAATGAGGGTGTTTCTTGCAGTGTGTTTCTTTGTAGGTACAGATATGTATCACCATGCTCTACGATTATTTTTATATGAAACCCGTAGAAACAACAGGTAGGGATTTCCTATCACTATCATCAAACTGGCTCTGGAATCTGCCAAGTGTGTTGAAATTGGAAAATGTAGGCTTAAGAGAAGAGGGGTAATGTGTTTGTGGAATACTGTTGAGTTTGCTAGCCTTAAAAGTAGACATTTTGGTGCATGATACACGCACACACCTGACAAATCATGTTGCCCCCCAATCTTCTGTTTTTTTTCTAATGGCAGAATTGAAGTGCAATTTAAAAGTTACTTGTAACTTTTGGAGAAGAGGATTATTCTACATGAAGGGAGAAAAATACAACCCTCATCTACTTAGAAGAATGTGACAGAGAAAAGTGTTTACACAGGCTTATGTCACGCTCAGCTGTACACTAAAACAGCTGCTTGCTCTAATTTAAGACTAAGAGCATTGGCAGTGTCCACTAAGAACACTGGATCTATTGTGTTAACAGTGCAGATAACCAGTAGTTGACATCTAGGCTACTGTTTTGTTTCTTTTTTGTTTTTTTTTCTTTTTTCTGTTTCTCTCCATGATCCTAGTTGCAGAGCCTTTCAAAAGCAGTTTTCATTTTCATGTTTTTACACACATGCTTACTCTATTTGCCTTACTTTTCACTATGACCAAACATTTTTAATCTGTGGCCATAAAGGAGGAGGAGAGTATAACCTCACTGGTTTCTTCCTACAAGATCTCATTAATTAAAAAAACTCCTAAGGATTCTAAAGTGCAACCTTTACCTTCAAATATTCTTTGCTTTAAGAACAGAATTTTGGTTTTAATGGTTCACCAGTTAGTGTGAAGTTTTATTTTTGGAGAAATGTTAGGAGTGTAGTTTCAGGTATTTTCTTCAGCTACTGAAATCCCATGCCTGATTTTATGGGGTCAAGAGCTACTCACCTTTTTAAAATGTCAGGTTCTGTTTGACAGCTGAAGCCTCTACAAAATACACAGTCTGGCTTGAAGGGAAACACCTCATTGAAAATGCTGAGTTCACAAAACTTCTGAGCAGAGGGCACAAAGCTCAAAATGTTGTTTGTGAAAGAGGTTTTGACAGCAAAGTCTCCTGAATCTGCTTCTTTATGTCTGCCATGTTCATAAATTTTTGCTTCTTTTCCTTGAATATAATAGTGATAATGCAGTTTCTTCTCTGTTACTGATCTGATCTCCAGTATCTCCTGTCTGAAAGGACCCTTGCATGTGAAAAAATCTGGGGATTCCAGTGATGAGGCTACAACAAATGAGGATTCTCCATCCAAAGCTATTAACTCGTCATGAGAAACTGAGCTCTTTATCAGACTGAAAAACAAACTAATTTCCATGTATGTCTCATTTAAAACTGTAATATTTTAAAAAGCCTTCTCTAAGTACTTTCCTTTCTGTGTGGAAAGGCAGCAATGGTATGCTGCTGAATGTCATCCTAACTTAAAGGATCAGACAGCCTACAAAAAAGAAATCCCACTTCTCTCATCCCCTTGAAGGACCTCCACTGCTTTTTAGGTTAAATAGAAAGAAAATCACATAGAGTCATGGCTCAGTCTCCAAGTTTTGCCAATCAAGGTGGTCCTGGCTTCTCAGTCCAACACCATCGTCACATTTTTGTTTCTGGAGAAATGCAAGAAATGAGGGAAACCAATCTTTTTCACGCCCACACATGAGGAAAAACACAGATAAATGACACCAAATATGGTATATTAGTTTTCTGTCCCCTCAGATGGTATTTCTCTAGTTGATGTGTATGACTGTTCAGAGAGGGAGGTGAATTACTGGAATTTAAACCATCATGTTGTGAAGATACTTTACTAACAGTATTGATCAGGAGCAGATCAAATCTTTTAAGTCGTTGTATTATACATTATGTTGTCTTCAAGGGAAAAAAAAGACAATGCAAAACTTTCAATAGAACAGAGTAAAAGAAATGTAGGTGGCGCTTTCATTCTTGCCTAGTGGACTTGTTGCACAAGATGCCTTCAAAGTGTTTCAAGGTTTTCTGATTCCCATAGAGGTATCATAATATAAGTGGGATTTGAGGGCTTTTTCTGTTAGGTATCACTTTTTGCAAAGTTATTTGACTTTGCAGAACCTAAGAGAGGTGCAAGAAGTTCCAGTTGATGGAGATGATCTGAACAGCAAACACATAGAAAATCTTTAGGAAAAAATGAAAACCTGTAAGATATTATCAAAAATATCTAAATAATAACAATTTTAAATACCAAAAAGAAGTTCAGGAGCAATTTGCCAAACAGGGCTGCAGCAGTGATCAAGAGAGTCTCTCTGGAACACCAGCCAGAGTGACCACTGATGGGCAACTTTAATGTGATGTTTGCCTGAAATTAAATAGTTGGAAAACAAACTCTGCGAGTTTATCTCAATAACTCCAGGATACCTCCTGCTATGGGGGGTAATCTGAACTGAGTGGTGAGGGAATGTTTGTTTCTTTATTTTTTTTAATCTAGGAGAGGAAATTCCTATTCCAAAATCAGAAGTGTTGGACAATTGGACCATCTGGAGACTCTATCCAGTGACAGGATAGGTGCTCATGAAAACAGAAAATCTAGAAGCTTTTTGAAGGCATAGGAAAACTTTCAGTGAAATCTGAAATAAAGTTCTCCAAAAAACTTCCCATTACTCTCAGCTCATATATGCACCTCATGACATTGTGTTGCTTCAACAGAACTTAAAAGAATTAGAGATTACCTACAACTGAATATAAAGGAGAAAAATTGAATAATCTAAAATCATTATTATTTTAGTAATTGAGAAAAAGAAAATTATTTTCTTTCCCAGATCATAAAGAAAGATACAAAGATCAGAAACAACATTTACTTCTAATGTTTTTGTTTATTTAATTCTTCATGGTTGTGTTTCATTTTGTGTTTATAGGACCTTAGTGTTTAAAGTCCAGAAGCAGAAATCAGACTGTCAGTATGAATTGTTGGGAAAAGAAACTCCACCTCTAATACAAGTATTTTTTTAAAATCTCATCCTTTCTATACAGCAAATAAGTGCAAGGTAAAATATGTTGGTGACCGTTTATAGAAAAATATTGACTGTAGTAGTTTATTACATTTATCCTTATGATAAATTCCCACTTACTATGAGGGATGAACATAAATGTATTTTTTAACTCTTTTAGACATTACGAAAAATAAAGATGTATAATGACTTAAAGATGCATGACGTGTAAAACAACGTAGCTACAGGGCAGTACATTTGTGCATACTGGCACAGTAAAAACCTGTTTATCCTGTGACCTTTTTTACCCTTATTTCTGTGAGATGATTACTAAGTATTACAAAAAAAAAAAAAGTTTTCAGCTTTAAATCTCAAAGATCTCAAAACTCCAGAATACAGTAGGTGAGGCAGGATGCAGTTGATTGGAATGGATCAGATAGTATCCACAGAAAGTGCAGAGCAGATTCCTGCAGAGACCTAAACCTGCAAAATGCTCAGAAATGCTCAGGGACCCTCCAAACAAAGGAGACCAACTGGTTCTTTAAGGGAAAGGCCCTTCCAGTTTGAACCATTTGCTGTTACTCACTGGTGCTGGCACCCAGACAAAGTATCCCTCCCTCATGCATTCCTTTCTCACTAGATATATAATTATTCCTTTACATGTTGTCATAGTTTTAAGCTCCTGACTCAGATTTCTTAAATACCATCTAAGACAACTGTGTATTCCCTTCTCAGGAACAAGAGCTATGGGTAGCCTGGAAGGAGACACAGTTGCTCTCCACTCTTCTTTTTCACCATGGCTTGCAGCTCTGCACACAAGTAGATGCAGTTCTCTTCAAGAGAAGGTTTTTAAGGATTTCTTAATGATACAGATTTCTGTTAACGAGAAGTTCCTTCTTTCAGACTTCAGTGGCACTTTGCATCTGTGGAGTGAGATGGTCCCTTCCTGTGAGCCGGGATGACACAGTTGCATTTTCAGTGTTACTCCATTCACGTCTCCTGCCGCAGCACTTCCAGGCTTGGTGGGACTTGAGAGGAAGCTGCTGCTTTTTACCTCATCTCTGCCATTGCAGAGTCTGGACTGTTGTGGGCAGCCCCAGGATAGCAGATGGAATAGGTGATGGAAGTGGTCAGGGACGAGTGTCCCCCACTCAGCTGTGCAAACAGATGCTGCTGGGCTGGACACGGCACACTGCTCAAGGCAGGAATCTAGCTCTTGTGGACTGAGGGTGCAGGGAATCGTGAGATACCCAGATCAACAGCAGACACTGTTCATGTGGCTGTATTGTCTGACACACACCACGTGGAAGTGCAAGTTCTCTCCATTTTTTACTCAGGCTGGAAAGAGTTCATTTAATTCTTTGGAATTCCTGACAGAATATGGGCAAAGTCTTCTATGTGCCTCTTATTGCCTTTCTTTTTATCCATCAGTTATCACTCTTCCAGATGATTTTTCTATACTTCAAGTCTGTTCCTCTGTAGGAAAGAGAAACTGGATTTGCTGGGCTTTCTTACAAAGATTCTCGTAAATTAGTTGATTTTAATTAAGAATTCGTTAGAAATCAATAAGAAGAATTTTGCTTATTTTGAAAGAGAGTTTATAGTCATTCTGTATTAGTGCTTACATTTTGAAAAGGGGTATCAGCTTTCTTATTGTTGTTTTTTTTATTTTTCATTGATTCATGCTTTTTTTTTCAAAGCTGGGAATATGAGTGAGGTAGAACAAACATTATCTAAACAGATTAATTATTATGGAAGCTATTACAACATGAGAAAATTTTAAATTTATTCTGAAAAGCACCACCACATGGAATGGCACAGTCAGTAAAAACTGCATCAATTTTTTTGAGTTTATATTCTTTTCCCTGATCTTCTACAGATCCTTATTAAATAAATAAATAAATAAATAACACTAACTGTGAGCCCACATGTGGCAAAAGATATTTCAGTCAAGTCTTCAAATAGGAATCAGGCAAGGTTGAGTTGTGGTCGTGGATCCTGGGGGTGTGCAGCCGCCTCAGTGTTCTGAGCAGAGGTTCTGGTAGCATTTCCCATCAGGAGGTCTGTGATCTTTTGCTGGGGCCCATGGACACAGAGCTGCTTCTGCTGCTTCCAGGTTCAGGAGTTCACCGCTGGCACTCACAGCGTGAGGCAAGTGGAGTCTCTGTACTCAGAATTGGTCTAGAAGCTGGCTAGCCAGCTCTGTCACCTGGCTTCAAATACACCACACTGTGCTTGGTTTGGGAGGGTTTCTTTGTTCATTTTTCTCTCAAGGAAAGGTAGACTTCTTTGGGAATTTTTACAGATTAGGTTTCAAGAGTATTAAGCAGTCTGTTTTGCTTTCCATTTCTCCTGGGCCAGAACAATTTGTTTTAGGCTTTGTAAATGAATAGATGATAATTTCAGTTGTTTGTGTACACCTGAAAGAATCTTATTTCAATTGTTTGCCAAGTAAGAGTGAATCTCCTTCTTTCATTTTGATTGTGAAAAAGTTTGGTTTGGTGGTCTGCGTGAATACAGTAATTTTTAGCTATCGTTTAATGTTCTAGCACAATTTTAATATTGCCTTTTTTCAATTTTTTTAAATGTGCTTAGGTTTAATTAAGTAGAGCAACATTTTGTATTCAAATTTCTTCTTTAAAATGTAAACTTATATCTCTTAGTTTGCATTGTGTTTGTTGTAACATCATTTGCCAACTACAGATGTGGTGCGATCAAGTATGAAGCTATTTCAGAAACTAAGACTCAGGAAAATTAAAGTGTAACAGTTTGCAAAAGAAAATATTAAGAAGAAAAATATTAAAAAGAAAATAATTGAGCATAAGTTTTTGCAAGTTTAACTTCCCTGGAAAGTAAAAAGCTTAGGAAAATCATGTATTGCTTCAAAGATCCCTTTTCCACAGAAATCTATGGAGTACTGTGGCTGAAGTACTCTTTGGGATCATTTGAAAATCAGATGATGGGTTCATGTTGCTTAAGGGAATCTGTGTTAGGAATCTAAAAACATGAGATTAGGGATTACAATAATTGCTTCAGTCTGGTAACTGCAGTTAGATCAATGAAAGCAAAACCATATATGTGCTTTTTTCTACTACATCCATCAGAACAGAGAGGAGTTGGATAGGAAGGAGATTTTAGGAATACTCTTGAGTCTTTCAGAAATAAATCAAGTCTCTTATATGTGTGTGTGTGTTGGGGGAAAAGGAGGGAATTACTGGGCTTTTCCATGGTACTTCTCTAAATTACTTTTCATTGTTTTCTCAATACAACATGTTCCAGGTAATACAACATGTAAGCTGGTATCTTCTGTGTGAGTACTGGGAGTTCCTTTTAGACTTGGATGTCACTTAGACTTATGTGTCACATTTGTGCTGTGCAGGCAGTGCATGCTCTGAGAATACTTCATAAAAAACATTATGTACCACTGCAGTTGAAGAAGGACATTTGAAACCTGGGCATGATTTTGCTGCATGAAGCTATTTTAATAGTAAGGAAAGCTTTGTGAGAAACTGTGGCTTTGTGTACCTATATATGCTTTTAGAAATTCAGCTGTTGGAGAAACATTGTGCTGCCTTCAGAGGGCAGTCATATGGGAAAGTGCAAGTGTTTTTATGTGCCATGACACTATTAATTTTTTTTCTTCATTCTTCATAAGCAAACTGGAACAATAAATATTTGTACTTAGAAGGATTTTTTTCCATAGAAGTTTGTTGAACAGATTTTGGTTTTGTGATAGTGTAGTCCATGTTTCTGAATACACTGATTTAATATATAATTAGGAAATATATTTAAAAGTTATGTGATAACAGATGTTTCAGAGATGCAAGCTGCACTTAGCTACTATAACCTGATTTAGCTTAGTTTAAAGAGATTCATGTGGCTTACGGAATGGGTTTCCTATGGTAACATCAGAATGCATATATTACATGCAGTTACAACTTACAGGGATTCTGCTTATCCATGTCCATCTTAGCAATAATGGAAAAGTAATACTGTGGTGACTTAGTGTTCTTCACATAACCAATTTCCAGGTAATTACTGTATATTCAGTGTGGATGGGACTGTATAAAAATGTGTTGTCTGTGTGCCAGTCATCATTAATTTTGAAGTGGTATTTTGAAATAACCACTTTTTTTTCCTTGAATAAGTCCTGGCATAAATAGTAAGTTTCATAAGCTGCAGGTGTAGAGAGCTGAGTTTATTTCACGTTTGGAAGTGTCCATTCTTACCTGCAACTTACATTGCCAGTGCATTGCCCTCTTGCCACAGCAAAACAGGAACTTTCACCTGGATTTTCAAAGCAGTGGAAGGATGAATGCCTTAATACAGTCTTTGTAGGTCTCCTCACAGTCCACAAATGGCATTTTGAAGTCCACAAGAAATAATGTTCATGCTTTAATCATCAATATTTACACAGACCTTTGGGCATAATCAGAAAATACTGCTAACCATATCTGAAGTAAGTATTTTATACTGTCAAGTGAGAAAACTATATCCACATTCTTCTGTGGATCTTGATTTACAGTAAAAAGAAGTATATATGCTTTTAATGAAGCATTCTAATAATTTAAGTCCCTTACAGTTTATCTGTATTTAAACATTGCAAAATGAAAGAGTACAATTTGGTAATTCTAAATATATCTTGATTGTTTACTGCAGTGGGATATCTTCTTCTTTGAGGTTCCATATTTTGCAGCCATGAGGAAACTACTGATTTGATACTGAAGTTGTAGTTGTCCCCTTTTTCATATTGACACAAATACATCAACATCATAAGAACACGCATTCTTGAAAGAACAGTTTATTTGAATCAGTAAAACTTTGAAGTTCTTAATAATTTACTGATTTAAGTCCTAAGTGCATTTGGAGGGGAGGAGGGCATGCTCTAGTGGTCAAGTTAGCAGCTAATACACAGCTAACTGTTCAGTCAGAACTACAAAATTGATAAATATCATCTCAGAGGTTATTATAAATACAGATGTTCATTAATTTTTCAGTACAGTGGCCTTTTATCTGGAAATGCTGACTCATTGAAACCAAAAGTTTTTAAGAATCCAAGAAAACTTGGAAGAGTGTTTCCTAACAAAACTGTCTGCTAAATGTGCAGCCAGGGAGAGCTTCCAAGGCAGACAGGCAGATTTCATCTGGGAAATTCATATTTCTGCTCTGCCTGGTTCTCAGTCAGAGGGCAGAGTGAGATAGCTCTTTTCCCAGAGGACTGACAGGACCACCAACTCACTGGATTTGCAGGAATTCTCTTTGGTTTCGATATTAAGTATAGACATAGCTGACGTACATTGAGACATACCATGCTGGATTTTTAAGCGCATGTGTCTTAAAAAACTTTGGGAAAGTGAGCAAACACACAGCAGTTCATGCTGTTGACATTTTACTGTCCAAACTGAGAACTGAGGTCGCTCTGTAAGGAAAAGTTGTCTTAATTCATTAAAAAGTAGACAATCTTGGCTCGCTCGAGCTGATGTTGCTGAAATGCCCA
The DNA here is from genome assembly GCA_013397245.1 of Thryothorus ludovicianus. Taxonomy (NCBI): domain Eukaryota; kingdom Metazoa; phylum Chordata; class Aves; order Passeriformes; family Certhiidae; genus Thryothorus; species Thryothorus ludovicianus. Next base: position 790,919 of record VZTB01011423.1, on the reverse strand, counting down.
TTTCCTCAGCACAAAGAGCAATAACCAGGAAATAACAAGGTCAGCTATCACGCTCTTTGTCCCTTTCACTTACTAGAAAACACTTTCACCCTCAGCTGGTTTCCTCCCAGAATCACAGTGGTGCACCAGGGCCCTTGGCTGGAAAAGGGTGGGGTCTTGGCTGCTGTGCTGCGTGGCTGGATGCTGATGTGTTGTGCTGATTTGTAATCATTTACGTGCTGCATACTTCCATACGTGATTCCATAGTCTCAACTATTACTCTATTAAGTACTGTAGCAACTTGTAAAAGGAGGGGTGAAAAATGACTGACCTCGACTTTGCTCTTACAGAGAAGTTAGGAAATGAAAAGAGCAGAAGAACTTCTACTCAAGGATGTAGGATAGTCATTTTTAAGGATGAAGCCATGAGTGTTGGATCTTGGGTATGCTGGGAGGATAATGTGAAAAAATGTAAGAGCATTCCTGTTTCTGAATCTCAAGAAAAACATAGCCTTAAATAAAACTACCACATAAATAAAGTCTCAAGTCTTGTATGAGAAACTCAATAAAAATAAATAAGTTATGTTCATATAAAGAATAGTTTCAAAATTCCTTGACCATAGAAAATATTAATTCTTATAAACAGAGCATCTCTTAGGAATTTTGTTGAAATAAATAGATGCCTAAAATGGGGATTCATGACTTTATTTGACAATTGTACCAGCTCCTCATCAATCCTTTTAGGCAAAGCCAGAATCAAGTTATAAAAATCGACCTTCTATTTATCTTTGCAGTTTAATCATTTGCAAATTATTATTCTTACTGATAGCATTCATAATAATCTACTTGTGTAAGCATGTGTACATTCCATTGAGTGCATTTTTGCCGTTCATTTAGGATGATTAGAAATTGCTGGATTGAGTATTTTGTGAAAGTTTTACAAAATGTTTGCCTTGACTTTATGCAAGCATGTATAGAAATCAAGATATTGCTTACATTCTTGTCACGCAGCATTGTTACTAAATTGAGAAAAATGTCATTTTTGGCTGCAGCTGAATTTCAATTTATTTTCTACTGAATAATTCTAACTTTTTAAATGGCAAGTCAAAAGGGGAAAAATAGTTTAATGTTAAATAATTAATGAATATTTTTAAATTAGTATTTCAGGAGTGAGATAAAATTTGGCAGTAGAGAGAAAACAATAGGTACGTTTTGGCTTTTAGGATTAGTAACACAGATTATTGTGTAAAGTCGTTCTCTGTTGTTCTATTATCTCTATTGTTACAAAATCAAGGATCATTTTTTAATTTGATTAATGATGATACAAGTTAGAAAGTCAAAAATACCTTAAAGCCGAATTGACAAAATGGAGACACATTGAAATATGTGAGCTAAGGTGAAATAAAGCTCCCTTAAAAAACCCACAGCACAGGGAGAGCAGAACACTATGGGTACAGATGTTTGTGTTTCTTGGGTTTTTTTACAGAGACTCTGTTAAGAGTCATAGGCAGAAATGAGTGTGGATCTTTTAGTCCCTCTCAACTAGAGTGCTTTCCTTAATGACACTTCTTTTCTGCTACTTTACCATAGAAGAACTAGAAAGATAGGTAACTCTAGTGCTAAATCTCCAAGATCAAACATCATTTTTCCTCTTTCCTGCCATACTAATTCCAGAAGACCCCTTGGTCCTATGAGTACTTTTCCTATAGTTACTATGAGGGTGATGCTTAGAATAGGTGCTATTTACAGAGCAAAGATTCATTTACATGATAAATGCTGGAAATCACAGAATGTCTACAATTTATTTTATTTTCTCTATTTTAGCTACTGCAAATTTTCTCCTTTTTTATTGGGAAGGAAACAGGGTTATGACATTCTCTACCAGATTAATTGGATGTCCAGTTGGAAATTGTGAAGAAAGAGGAAAACAAATTTTCAGTGACTACATTTACACCTTACATATTCTGAGACGCTTTTGCTTGTCTCCTGTTGTGCGTTTGTTTTCTCCTCAATACTTTACATTGTTAAAATCTGAAGATAAACTATCATAACCAAATCTACATATTTGTTTGCCTGCCCTTTAAAATAATCAGAATATCTGCTGCAGATTTTAAGTGAGTTACACACACTGATGTGGCTCAAGTGAAATACTTGCCACATTAAAACTCTGTTGATTGAGAGGTCTTTAGGATGTCAGGAACTGAATAAAGAAAGTAAAAGTTTTAGACTGCCAGAGAGAAATAATTAAAAATCACTCTTTCATGTAATTTTTTTTTTTTTCAAAATACAGTCGAAGTCAAAAGACAGCATCAGTCAGGGTATCTTTATAATTGCTGGAGGGTTAGTGGTGATGGTTGTGTATTCTTGTCACGTGAAGAAATTAGTCATTAAAACTGACCTTTTTTTCTTCAAGTTTCAAAAGTTTCCTTTAAGAATGCCTGATTTCCTGTTAGGAATATTTCTTTTATTCTTTTTCTCATATTCAGATTATTTGGAATGCTTTATGTGTCTCCAAACTCTCCATTCTCCTTCTTCTCCCAGCTATATAGTAGAATAGATAACCAATTTAGAATGAAAAATAACCTCCCATTTACTCCTCATATTATAGTAAGCTGATTTTTAGCAGTACATCAAGTAAAATCAAAATCATGTTGAAAACATATATCTTGCTTGAGAGCTAGCATGATAAGGAGAGGGAGCTCCCCACCTGAGGAGACATTCAGGGATATATGTATAAAAATAATAAATAATATAAATAGTAAATAATATGTAATGTATCATATATAACTTGTATATAATATAGCATTTTTTTATTATTTTATTTTATTTCTAATCTTTTTGCCCCACAGTTTGACTGGAAGGTCAGGTTTTTTTCTGGTATGAGGGNTCTGGTATGAGGGATCTAGGCATTGGCTAGATCTCAACCATATCATAGGAGCTTTACAAATAGGAGAGGAATTAAATGTTCTGGAGGCTGAAATATGCCACTGATTCAAAACTTCAGTGCTGCTAGAGTGTGCACCCTAAAGCACATTTTTCTCTAAAGGTGGGAATGTTGCATCTGGTATTAACTGAAGTACAGCTGTGTTCTTCAGGCAGTTTCTCAAAGAGGGTGCATACGTAGATCTAAGATTTTTCCCTACAACCTTTACTTTTAGCATAGAAAGAAAACAGACCTGGACCAAAACAGTCATTGTAGTGAGCACTTTCCCATTGCATGTTCTTACTTGTTCTGGAGGATTTGCTCAGCTGAAGGCAGATATTTCTAAGGTTGTTGCTCCTTTGGCTGTCCTTGTTGGTGGCTAATCCTCCAGAAAGGGAAGATTCATCCCCCCTCAGCGCCTTCCTTGTTTGCTGTTTCTCTTTGTCACATATGCTACCTACCCTTGTCCTTAAGAAGCCAGGAAGAAACTTCTCTTTATTCTTCTACCGCTTTTGTCAGGCAAAATCCCCAGTTAGGCAATTGTCTGCTCCCTGGGATGTTTGGGTTAGAGAAGCTGACTTATCTTTGGCAGTAGCTACTTGATTTTGTCCTATGACACCAGAGCCTTAAGTATTATAATTCCCTTTCATTAACCTGTTGCCCATAGTTTCAGTGCTTTGGGGAATGTGGCTCAAATATATAAAGTTTAATACAAAAAAAAAATTCATTAGCAGAACTTGTTTTCCAGATCATCTCCAAAAACCATTATTGCTACATTTGAAACTTACTTAGGTAGTTTGTTGTGATTATTGCATGGAAATTTGCAGGCAAACCAACAATCGCAGTGTACTTCATTTTTTTTCCATCGCTGATATGGCTATAATTGCTTTTTTATGTTTGTATGGGAGAAATATTCTCAGTTCATATTTGCACTGTTGTTGAATTGCAAAAAGTAACACAACACCTAGCCATATACTTGACCTACTCATGCTCAGTGTGCCAACAGGGACTTGAATAATTTCTGTCCAAGGCATTGCCCAGTTGCTCAATCCAAATGACCTCCAAACACAGGTATTTCCAGTAGTGTGCTGTACTTCTCCCAGCATGAGTGGCTTATTACAGTGTTATTTATGTTAAATACTGAAATAAGAGTGTTACAAAAATCCCCCATTTCTTAAAAAATCATAACAGTAATATGGCAAATTCATAGACTGCATGGTCCAGACTGTTCAGAAAAAGATGGAACACTGGAACTGTTTGCCTTGATAGATCTAATAGTTTTCATCTAACATAAAATAGTTAATAGAATGGATAGCAATACACTGTTTTTCCGTCTTTTTAGAATTCTACAGTGATCTGGTCAAGACAGATTGGTTTATTTTTTTTAATAATTTTAAAACAAAATTCTCAAAGAGAAAATGAAACTCTTGAAGAAAAAGCAAAGGCAGGTTATATTTCTTTCTTTGGACTGTCTTATATGCTATCCCTGGCTCTCTGAGTGGTGTAAGTGAGATGTATAATCCCAGATAAATGAAAAGTGAGTGTAATGATTCAGTAAAGGGCTATGATATGCTTCAGTTGCCGCTGAAGTATTTTGTGACCTGCGTTTGAAGAATTTTGCAAGAACACATGAATTTTTTACTGTTTATACTTAGAAAGAGATATGGAAAACACTTGTTTTCCATGGGATATCAGTGCAGAACTTAAATAACTTAGTAAAAATAGTTTTTAAGAAAGTTCTTTTCATACATCATGAGAATTCTGACCGGTTTTGTAAAGCCGAAGAGAATGGAATCTCTTGTCCTGTTATTTAGTGACGTGTTTTATTTATCTCTGTTGAAAGTTTTAACTCCACATCAATTAAAGCAGTCTGTGCATGTGCAACTGGTGTTTTCCTTGGGCACTGTCAGTGGCCAAGGAAAACTTGGACACCCCATCCCAGTGGTGTCCCCATCTCTCTCCTACCTCTCATGCTGGCCCCGCTGAGCTCCCCCTCCAAGACTGAGGGAGGGTGTCTGTGCAGGGCACTGCCTTTCCTGGGAAGTGGCCCTTGGAAAGAGGGAGAGAAGGACCATTTTCAGGGAGCTGCTCCATGTGGGGGGGTGGGTGATTGATTGCCTCCAGGGAAAGCCAGGAATGGCCTCTGTCCTCCTCTGGCTCAGGCATCCCAGTGGTTTGGCACGACAGCATGGGAGCCCTGAGTTAGACAAGAGGGGACTGGTTGGCTTTACAAGCCATGAGGGAACGTCAGTGCGACCACAAATAAAGTGCATGCTTTTCTTCAAAGGCTTCTTTAGGTTGTTAGTGCTGACACTAAATGCTCTGGATGTGGAAGAGCAGTTTGGATGCTGAATATGCAAATAGATGTGCTAGTCATGCTAACTTTATTTTACAATACTTTTTACTTCTGATTTCTCTTAAGGTCCAAGATGAGTAGCAAAATATGACTGGTGAGGGAAATGCTTTCAGATTTCAACACTATCTGTTGACTTAATGTTTTAACTAAAGAACTCAAAGATGGATGTCTTCACATCTGTGGTTTATGACACACAATCTTACATCTGGTTTATGACTTGTAATCTAAGGATATGGCTATGCAGCAGCTGTTTTCTGGGAGGTGTATTCGATAATCAGTAGTTTTCCAACTTTATTCCTGGAAATCTTCATTATGAGCCGGTAAGTGTTAACTGCTACGTGTGAATACAGTATCTAGCAGTAAATTACTGTTGGAAGTTGCTGATGTGGCTGTAAATCTGCAAACAGAAAATATCCAAGTGAGAGGATTGATTCTGCATTTTGCAGTGTACCAGATTTATACTTCACTAATGTAGAATAATTTTATATATTCAGAAGAATATTTTAATTGTTCTTTAAGCTGCCATTAGAATTTCTTGATTTAAATTAGCAGTCAGATACACAGTTCAATAACATTTAAAAACTGGTGGCTATGGGTTATGTATGCAAGGAGATAGATTTTGAAAACTGAAACTTAAGAAAGATCAATTTTTTTATGTGCTGATATATGAAAACAATGTATAAATATAAAATTTAAATTGCAAGATATAGAAGTGATAAGCAAACTTGATGAATGTCACAATTTCACCAAAAAGTTTAATAAGCATTTTGTTCCCGTCAGAGAGAGCATAATATCAGAAAATGTAATGCTAATTAAATTGCATCTCTTAAATTCATACAGCATATCAGTGCAGTGTATCTGCATTGACCTATCAAGGTAGAATAGATATTCTGACGTAAGGATTTTTTCCACCATTGTAATCATGCTTTCTTTTTGAATGATGCAATTAAGCTATCAGAGGTTCACTCCTGTGAAATATTTGCCTTCACATTAGGTTTTTGCTCTTACATGGCTGCTGTTGACAGATTTTAATTTCTCACACACTCATCAGATGTAATTTTCTAGCAAAACTTTGTGATATACAACTCAAATCTAACTCTAAACAAAAAAAAAAAAAAAAAAAAAAGAAAAACACAACAGAACTGTTTACAACTTTGCTATAAAAATTCCTGGGGATTTTTTTAATATGTATCAACTCTCTTCTTGCGGCTGTTACCTAACAAAGATATGTATTTTATTTAATGATATTCCATCATACCGTTGTTGTCTTCTTTTGTTGCAAATTGTTTTCTACCATATTTTTAGGAACTTAATGCACTTTTCCTTTTGGACATGTTTATTTCAGTCAGTTTACCTAGAGTAACAGGAACCACTTAAGATACTTAGTGAAAAATATTTAGTCAGTTCAGCTAGCTTTCTAGTCTTTGGTATCTATTTTGGAATGAGTCTTCATAATTTATATAATTGAAACATGGCAAATGCAATATTCTGGCTGCCTGTTGCTTTACCAAAAACCTGAAATGTCTCTTGAATCCTGCTAGCCAGTTTACTTCAGTCAAAGCAGATATGTTTATCTTGTTGCTTGCTTCTAAAGGGAAAATGGCTTTTCAGTATTCTCTTGATAATATCTTGCAGTTTACCAGCTCATACCATTAGAAGTATATGTAGTAATGAACCAGATAATAATTGTGCATCAAGGGGCTATTAGCACTGACTTGTAATTTAAAAGTGTATAATAAACAAGATGATCACGGATCCATTATTTATGCTATTTTAAGGTTTCCTTGCAGACCTCTGTTTCATCTTCTTGTGTGGTGTAGCTCTATGGATCCTGTAGCTGTTGTTAATCAAAGGGGGCAGTGTGTTTGCCATCTTGTTTCTACCAAAAATGTACAAATTCGTAGCTGTCCACAACAGTAGCCATCAACAGAAGTGCAACTGCTGTTGTGCTAAAATGCTGTTTTAGGGAGCCAGCATTTTCTCTGTTTTTTAAATAATGGTTCAAGAGAGCAGCAGCCTGCGCTCAGGCTGTGTTGAGAGTACAGTTCTGCCAGCCTGCTCACAACAGGTTAAAGCCTTGCCCCATCTGGGATGTCTGAAGATGCTGATGGCCACTGGAGCCTTGCACAGGAGTTTATGTACTTTAAAGATTCAAATTAACATCAGGGTCCCACTGCACTGAGTGCCTGGGGGTGCAAATTCTGAGATTTGCTGCAGCCTACGTGTGCTCAGTGCAGTCATTTTGTGTGGGAAACATCTGGCACCCAAGGACAGTGCTAAATACTCAGCTGTGTGGGGAAATATTAAGAAGTAGAAACTGTAAAAATACAGTGCATTGAAAAGACAGTTAATTTAAATACTTACTTATTTTCATGTTTCAATATGGTTTCTAAAAGTCAATGAATGTTTTAGAGAACTAACTTATATCTTTTGATTCTGAGCAACAAAAAACCATGCCTTGTATGGGGATCTGAGTGCTCTTTAGTTTTCCATAGAAAAGCCACAAAACTTTGGTTTGTGGATCATTATTCTCTCATGAAGATTACTCCACTTTTTATCCACATTTTATTATAGGTTCATGTAAAGAAATCTTTGTGAAAAATGGTTACACTAACGAAAGCATAGTAGGCAAAGGGCTTTATTATTTAGTTGCCTTTTTAATTGCAGCATAAATACAATTTCAAAGTATGGTCCTGTAGAAGGCAAATCCTGAAAAACAAAGTTCTTACACGAATTTCCTCATCTTACACACTAAATCTGTCATGAACCTATCTGAATAAATAGCTTAAAAATGTATATCAAATGTTTAATTAAATTACATTGCATTAAAAATAAACCTCAATCTTTAAAAGGTACATAAGAAAGTTGCGGCTTGAAAACAGAAACAGCTCCATATGAAGAAGTCATTTATGTTTAACCAAATGTGTCATACACCAAGTGTGACAGATCAAAGGACAGTGTTTACAGTCTTGAGTTCTTCAAGTCAATGCCTTTTCTTTTCCTGGAAATAAACAGCTTTCCCATTGTATATTCAAGCATTTATTGTTTGCTTTAAATGTAGATATTGGATTATTTCGCAGTGTTAAGGTTTGGACGTGCTATAACCGATCAAGAATTTCACTTCTGGTGCTTACCTATATTTTCTGGTTTAACTGCCAAAGACATCTTTGATCCAATTAATGAAGGCTCTTTCCCTTGCTAGTGTATTTCAAGTTGGAAAATTCAAAAAGCTATGGCTCAATGAATATGGATCAGTGGGCAGGTAGAGAGGAAGAGGAGCTTGTTTAATTAAAGGTAACTACTGACTATTTTAGTACCTTCAGTTTTCAAAAATTTGTGGGTATTTAAAGGCCATAGTCTACAATGCTGTTCCTGGCATTCTTCAAGGAGATATTTAGAGGGTTGGGAATAAATTGTATGCTTTTGTTGGCCAGCCATCTCTTTCAGTCATTCACAGGAAGCAAAAGGTCTAAAAAGACTGAATGTCTGTGGAATGGAGTTTCCCTGGAAATTCAGAGCGGTCACTTTTAAAAGACATTATTCATTTCTCTGTTTCATTCTGACATTGTTGGTTGGGTTTTGTAACAGAAGGCAACAAAAGTCCTTGTCTGACTTGTCTTCACGTTGTTTCAAGGCCTTGCTCACAGCTGGCACGTATCTGTCAGTATTCTCTCCAGATGCAGCTGAATTAAATTTGTTCCCCAGGTGCAGCATCCAGCAGGTCCTTTTTGTCCATGTGCAGGGAGGCTGCTGATGGCCCTGTGGTGGCTCTGGCAGGCGCTGTAGCCGAGTGGTACCTGAAGGAATGAGAAGGGAGAGAAGGCACAGGGAGGCTCCTTGGAGTCTCACCTCAGTGGTTGCAGGTTGGAAGGGTCCAGTATCAATGACCTCAAACTCACAAGTTCTGTGTTTTACTTCAGGTAGGCAGTGCTGCATTTGATGGCAGTTTGATTTTAATTAATCCAAAGAAATTATTTCCTACTATTTCTGATACAAGTGTAAATCATTTCTTTCTGTTTAAGGAACTCTGGCAATATTTGCCTTTTAAACTGAAGGAATTGCTTCGTTTTATTATCTCCCTCAATTCAATTAATTTTACCTCACGTCTCTGCTTCAGCATCATTTGTTGAGATTCATTAACAGTTCTTCAGCAGTCACAAGACACTAATCATCTGTTTACAATATTGATCAGCAGCTTTCATGTTAGATTACATTTGAAGAGAGAAATAATCCTGCAGCAAATAGTAAATAAAAAAAAAGACTGGGAAGAAAGGGAAGAAGCTATCTTAGGCTGTACAAAGTATTTTTTTCAGGTACCCTGGAAGCATCTACATGCCAAACAGTTGCGCCCCCTTAGTGACTTTCAGATCTGAAATTCCAGCAGAATTTCCCATCCACAAGTTTTACATTGTCTCTAGTCATCTATATTTGTAAAGAGACAGATTTTTATTCCTATGGATATAGATTTCTGTTGACTTCTATGCAGTTTCTCAGTGGTAGAAGTATTTATGGGCTAACAAAAAATACTTAGCTTCTGATGCCTCAACAGTTTAATTTCTTACTGTATATACATTCTTTCCATGTTATACATAATAAGGTGTTGTTATCATTGTTCTTGAAAATTACATACTCTTCAGAATGGAAGTTGAGAACCAAATTGTAGGAATTAAAAATTTAATTTTCCTGAAGTTGCTAGCTAAGTTTCTTCTAAAGTAGTCTGAAAAGAGTAATTTCAGGTGCTCATCAGCACTAGGTTTGTGGGAACTGGCATTAGAAGAATGTTGAAAGTTATATAAATTGCAGCAAAGTTTTACTTGCATTTACTTGTATTACTTTTCAGAGCTTTATAAATATACCTTAATCTTACTGAATAATAAAATAGAGTAATTCTGCATCCATAAACATAAGCACTCTGGGGTTCCTTTAAAATATACCACTTTCAGATAGTCAAAATTACTAGTTCACGCAGTTGTGTCCCGTCATTTCCCGGAATAGTTCTAAAAGGCAACAGGTATCAGAAAGAAAAGACAAAAAAGTTTTTGCTTTTCATAGGAAATCCTTACTTGCATGCATATATATCTCTACTTGTGGTTGTTAATTAGAAGAAGAAGTTTCCTGAAACTCCATTTAATTTAGCCACAGAGCTATAATCAAGGCTCATATTGCCTTTTCCTACTATTATAAATATTTAAGAATGAGTAAGTTAGCGTGCTGTAGCTAGGTTTTTGCACATGGATAAGGACAGGAAAAAGTGTCAAAAGAAGAGATAATGCTGAAGAATTTAGATAAAACTTGGGCAGAGTAGGAGGCTAAATAAATCTGGCAGCATCAGCCTGGCTTTTCCATTACTTTCTAATACAATTATGAGAGTTGCTCAAGTTGTGGATGCTGCCCGTTTGTCACATGATGTTGCCAGCATTTATTTCCGAATCAAATCTATAAAAGGAAATGAGAGTTCTCTGTCCTTGCAAACCACTTGTCTGGTAGGAAATCACTTACAAATAATGAAGTGCGTATTAGAGCATGAAATAGTTCCTTGATGTATGACCTTCAAAACTGGTTTAAGGAAAACATTTGAAGCAGGGAGTAGTAGAAACTTTTTGTACTGGAAGAAGTGCAGGCTGCAGTCCTGTGTTTGTGCAGCTCGCTGGACGCTTGTCTTCACTCTGAAACTGTTTACAGAAGCAGCAGGGAGCAGGGCAGGGGAACTGCCTGGGGACAGGGAAGAGCTGCCTCCCCTCAGCATGGTACTCCACGGGTTTGACTTCTTTGGGGAGTGCCCACCCTCTGAGTAATGACTACAGAGGCAGACTTGTGAGAAAGGCTGAAAGCATGCTGGAGGAGCTTGAAGAGGGGGTCAGACTCTCAGTGTCAAAAGGTGGCAGAGTGCACATTTGGATTTATCTCTTCAAAGCAGCATGTGAGAATTAACTTTGTGATTTTCACTACTTGGTGAAATAACAATCCACTGGAGGATCTCCATTTTTTTTTTTTTACTGATTTGTGACACTGTGACATAGAATAGAAAATTGCCTTACTATACAGCTAATACAAAATGTGGTCTAATACAATGCTACTTGTGTTTTATAATCTGAGAGGATTCAGATCCAATTTTGCCATGTTACAGCATGTAAGTTATTCTTGTGGGCCAGTGTTTTAAAAATAAAAATCCTGATAATATTTCCTGCTGTGAAATGCCTCAAGTTTACTATTTTATAATAAATGTCTAACAGCAGCACTTCTCAATTCCGTAACAGTCCCTTCATCAAGGATTGCAGAGTGATTTGTGCATACTCACTGACTGGATCTTCTATTGACTTAAAATTGAATATGGTGTTCATTGCAAAGGCTCGGGAGTTCAATGATCGCAGAACCAGAAGCAGTAACAAAAGTGCTGTGGGCTAATTTGCTGTTCTTTATTCCACAGGGACTCTGTTCTGTCTAGTCTTACCTAGTCAGTTTAAGATACAAATTTTGGCATACAGAACCTGTACATTTTCATGGTGCCATTGTTGCCTTCAATAAATAAACAGCAAGCAAACATCTCCCAGTACAGTTGACATACAGATTATATGTTTTTCAGTAATTTTTCCCGTTTCAAGGCTCAGTGCTCTACAAAGTCAACTGTGTAAGCAGCATTTTGGTAACAGGGATAAATCACCTGCTCCCAATTTTTTGTCGAGTCATTGCATATTTTTCATTCTTTTTGCATCTTTTGTTCAGCACTTGCAGGTTAATTTTGTGCTTTGTCATCATCTGTTGTCCACAAAAAAATTCTCCTTGAGGGAATTATACCAGTACCTTCATTTTTCTTTTTAGAAGTGCTTCAGAAATCCAAAGGGCAGCAATGTTGTAGGATTGTGTAATGCATCTTTAATTACTTTCACAAATATTTTGAGAGGTGTTTTTTTCTTTTTCAAATGAAGTGCTTTTATTCAGGGAGAGGTCCTGACTCTCCGAAACCAACATAATTTCAAGGAAAAGAATGTATGTGAGCTTTCCATCCTCGACACATTTTTTAGGCGCCATATACACTAAGCAATTTACTTAAATTATCTCTCCTTTTCTTAGATGAGAGCTTGGTGGTCCTTTAAAATAGCAGGTAGGCTGCAACATTCAAGGAGTTGAGCAGACTGAAACTTGAAGTACACAGTTAAAATGGAAACTACAAGACTGAATAAGAAGTTTTTTGTTTTAGTATGATAAAAGCTTTCTTGTCTATCTCAGGAAAAAAGCTCCACTATTTAGCAGGTAACAAAGGAAAAACATGGAATTGTTTTTTGACTTACAATGTATTCTTATTTGCAAAGCCTATCCAAACCACAGTGCTGGGATCAAAATATTACAAAAGCACAAAATCATGCTATTATTTTTGCTAGTATGATCTAAAGACCTTTCGGACCTTTTTTTAGTGTTCTACAGATAAAAGTTTGAAGCATATATTAATATATTTCTCAGATCTTGCAGATGAGTTTTGTGATCTATGAAAGTTGAACTTGTTGATTTCTATAAAATAAGATGGCAGATGGAACATGTTTCCAGCAGGCAGAAATAGAACTGCTAGGGCAATCAGGCTGATCCCTCAACTGCACACACTTCTTGGAAATTTAGTGTAGAGTAAGAGCTTAAAAGTGAAGTCACAGAAATAGTTCAAGAAAAGGATATAGAATATATCTGTGCTGGTTGCATGCGTGGTTTTTGAACACTGTCAGCAACCTCCACAATTGATGCATTTTGCCTAATGGTGTTACACGGTGACATGTGGTGGCTATGTGCTTTTTTACATTTATAAAAGCTGTTTCTTGCCCCAGCTTCTTTCCTTATACGTGCAAGTCTGCTAAGATTCTCCTGGGAGTTAATATCCTGGTTTGGTTTTCTTGGAATGTAAGATGCCCCAGCACAGGTTGTGTTCTGTGAAGGCAGTATTTGCCATCCTCCCATGCTCAGCTCCAATGAACTGAGGTTATGCTTAGTGCAGACTGATCATGCTTGAAGACTGCTGCATATGGCCTGAAAAAAAGGCAAAGTAAGTCCAATGAAAATGAACAGAAGGCAGATCTGGATGCATTATCCTGTAATTCTCTTTGACAGATATGAAGTTAGGTTTTGGAGGGGGGTTAGAGGCCAAACTGCTGCTGTGCCTATCAGAATGAGTCACTAACTAGCAGAGTAATTGCATTGATTATTGCACACCCACAAATTACAACAGAAAATACTTTGCAGGGGGTGGAGGTTGTACTTTTCCTAAAGGTTTCTGTGTAATTAATCTACTGTAAGTGCTGGTTCTTTAGAAAGGTCTGAACCCTACTGTTGAGCATGGTCCTCGTGTTCCAGTTGGCCACCCCTCCCTACGTGGTTGCAGTGTTTCTTCTGCTATTGCTTTGGTGCTAATGAAGGTTTTGACAATGCTGTTGTTGGGGAAATTCAAGTCATGTCTTCTGCTTCTGTTTTTGAATCGTAACTATTTTCCTATCTTCATTGCGAGCTTTAGCAGTTTAAGCAGCTGTATTTTGTATACCTGCAGCAAAACAGCTCCCTTGTTAGGCAGAACATTTCATAAAGGATTAAGGAGAGCTGACTGAGCCATAAGGGACACTTTTAACTTGTAAACAAGAGGCTGATTATCAAGAGTTTGTACTTGTTTGTGGAAGAGGTAACTGAGCAGGCTTCTTTCTCTCTTGGGTGCCTTACCTTGTACTTCACCCAGTCATTAAATCCATTTAAGGTTTTTTTTGTTGACACAGCTTGCATTTGCACTCAATAGAAGTTTGGGGATAAAGAGCAATTTTAGTAGAAAATTAGTTGCTACACTTGGTACAAGCAAACCAGTAACAACTGGAGTCACTGGGGCAGATTGTCACTCACTGTCCCTTGCAGGTTTCATAGAAAGCCAGTTTACTACCACCTCTGTTAAACGCTGCGTTAGGATTCAAGTTTAAAGTCAGACTCTCAAAATGGAGACTATCTACAGTGAGTAGAGACTATATAGGCTTGCAAGAGAGTCTAGGATCCACAAAAGTAGTTTTTGCTTCATAATGTTAAATTCCAGGTGTTTACTTGGCTCAAGTATAAACTTTTTAAAATTGCCATTCTTCTGTTAATTTACAAGGCTTATGCTGCAAAACCCAACAGAATATGATACACTGATCAGATTTGTGGTGTCTGCCAGGGCAGCAGCAGACAGCCCCAGGAGCTGTGGAGTTTTCTGGTGCATGAGGGGGAGCTTGGCTGAGCTTCCCATCACCCATGGTGCAGTCACTCTGGTCATCCCCTGGGCACCACATGGAAAAAGCTTTCCTCACAGCCCTGTGGGAGGAGATGAAAGTGCTGGGTTAGAGTTCTTCCTCCCTGTCACCTCTCCTACACCATGTTTCTGTCTGTCCCCTGCTGTAACAGCACAGCATCCTGCTGTTTGCTGTTGCTGTCATGCTCCATGACTTGGGCTGCAGGCTGATGGATCCAGTTTGGTTTTGACCTCAGCCTTTTGAAGGATATTGTTTGAATTGCAGAGTCAAACATGCCACATTATCCTGCAGGTAGTTTGCCTATACACCCTTCATTTGACTCCACTGGGTGTCATCCTTATGGTATTGCAATGTTCCCCATCAGTTGTCACTCTTTTATTCCACAAAGTGTTTCCATAGTTCCAGTCTGGGACTGCCTGTGTGCATCTATATACACATAACCCCTGCACTGTGCATTGGGAGGGACAAGTACCCTGCTGGGTAGGGAGGCACATACCTCCCTTCCTGTGTGAATTTATTCTCTGGATCATCTTGCACTGCAGTTGTCATTGGGAGCTGGGGAGGTGTTAGGTGGGAATTTTTAATGCATTGTGTGATTTACTTTTTGTTTGGTTAAGTACTTGAGAGAAGAAGTAGTAACTGAAATTCAGAATAGAAGTGATGACTTCATTTCACACCCACAATGGCAGAACTATGAAAATGTGTAACGTTTGCCACTTCTTTAAGTGGTTGTCAGGTAATCAGACAGGTTTAATCTGTGTTTTAGATGAGAAATTGTCTTACAGTCCTGACAGTCCTGAAGTTTAGGAGAATAGGAGCATAAATTTTGGCTTGAGGGAGATTGACTTCACATAGATATAAGCAGTTGTTTCCATGTTTACAATATATTAACAGAAGTAGAAAATATGGCTCTGGATCGAGCCCTCTATATTCCACTTTCTGGGAGACTGAAAGGTGGCATCAGGATAGCTATTAAATGTATGCTCCATCCAGAAGGAAGGCAGAAAGAATCTTAGTAGAACAAAAATTGTATTCCTGACCTAACATGAACTTCTGTGGTTTGTAAAGCAGTTAGAGGAAAAGTTCTTTTTTCCAAAATACATAAAGAGCTGTTCATGAAGATTTGCAATTGTTTAATCATCACTAGTATTTATTCCAAATTTAGGTATCTAGAAAGTGAAATAAGTCCATCTCTTAGATACTTGAATTTTTTTTTGTAGGAGTTATAAGGGGGAAGAGGTTTCTAAGGTAACCTACCAATAAATAAGTTTATTTCTAAAATAAGGGACATTTAATTTCTAGACTAGGCTATAACTTCGCATAAGACAAATTTGAAAAACAGTGCCCTGAGCCTTAGCCTTAGTACATTACATTTGTTACCTGAATTGTTTTCTTGGAATGCTATTCATGGGAATACATTGAATCAGGAAATTTTTCCCTGAATTAGGTGAGTTAAAATATTTTTTACAAGACCTTTTAAAACACAGTAAAAATAGCCTATTGTTTAGATCAGTGATATCAGCTCAGGTTGTTTTTACATTTATGTGCATCTGAGCTTATTTTCTTCTGAAAACAAAAAAGTAATTATAATCTGCTTTTGGCTCTTCATGATTTTTGGATGATATGTGATTATTTATAGCAAAATGTGGGGAGGAGGTTCAGGAGTGCAGGTCTAAGGTTTTGGATTGTCTCAGGAAGAATGGAAAATTTCCAAATAGTTTTATATTAATAAATATTTGAGATGTTGTGTGTCACATCTTCATTTTGATGACATCCAAATATCACACCGAGGTTTTGTATGGTCTAGTGATTGCTATAAATTCTTGATGAATGGTGTAAATTAATGTGTGCAATGTAAAAGGTACCTGCAATTCATAACACTTATAACTCGTGAGATCTAAAGTATTATTATTTATTTCTTTAATGCTCCAATTAAAGTACAACATTAAAAATATACTGATTGTTTTATTTTATATGTATATTAATAGGTGCAACTATTTGTATGCCTCTGTCCCTAAGAAAGAATTTCAGTTGAAGCAACTGTTCTGTTTGGTCATGTCGTAGGTGGTTTTCTGCTTTCAGGCACAGTACATTATTTCCTGATTCTCTTCAGTATGATAAATATTTTTAGTAGATTTTGGTGACTATGATCTGATAGAAGTCAGCATGTGCTTGCAAACACGGTGCATCAGTTTACCAGAGTGATTTACCATGTCCCTGTTTTCTTCTGTCCCAGTAAGGGATTCTTAAATGACCTGACTTGTGACTTCCAGGAACTGAAAAGCTGCTTTCCAGGAATCACACCTTTAAGAAATTCTTAGTTTGACCAACTCAGAATGTAAGCTACTACGGTCACAACTTACTCTTAAAAACCTTTTTTGTGTTTTCCTGACCTAAGGTAACATTTTTAAATGGTTTAGTCCATCTTCCCTTACCAGCTGGAGTAAAGCTGAATTTTCTGTTCTTTGCATTATCCTGGCTCTTCCCCATACAGGAATTGCCAACTGTGCTGCTACCTCACAGATACTGCAGCCCCAGGGCAGGTGCTGCAGGCAGGCAGAGCCCAAAGCCCACACCAGGGCCTGCTTGCCACTGAGGTGGCCACAAAGTGGCCATGACAGGAGGAAGGAGGAGGAAGTGACTAGCATTGGGATTCATAGGAATGAGCTGTAAGGATTGAGGGGAGGGGAGTGCTTGTTGAAAGGCTGGTCAGGCAAAAGAGTCTTGATGGCAGAGGTTGAAGCTGGCATGGTACCTGCTGTTTGGATGTTGTCCTGTGATGGAGAGGGGGCTGGCATCCAGATGTGTTTGCCATGTGCAGAATCTCCCTCTGTGCTTGCAATGGGGGGGCCTTATGCAGACAAGCAAGAAAAATACTGAGGAACTTACAGCAGATGAGTGAAGGGTTAAAAACAAGTGTGAAAAGTTGGATCATGGTACTTGGCACCTTGAAATGAAACAGGATTTTTCTGGAAGGCTTTAGTCACCTGGGAAGGAAGGATCGAGTAGCTAGCTGTGTGGGAGGCAATTTGCAATCAAGTGTACTCCTCTGCAGTAGATCGGTACATTTTAATGAGGGAAGTATATTTGCTCTGTTTTATACGATTTGCTCAGGACTAGAAGTCTGGAAGTCATTTTAAATAGACTGCTTTGAGACATAATGGTCAGGTGGAAATATTTGAAGCATATGATATGGAAACCCTGTATTTACAACCCATCTGTAGGGTCTCAAGAAGCTGAGCTGAATTGATTGCCTCTTTTTCAGGAGAGATTTTTAAGAGTAAATAAAGCTCATACAGAGCAGAAGTGAAGAACTA
Organism: Thryothorus ludovicianus; assembly: GCA_013397245.1. Taxonomy (NCBI): domain Eukaryota; kingdom Metazoa; phylum Chordata; class Aves; order Passeriformes; family Certhiidae; genus Thryothorus; species Thryothorus ludovicianus. The sequence goes on along the minus strand of VZTB01011423.1, from coordinate 773,100 downwards.
CTGTAGCTATGCAAGTTTATTTATTTGTTTGCTTATTGACTTCATTATTTATATTTTCAACTGATCTCTCCATCCTACCCTCCAGAAAAGGATACCTTTACACTGACCTCCTCCTCCTGCCCTCCCCTTCCTGTAGGCTCTGTGAGGCTGAATGGGACTGGATTTTATGTGTTTGTTCCCCTTAGAGATGGCTTTTGGGGTGGGTGGGAATGTGGATGGGAATTCCCACCCCCAGATGGAGAGAAGGGGAAGGCAGCCACACTGTGCTCAGCCCCCACACCTGCAGCAGTGAGTGCCTGTGGGAGGAAGGGCTGAGCTGGGCCCTGCTCCCACCTGAGGGGATGGAGAGCTGGATCCTCCTGCCTCAGGACCTGGCACTCAGCCACAGTTCACTCCATCCACTGAGAAGGCAGCGCTTTTCTTTGCCCAAAGATGCCAGCAAGTGAGAGGAATTCAGCTGATGCCCCAAGTATCAATCAAGCATAAGCTTCATATTTGAGGAATGTTCCAGGGTTTCTGTTATTTATCATTTTGACTTCTCCAGTTCTTTCTCTTTCTTGTAGTCGTGCTCTCTGTTACGTGTGTCCGCTTTCTCCTTCTACTTTAGTTTGATATTTTGTCCTTTCCTGAGCTTGTTTTTTTGCTTTTTTCTGCTGTAGAAATGGAGATTTTAGAATAGGTGCAGCATCACTTCAAAAGGTGGATCTGCAGTGTTTAAAACAATCATTACATAAGTAATTAAAATAACAAAGACTAAATCAACATGTCCTCACCAAGTGAAGAAATAAATTTCAAGGGCACTATAAGGATCTGCCAATATATAGTATTGTTTCCTCTCTTCATCCAAAGAAGAAGAAAACCTTTCTGCAGAGTTTTTTCATGCCTGCTTTAATACCTTCTTTTCTCTAGCATTTTCAAAACTTCATAAAGAATGGAATTTTCTCTCTCTCTACATTGTGCGTGGTATAGTTGGGGGGAAAATAAAAAGGCAAAACGTTTTAAATCCTGAAAAGATGTGGGGAGAGACTGGCAAGCAATTTCTGAAAAGTTTTAGAATTCAGATGTTTATGCAAAATTTTGACAGGATCATGAAGTGAGTAGTGGTATTACACCTATTTTACACAGAGCCAAATTGAACTGTGGAAAAGCAATTTGTTAGGTTTCACAAATTTGTGACTAACCAAAGGACTCCAGTGATTTATTAGCAGTGTTGAGGTGTTAAGAAAACAACTTCTGTGTTTGAGTTGACGTATTGCTTTAAGAATTTTGTTCAAGGGAGGAAAGAGCCATATAATAAAGGAAATACTAATTCATCTAAACATCCTTCATTTGAATTTAGAACGATGTAGCTGGAAAATCTCTGTTACAGTGTCGCTTACCAGTAATGATACAACATAGAATGAACTCCCAGCTTTAAATCAAGCTGGGTCCTTGAGTGTCTAGAGCTGGGGCTGGAGAAAAGAAGGAGCCAGCAGGCAGGGTTGGACCTACCTGTCTGCATGTGTGTGGCTGTGGCTCCACCAGCACCAAGGAACAGCTTTGGTTCTTCTTTCAAATAATTCTGAATTAAACTTGCTGGCGGATATTTCTGGATCGGGTAGCCTGGGATAGCTGCTAGGAAAAGCACATTGTGCCAGGCAGCTGTTTGGAGGATGCGGTGTTGAGCAAAGACTGAAAGTCTTGCAATCAAGTTATTATATTGCATGAGAAAATACCAAGTAGCGGAAAGTTGTGTTTTTCAGGGAAAATTGCGCAATTCTTTTTAAAGTTACAGGCTGGTTCTTTGGAAAGCTAATGTTTATAAGCTGGGTGGCTTTTTACGTCACTTTTATGCCTTTTCCATGACAGAAGCATAAATTCAGTTAAAAATGAAGTGAACATGCTTCTAAGTAACTTGTGTATTTACAGTAAATTTTATATATGGATTGGCATGAATTTTGAAGATAGTCTTCATTATATATAATGTACTGGAAACACTCAGCAGCCATATGTTTTGTATATTTTATTGCAGTTTTGCTAATAAATGCTTATAGCTTTTCTTCTGTAAGTGTATAATCTATCATTTTGCAAAGCATGAAGGTTGGGGAAAGGAACAGCGCAGATTGGAGATTGAAAAAATTGAGAAATGTTCTCTGATTTATTGTATTTCCAATTTTCAGGAGTTCTTTGAACATGCGAAAAAGCTCTGGGATGATGAAGGTGTAAAGGCGTGCTTCGAGAGGTCAAACGAATATCAACTGATTGACTGTGCACAGTAGTAAGTATTTCTTTTTATGAAATTTATAGCCAAGAATGTGATCAACTGTAACAAGCTAGAAGATATATCAGTGAGATTCAGGAGTTTTGCAGTGTAGGAATTAACATTTTCATGCTCTGTATAGGTGGAGCATGTATAGCAAAGTTTATTATTGTAGTTTGCAATTATTATACAATTGAATATTCTGCCTCAAATATTTCACATCAAATAAAGGAATGTATGAAAAATCAAATAACTTTAAGTATCTTTATTCCACTCAAAATTGATTTACATAAAATCATTTCAATTAAAACTATTAACTTGGAAAAATGTTGAGTCAATCTGAGGAGAATCCTTTGTTTAAAATTCTGAGACCCAGACATTGCTGAAATTGCTCTGTCTTTTCACATTCCATAAAAATTTCTGAGACATTTACATAACCAGATGCATACCTGCATTACTAATATATTTTCTAGCTGGAAATAATTATAAGTGATATTTAATTAAAGACAGTAGTACATTTGGTATTCTATTCCTCAAAGTTAAGTGGTAGACATGTATGTAACACAGTCAAAACCTGTAAACAGGTCAGAAATGTTTTGAGAAGTGTAGTAGGTTGTGAAGGTGCAAATCGTAAGTACATAGTACAGTGATGAAAACCTATTAATCAAAAAACAGTCTGTTAACACTGCAAGTGCTACATACTCATCTGTCCTTGATAGTAACACAGGTCTGAGTTAGATTTCCATCAAAAATATACATTTCATGTGAACTGCTATTGCGAAAATACATACTCAGAGAGTTGCTATGTGATTTAGGGTTTTCAGAGAACACACTCCAGTGTGTTATGATTTGCCTAATTGGCAGTATGGTCAGCAGCAATGCCACAAATCTGTTCTTGCACTCAATGTTTTGCTTTTCTCTCCTCTCTGCTCTTGGTGCTGAGCCTGAAGCAGTGGAATAGGTCCATGTCACTAAAGGACTTGTCATGCTTCTGCCACCGTGGGGAATTTCGGTGTGGTGGGTCCTAGTTTATTTTCCCTCTTTCCAGGCCCTTTTTGGGAAAAAATGATTCATCAGCACATGGTAGTGAGGGAAAATTAGATATGTGTATGAAGGAACTCATTTGACCTCAGTGCATTTACCAAAACCTGGGCATTTGCTCGCAGTCCAGAGTAGCTGGAAATTAAAGCAGTGGTTGTACAGAGAGAGGCTTAGACAGCTGTCCTAGATTGTAATCCTCTCTGCCCTCACTCACCACCACCACCATAGTACAGATCTGAGTTGTGTTTGCTGAGAAATGCAGACTGACCATTTATCATGTCTATTCACAAACTCAAATAAAATGTCAGACCAAAAAAATAGAGTAATGGTACATATTTAAAAAATGTGAATGTGAAACTTACTTCAGTGATCAGTAAGGGTCAATGTGTCTCACAATCCTACTTTGAAAAAAGGTGCTGAAAGGGCCAGACAAAACCAGGAATATACCAAATTATACTGCTAATGGTAGTGTGCTTTCCCTTTAAAGAAATGATGCCTATCTACAGGCTCTGGCAGGAAAAATGTTAGGTTTCATGTTTTGTCCAAAACCAAAACATAAATGAGGAGTAAAATTGGATCTAGAATTAAATCCACTGTCTTGGAACATAGAACTAAGTCCTACTACCTTTCTTTTCTGTAAAAGGTTAAAGGAAGTTTAATAGGGTTTTTTTTTTATGTTTCTTCCCTCCATATCTTCTAACTGGCTTGCTTTTCCTTTTTTCCAAGATTATTTGTTATAGTAGTGACTACATTTGCATAATTCTTCACCTTCAAGACCCTTTATGAAATATAATTTGATACTTAAATATTCCTTAAGTGTATCTCTGCTTTTCATGTCGTGATCTACCTGAAAATGTAACAGCTGAGTGATTTATCCTTGTTTACATACCTTCAGTCTCAGAGCAGAAACTTGAAACTCAGGTACAGCTGTGTCACTGATCTGATCAAACAGCCTTTTTCTCACAGATGTTGCTGATTTAAAACACTGAAGTGCAATCTTGACAGAAAGATGCTAAAAATGCACCCAACTTTTATCTACCCCTCTACTCAGAAGAACATTTCTGTGCTAGCACTGGATGGATGTTTGTCAGGGTGGTGGGGCCACGTCCTCCTCATAGCTGGCAGCTTGTGAGCAGAGGCTGGAAATCCATTTCTGATACCCACACACCAGTTCTTTCATGCACTTAAAAAGTACTGAGGATGAGGTGAGGGTGCTGTTTTCTGGCTCGGCAGGAGCTGGGGGCATTTCTCTCAGAACCTGTCTGTGGTCATCTTTACCTGGTGAAGGGGAAAAGGGAAGGAGTGTGATGCTGATACACATGCTTACTGTGGGATTTTGAAACATCTGCAGCGTTTCCATTACACTGGCCTTAGGAGAAAACATCCCATGCCATCAGCTAAATCCTAATCTTTTGCTTGGTAGTGGAGGAAGAACATTATCAGTAGGTCAACACTTCTCTACTTAAAAAAACACAAAGCCAAGCCTAAAAAATCCCAGCATATGCTATGAATATCATTGGACTACAAGTTGGGTGGCTGGCTTAAAAATACTAAAAAGCATTATTAGCAAATTATAATGTCAGCAGCCAAACTTGCTGACTGTTAAATGAGTTACAAATACAGTGTATTTTGGAATAGTTTAATTTGGCTACAGTACAGGGCTTCTGTATTTTTAAAACTTAACCTAATTTTCTTTATTACTGTGGGAGAAGTATTTTGCTGGAATCAGAGGTAGTAGAAGGACACAGAGGCAAATGTTTTATTTACATTATGCCTGAAAGTTAATTTTCCTTGATCCTGAATGCCCTTTCAAATTATCAGGATACTGTTCCTTCAATGGAATGAGAATGGGGCCTGCTTTTCCCTCATTCTCATTCATTTAATTATTTTAATATTCTTACATGAGTTTTCATGCATCTGCACTTCTTTCCTTATTGAGGAATACATTTAGTGCACACATCATGTTGATGCATCATGTGGTACTTGTAACAAATACGAATCTGTGACCAAGCCAGAGGTCAGCAAAGATCAGGATTGTTCTTTATCACCAGCTACAAATCATTTATGTAGTTCTTGGAGGGGGTATTATTGCATGGCCATCAACCATCTTCTTTCCTTAATGACCTTTATACATTTATTCGAGGTTAATATTATAAAACTGACAGGTTATTGCTTTCCCTGCCTTCTGATTTAATATTTCTTACAAGTTAAATTTCAAGTTTAATCTCAAAAACTGATACTTTGAAAATTTGATTTTATTTAGTTGTGTTTCCATTCGACTTAGATTTCAGCAGATTTGTTCTATTTATGATGATAAATCTCCCATCTAACTTTACTTGTTTGAACTCTATTCAAACTGTGCTTTTTGTCTATATTCACATAATTTACATTCAGCAAATTCTAGGTCTATAAGGGACTTTCAGATTGTAACACAGCAGTTTTGTNACTGACAGGTTATTGCTTTCCCTGCCTTCTGATTTAATATTTCTTACAAGTTAAATTTCAAGTTTAATCTCAAAAACTGATACTTTGAAAATTTGATTTTATTTAGTTGTGTTTCCATTCGACTTAGATTTCAGCAGATTTGTTCTATTTATGATGATAAATCTCCCATCTAACTTTAACTTATTTGAATTCTATTCAAACTGTGCTTTTTGTCTATATTCACATAATTTGCATTCAGCAAATTCTAGGTCTATGAGGGACTTTCAGATTGTGACACAGCAGTTTTGTCATTGAACTGTCTAGTATATAAACAATAGGCAGAAATTAAAATTTTCCTGTATTTCTAGGACAGCTTTCTAAAAGTTACTTTTCTGTTTAATGCAGGTCCATTTTTAATATTTCCATTTTTTCATACTGGTTACCAAATACCCAAATTTTATTGTATCCATGGAAGTGAACCACAAAGAAAAGTTCTGTAAATGTAGAACAGATCAAAACAAATAAAAGTTCAGGTATGATGGCCTCCAATCAAAAAATGACCCAGAAATAAAAGCTGGTGCGTTGATTATGTCTTTAAAAACTTCGTAAATTTAAATAAATTAATTTCTGTGGCAATGAAGAGATATAAAATTTCAATTCAGAACAACATTCATCCTTGGGGGATATCAGGCACCCCCAGTCTGGTGATGTCCATCTGTTATTTCCATAATGTAAGCATTCGGCTAACTTAGTTTTGGCTTCTCAGCTGCCAGGTGATTTTCTAAAATTAGTTTCAGTGATCAGAAAGAAGGTGTGGGGATGCTTGCAGTGCTCAGACTTTGCCAGGGAAAGGTGGCAGTAGTGTTAGAGCACAAGAGCAGACCAGCAGAGCTAGGCACTTTGGGAAGGGGAGAAAAAAGATGAAAGCAGAACATTCAATTCCCTTTTCAGGTCACACACAGCTCAAGCTCAAGCTGTTGTTATTAGAAATAAAAGAACAACTCCTGTCAGGTGTATTAGAAAACTTTACTTGTTTGAACTGTCTCACTGCGTTCACAGGGAAACAGCAGCATGTGTGTTCATGAGTGGCCCTGGCTGGAAAGGGTTTTACTCAGCTCACTGAGTTCCTTGGGATAGGAAGTGGACCAAGGATTTAAGGGAACCCTGCCCTCAACCAGTGTTTTGTCCTAGTTTGTCTATCAGTCTTCTTTCCTGACAAAATATACCACTTCTGATATGCTTAAGTATGAAGGCCTAAACTGCTCTCTAGGTGAACATTTGGGCCAATAAAACTTGATTATGCAAGTTCTCAGGAAAGCAAACACAAGGGATGTGAGCTTGGCCAAAGAAAATTGATTTTATATTTAAGCTGATATGGAAGGAAAATATACTGATGTTCTTTTTCTTTGCAGTTATTCTGTCCTAGAAAAGGGTTTCAGCCAATTTCTGAGATGTCTATCCTAGTATTAGGTGGAGTAATTGAAAAAAAAAAAAAACAAAAAAACAACTCTGTGTTGTCCACAGATTCAACCCTTGATGTAAGAAAAAAAGAGTAGCACTTCTTAAAACCAAGCATATTTTTGACTAGCCTTGCACTCTTCTAGACATAAGGTTTAATTGCTGGCATGCACAGTCATGACTAAATTCCCTCTTACAGGCTGAGGTCAGAAAAGTTACCTTGGCATTCTCTGCTTCTTCTATCCAGTGGCATTGCAGTCAGGTGTGTTGGTATATTCTTTCTTCATAAGAGGCAGTGAAAAAAACGTGGATAGATTTATGACAAATTAAGCCAAGCACTGTTGCTGTTGTTTGTCTTATTGTTGCTGTTGTTATCTAGAGAACATTATTTTTGAAAGCAGTGATTGTTTTTACACTTGGAAACTGCTTGTTAAATATAGGACTCATACTTAGAGAAACAAAAGAAATGTATTAATCTGAAATGTTTCATGTAAAGAAATTTTAAGAACTAAATTTTTATGGTGATACAAGAAAACCATAATATTATTTTCTTCCATCTATTCTGCTTCATATATAAACAACTCACTGTGATGATAAAGTTTCTTCATTTTTTCATTTTAAGATTTCTCATGCTGTATCACTTTCAAACCTTAAAAATTCATTGCTTAAGTTAGAAGCAAATTTTGTTTGGTTAATTCAAGAACAGGTTTTCTCCACTTACCTGATCTAAACTATAAGCCTTAGCCAACTACTAAGTTGTTATTTAGTAGTAAAAAAAAGAGAGAGGTTATATTTATAGAGTAATCACTTTAGCCTCACTGATGAGTCTTCTAAACAGAGATGGTTGCCAGATAGGACAGAAGTCATTCTCCAGTGTGTAATGCTTGCATTTTTCACTGTTTACTAACTAATAGACCTCACTCTCAAGAGGCGGAATTGTGGTTTCTTAAAATATGCACTGGGAATTCTATGAAATAACCTTTTCATGTGTTTCTTCTGTGATTTTTTTGTTGTTGTTTCCCTTTTTGCCTTCAGTTACAAAACAAAAATCATTAGATTTACCCAATTCTATCTTAATTTTGGTAATCTAAATGTGACCATGATGTTACAATACAAAGATATGGAATAAGAATCAGCTGGAGAAACCTCCAAAATACCTTTGTATTTTCGTTTTGGAGGATGAAGCCATATGAAAACATCATTCACAAATAGCCAGAATGGCAGACAGGCCCCCTGTTTAATTCACTGTAGTTCACAAATGCCTTCCATACCTAGGGAAAACAAAAACACTTGTCAAATATAAAAATAAGATAGAAGGTAACTTATAAACACAGCACCTTCTCTGCCTTTTAAAATTGATGTGACAAATACTTTTTCTTATTAAGTAATTGCCACTGGTAAATTGTTTAAGCAGCTCTAGATGGGCTGCTCAAACATAAATTTAAACTGTACATTTTCCCACATACTTCTTTCTCTCTGTGTGACTCGGTCTGTTTCCTGCGGTTTTAGAACAAGCAAAAAGGTTGAAAGTGGAAGGCAGAAAAACATAAAATATTCCTTAACCTCAATTTAGAGGAGTAATAAAGTCTAAAGACCAGGCAGGGTCGTGACAGATGCATGAAAGCACAGACTGTTTTTAAGATGTTTTATTAGACAGTGTTAGTTTTCTTCAAAAAAATATGGCAAAGCTGGCTTTATTCTGTTGAGGAAACAGTTCTTCCCTCCCCTAGTCATCAAATATTTCAGTTTTTCCTGAACAACTGATGAATGTTTTTCCTAATTTCTTTTTTCCTGACTGCACACACGGGGCAACAATAGGTGCAGGACATGTTAGTGTAGCATAGCATAGTCTCATTTGGAAATGTGATCCATTCAGCAGATTGGAGAATTGCAAGTAGGCCCATCAGCTGAGACTGTCTGCATTTAATTTTCACTGTTAGTATCCTGTATTTAATTTGGAGATATGTTTTTCTATGTCCTTTCTGCAGAGTTAAAAATACAGGCTTTTGCAATTGTATTTGCAATACAACACTTGAGGAGATTTTCGAGCCTGAGGAAAGAGACTGCTGAAGAACCAAGACAGTCAGTGTCACCCTCAGCATATGCACTCTTAAAGCATCAACATCCTTTATAACAAAGAAAGAGCCTTCTGTTGCATTTATCATTAAATGAGAAAAGACTGTGTTTATTTTGCATCCCAGCAGTGAGGACAGATGTGAATAGGTACTGGTACAGGGCTGAATCAGTGAACTGGCACAGTGGGCCAGTGTGACTGGCAAAAAAGACCAGACTCTGGGACACTGAGCAGAAGGAAGGGAAGGCTTTTCTGTAAGGCTGGACTGCACTGGGGGACATTTTGTCTGAATTTTGCATGCTAGAATCATACATGTACTTGTTAAAACATGGGAAAGGAAAATAGCAGAGTTAATCAGAATACTTTGAAATTGCCTTGTAATCTCTTATCTAGAGTACAGATAACTGCCAGTAAAGAGAATCTTTAAAAATGTATATTCCTACAGGCAAGTAGAGTACAGTAAACATGCTGATCCAGCTTAACTCCAGAAATCCTGATTATGAATCATTGTTCAGGGTCAGCATCTCAAAATGTCTTCAAGTGAAGTAAAACTGCCGATGATGGTTATCTAGAATCTGCATGCAGGATTTATGAGTGGATTTCAGAAGGAAGTTGTGGGTCATTCTGTCAATTGTGGTGTTATTTATATGCTGTTCTTGGTTTAGGACTCTTCCAGTGTATGCGTGGGAGAAAGAGTAAACTACGAGCAAAGCCAGCTTCATTAAATTGAAGGGAGCATTGAGAGTCACTTGCATTTATTCCACTTCTACAGAATTTAATTCAATCTGTTCATTTAAAATTTGTTGCTGATTTTGTGCATGTTCTCAGTGGCAGAGATTAGTTGGTTAAAGAATACATCACCTTATTAATAAGCTTATCATTATGTAACACAAATATATTTTAGGTTTTGTCTGTGGGATTTTTTTTTATTATCCTCCATAGAAAAAGTGTGTTTCATATTCTCTTACTATAAACCTAACCTACTGGGAAATGCATGTTTAGATATTAAATGTAATATAACAACTGTGTAAATGACTGTGAGTTCAATGCTTAAAAAGGAAGAGCATTGAAAATTTAATGGCAGGTTATATGAAATACTGTCAAATTATTTACACTTGAAGTTTGAGTTTTCTTAAATGCCATATGCATTTTTTTACTTAGAGATGGTCAGGTTTTATTTTTTTTTTCAAGTAGTCAGTTTCACATGACAGGATAAAGAAAGGCCAAGAGTCATAGTTCTTCCTTAAGGAATTGCTCACTGGCCAGGCTGCATACACAGGCTCCTCTGCACTAATAGATGTACACAGCCTTGTTTATGTTAGGATCTACGAGAAGCCAGGGTTTTGGGTGGCTGTGTTTTTATAAATTAACACTGCACTGACAGATTTGGAAACACAAAGATGGTGGAATGCAGAAGTTAAGAAATAAGAAAATAAAATACAGCTGATACTGTGTTGAAAAAGTCTAAAGACTAAGCATTTATACTTGAAAAATAAATTTTACACCTCAGACTAAACCAAAATAGAGTCAGGGTATTTATCAGGTTGGTTGTAATCCCAGTTTTAAGACAAATCAGACTGGGAAACTAAGCAGTTCAAGGGTGTCCCTCTACTTCTCATAATTAAGTTAAAGCTAATTTTGTTCATTTTAGTACAAGACAACAGTGATGCTGCCAGAATTTTTTAAAGGTTTATTTGACTTTAGAGAAATTGTTTCAGTTGTGTCTTTTGTAAAAGTATTCTTTCTGATTTAATTAGAATTGTTTGTTACATTGTGGGGTTCTACCCAGAGTTTAATTTGAGCCTAAATTAAGTTGTGGAGAAGTAAATATGTATAAGACGTATCAGTAGACATTCTCTTTAATGGACATAGCAAATAATAAAATTTCTGAAATATCATTAATTCTAGAATTGGTTCAAAAATTAGTTGTTCCTCCTTTTACTACTCCCCTGATAATTCCATTAATTGTAATCAAAAAAGAGAGATGATTTTAAGCAGTTTTCACAGATAAGTGCTAATGCAGGGAAAGGTGAATCTTGAAATCAGTTGTATGGATTTTCTGAGAGCAACCTTTTAGTCTTGATTTTCTTTCATGAGCATGGCAGGGAGGCTGGGAGGTTTTGTTTTTTTTCAGATATTTATTTGTGTCAATTAATTGGACTGAATATCAAAATAACCCTTAAGTACATTTTCTGACCCAAATTTCTTGCTACCTTTCTTTATTCCCTGCTTTTGCCTCCTTGTTGTTTTTTGTCTTTCTTTAAGAAGAGTTCACTAGCGTTCTTTTGGTTTGAAAGGAAAAGTTTGGGAAGATCTGCGTTCTGAGCATTAGCATCCTGAAAGTCCAATGGTACAGATTTTGGACAGTTATTCTTTATTAAGTTTCCTTCCAACTACATTGTAAAGAAGTTTAATGGTTAGCATGGGTGTAATTTCTTGGCCTCCACTTATTTATTGGCACAGCTATGTCAAACGTGTAATTGCCAACACTGCTGTAGCAATTATTAAAGAACAGTTTGTTAAAGAGCAGTTGAATGCTATAGAGCAGCGTTGCCACCAAGGTTCATTCTGTTTAATGTAGAAGTAAGCTTTAAGGGTAAAGGAATTTGTTGGTCCAGTATGACTTCTATATTCATTGAGTTGGTCGTCCTATTTCTTTGCATTGTCAGGATCTCAGAAACCTTACTTTTCAGCAAGTTTACCATAAATTTGCTTTTCACCACAAACATCCTGTGTTAAAAAAGGATGTTTGTGGTGAAAAGCAAATTTAGCAAAGCTTTTCTCTAAATATTCTAGAGAACAAAATCTTTTCTACATTCTACAGAACTGATTATAGTAAACTATAGTTCATTGCATCAGCATTGTTAGAATTGCTCAAAAAACAGGGTCAAATGTAGTCTAAAACTAGTTTCCCTTGAGTTTCATTTTCTCTTAACTGCATGGAAGTCTTTCTGTTTGTTTTGGGGGGTTTGGTGGTTTGGTTTTGTTTTGTTTTGTTTTGCTTTGCTTTGCTTTAACTTACGTTCTGCCCTGGTTAGTCACCCCTTTCCTCCCTGGTTTATAGGCAGCTCCTGTCAGTAGGGTCTGACATCGAGGTGAGAGGTTCTTCAGAGGAGGTTGTGGTGCAGAAAGCACAACCAACGCAGGCAAAATGCAGGGGTTTTGACCTGATAGTACTTCCAAAGTAGTAACCAGCAAATTATGTTATGTAAAAATTACAAGGGTGAGACCTCTATTAAAGCTTATTCATAGAAATTTAACTTATTTACAAATATACCATTTTGTACCTCTGTCAGGGAGATCATCATAATATACAGTATGTTGAAAGAATGATTAAATCATGATTAAAAATTCTTTTAGGCGTGCTTTTACTAAGTTGTAAACAAGTTATACTTTTTTAGAGGATGAAAAGAGAAGATTGTAGGTGGGTGAAGATAATAAATATGGGTTCGCAAATAAAGCAAAAGTAATAAAGCACCAAGTATTTTTGGCAGGAATTCAGTCTTTTATGTCTCCTTAATGAGGCAAATGTTAAATGTATGGGATTGCACAGTGTTGAGGGGGCTTAGCCTATGTCTTGATGGAAATGAGCAGGGTGGATATGAGGAGGGAAAAATAACAAACCATCACATAACATCCTGGAAACAACCGAAGAGACATTGCTAGTGAGATCTTCTATTTCCACACCATATGAAGAGCACAGCACAGGTGAATGTTCAAAAACTTGAGTAAATGCACAGATGGATTCCGAGCAATCAAGGTAGCCTGGCTAAAATGCAGCTACAATAAATATAAGTGTGAATACTGTGAGGTTGTCAGAAATACACAGAAGTATACAAAAAATGAAATATAGAAAAAAAAAGCATTAAAATAAGAAAAAAATTAGAAAAAAGTAAATGGTTATACATTCCATTAATTTCTTTAGAAAGGAAATTATTGAAGAACAGTTCTAAAATATTTAATTCTAAACCCTTCAGCCTGTGGGATGAGCTTAAGATAAATGCCTTTATTCAAAACCAAGACAGGTTTCTTGATCTCATCTAGCCTCATTGTTCCAGAAGATGGGTGTTATCTGCATATATAGTAGGCTAGGAGCACAGCTACACTTCTTTTCCAGAGGAAAAATAGGGAAGGCTTTCCAAGTGAAAAGTCTCAGTTTCATTCTGACTCTAATAGGATTGATTCTAATTGTCTAAATTGTAGTGTGGACCACTGAGACAAGTGCGTCTATTGTAACAAGTGTGGTGCTGTCCTCTTTGCCTGCAAAAAATGTTCCCTGCAAAAACGTTTGTCAAGAACAGTTCTGTTTAAGCCCAACATTCAGTAATTCCCTGTACCTCCATAGAAATCCATGAAAACCTGTGGAAAAAATCATGGGTTCTTCAGGGGACTTACTGGCTTTCTCCAACCCGTGAAAAGTTCAGCATCACTGATGTTTTACCCATTTTATCTCTTAAAATGGAGTCAAAGACATATCTCTCTATCACACTCTTTTGGAGAGATTTCAGGTTAAAAGCTGCTTATTTTCTGGAGATTTTTCACCTTACATGTGTATAACAGTTACTGCAACATTGGCTGAAAGTCTTCTGAGCAGAATCCAGCATGTTTGGATTTTTATTTGCACTCCCTTTTTTCTTGTTTCAGTGCACAGACCTATGACTTACTTGTGGTCTTGATCTAAATTTGGTGGCTGACATATTTCCCTTTTTTCTCTCCACTTACTAATAACATCAGATCCATTTCTTTGCTTTACCCTGTTTTGTTTGTTCATTGTTTTATTCTTGACCAATAGACTATTTTCTATGATTTGGGCCTCTGGGCCCTTGAGATAGAGGGAAATGTGTCATTTTTGTCAGTCACGGTGAGATGTCTTGCATATCTACCTAGGTGTGTAAGGTTGGCTTATCCTATCTGCTATTCCCAATCCTACTTTGACCTTTTCTTAATATTTTCATCCTTTTCTATTTTATGTAATCAGACAATGCATACTGGCAGAAAAAAAAAGGGGGAGAAATGTACATTGCTTTCAGGACAGATGTTTTCATCTTACTAGTAAATCTATTCTTCCTTCCCGATTCTCAAGTGAAAAGAATCCATCAGAAACTCCTATTGAAGTATGCTGGAAATTTCCAAATTTGTTGTTGTGTACAAATAACAAAACTATTAACAAACCAAGGATTAAACTTGGTATGCATTTCTGCTTGTAAATAGTTTAAAAGTAGACAGGTAATATACCTATTTCTCAGGTGATGACCGAAATAAAGTAACAGGTAGAACCTGGCTTCAGGATGCAAACTTCCTAGAAACATAAACCCTTAAAATATTTATTTGAAGTCCTCTTTGTCTGTAAGAAACTACCTTTTCAATGAAGGAGCATTTCTTCTCCAGTTTTGCGGCCTCAACGGAAAATTTTAAAGCCTCAACTGCCCAGTTGGATGAAGCACTTGTGTTTGTTTCTGAGGAATGTGAGGACTCTTCACTTATTTCTCCCTTGCTCTAAAGATAAATAATCAAATCCTATTTGTTTCTCAAAATGAAAATAGAGGAGGGCATTGAAATTAATCTTCTGTTTGTTATGGACTGGAAACCAGTAAGGAGCGTGAAGGAGAAGGAGATATATGGAATTACATTGAGTTTCAGCATACTTGAAACAGGAAAAGTAATAAAAACACTTCCCACCAACAGTGGAAGGTTTTGAGTGACACAGGCTGTGCCAGGAGACAGCACAGCACAGCCAGGGTGACTGTGGCTGTGCACAAGAGGGGCTTCCCTTTTTTTGCAGCTGTTTCATTGTCTTTTTATCCCATAATGGGGCCCCAGTTCAGGTTTTGCATTTCTTCCCAGGAGCTGCTCACATGTTTAAACTCAAGACATTTCTCAACGTGTGTCTCCTCCAAGTTATATGTAATACAGTTGCAGGTGTCAGTTCAGATCTGTGACTCACTCCTCTGCGTGCCTTGCTTGGTGCTCTGAGCTAGAAGTGACTTACCAGATGCAGTTTTCTGCAGCAAAGTTTTCTCTGTGTATACAGTTGTGTGAGCAACAATGCATGTGTTGCACGTATGCAGGTAATACAGGGTATTTCTGCCCAGAGTCATGACTTCCAGATCTGCTACCAACTTGAGAAGGTAAGGGCTCTCTGGAAACAAGGTGCTTTCCTTCCTCCCTTTTCTTCCCCCTGCACCAAATGGGTCTCTGCCTCTTAGTTCCTCATCTTGTTTTCCAGTCCCCTATATCACTTCCTCTATACCATTCTCTCCCAGAGGCACGTGTTAGTCTCCAGCATATAAATGTTTCATGGATTATTTGAGGGGATGCCTCTCAGAAGAGTATGCTGAGATGTGATATGGAGCCAAATCTGCAGCTTCACACAACAGTCAGATCATGGCAGAGACATTCTGCAGATCCAGAAACAGAGTATGATGTTCCAGTATTGTGTGTATTCCTAGAATATCACAAACAGCAGTGTTTCGTCATTAAAAAAACCAAAAAACTTTCAGGACACTGCATGACTTTCTGTTCTTGTGCAAGATGGAATTAGGAGTAAATTTGCTTTGGTTTCTTGGAATGACTGTGCCCATGTTGCATTGTGTTCTGTTCACAAAGCTCAAGGTTGAATTTTGTTCTACCCATGTAAGTTGTTTGATTATGGTAAGATAAAATGTTATGGAAACTGGTTTTTCACTGATCTCATTTGCTGGTTTTACAGCAGGCTTATTCCTAAGCCCAGTTAGTGAAAGTATATAAGTGTGAGCATCTTCTCGCTCTTCTGTTTGCAATATTCGGTTCTATTTAAAGAATGGGACTAAATTGAAAGCATCCGTCCTCTTTCGTTTGTTTGGATATTTTTTTTATCCCCTCCTCACTGTCCTTTGAAAGTTATGGCATGTTGCTTTCTATTTTTTTTTTTTTAGTAGTTTGAGATACAGTTAGATGCCTTTCTAAGCATGAGTCTGAAGCTCTGTGTGTGACACAATGCACAGTGATGTGAATGGCCTGTTGTCAGCACTGGTTAAAGGAGCTGTGACAAATCAGCAGTGGAGACGAAGGGGGAGGAATCAGTTTACAGCTAGGAAAGCTACAATGGCAGTTGTATTGGGCAGCCAGTGTTCTCTTGGTGTGTTTTTTATTGCCCAAATGTCAGTGTTTCTCAATAGCTTGCTCACAGGAAAAGGAGTCAAGGGAATTCTCAATGTCCAAATCACAGAACATGTGCTATTGTTTGAATTCTCCTTAATTTGTGAACTGCTCACAGCAGGCTGTAATCATGTATCATGCTGATTTGTGGTATCTGTTATGCATTACTTCAGTTTCTTATGACTTTTGTCTTCCTTATTTACACAGGAGAAGCAAAAGGGCAAACTAGATCGGGAAGAAGAGCTTTGAAATGTAGCTTTAATTGAGACTGCATTACCTGGTTTGGCCTTGGGTACTTTATACATGTCTTTCAGTTCAGCTATCTGTGAAAATAAAAAGGGTAGTGCCTTTCTTAAGACCTTGTAAAAGCTGTTACCGTGTTTGATATTAAAGGTTACTGTGGAGGAGTCATAGGCTTTTTCAGTACAGTGCAGTCACAGATATCAGTTTGTCTTTCCAATTGCAGTGAAGTAATTGCTGGTGCCACTCTTTGCTGAAGATATCATTATTCTGTCTAGAAAATATCAGTACAGCTTCAGTACTTCCTGGTGTTTGGTGTGGTGCAGATACAGGTCTGGTCCTTCTCAATTCTCACTGTAGAGCACATCAAATTAACTCTGCTCCATATCACTACAGCTTTATATAAGAGCAAATTAAAAGTTTGTAAAAGCTGTAGTTAGATATATAGTTGTATGTAGTTATATAGACATATAGATATATGTATACATATAGATATATGTAGTTATATATATAATAGTTAGAGTTAGGAAAAGTAAAATAAATGCAGTCACTATCTTTTTGTTCCACTTTATAATTCAAATATTTTTAAATTTTGTTTAATATTGTAGATGTTTTCAAGTTTTTAGAAAAAGTATTTACATTAGAATTAAGGACAGAAGTAAAGCAGCATAACCATCTTATCTGATCTGTGATGCAGAGATTGTTGCAAGTTCCTCTAAACAGCCGAGGAAAATTTAGAAAGTGATTGAGGAACATTATTCCCTAACCAGCTCAACTCTCTGTCCTCACTGGCAAAATACTCCATGTTGGAAAAGAATTAGCTCATAGTTTTGTCTTTAATGTGCATAAGGACCAGTGTGTAAAATGTGACCAATTCAAACGTCATTAAAAACTATTTTCCCTATCTATAATAACAGTAAAACTGTGTTCAGTAGTCAGTGAGTTTTACTGTGTGCCAAATGTAGACAAAGCCTGAGTTGTTCATTGTGAAATACAGACATCAAGGAGCTTTTAAATGTGGTAAGTCTATGACCAACATTAATGCTTGTAGAACTGTCAGGAAGAATGTAGATATTTATGTAGATATTTTCCAGTAATGACTTTGAGGGTTATTTGCTTTAGACTCTGTAAACAAATATAATACAGCCATCCAAATGTCAGATGCTCCTCTTAATAGAAAGAGTACCTTCCATGGAGGATGCTGGAGAGGAGCCAAGCTAGATGATAAGAAAGCACCCACACGAGTTTAACTTGCCAAAGAATATTGTCTTCAGAAGGTTGCCTGGTAGTTAGTTCAGACTGCATTTCAGAAGCACCAGTGAAGGCAGCAGGCCAGCATATCCATCATACCAGTCAGAACACTTCATGCAGGAGCTGTTTGGACTTCCAGTGATCCAGCAGCCTAGGGAGAAAGTGACTATTCAGGGTTCTGAATGTTAGATGCAACAATCTTTCTCTAAAAGGGATAACTCTGTGTAATCTGTGGTTATTGCCCTTAGAACTGATACAGGGAGGCATCTCTAGTAAACACAGTGCAGGTAGGCAGTGTTTGAATGGAGTGTCCTCCTGTAGGATTGACAGCTAAGATTATAGGTGCTATTTAGTTCCCTGCTGATTAAACTATATTACAGTTTCATCTGCCACCTGGCCATTTTAGGCATGCAGAGCAATAGACCTGGGTGGATTGTGCCTTACAGAAAGGCTTGGCCTCTTCTGAGGTTTTATTGGAGGAGGAGCATGAGAAGAGTCACACCCTTTATCAACATGACTGCATTGATACAGGGCTCTTCCTGAGGGATTTTTCCAGAATGGCTTTGGAGAAACATACTCAGTAATCTCCTCCATCCACAGGCTGTGATGGGGATGATTTTTTGCATCCTTAGTAAGGGAGCAGCCCCATTGCAGTCTCTCTTCATGCAGCCAGTGCAGCCACTGTTTCTGGCTGTTTGTCCCATCTACTGCAGACAGTGCAGCAAAATCTTGCAGTTAGAAAAGAATTGCAAAAAGTAAAGGAACTTTTCAGAAGACTTGAAAAGCCTGTAATTAAAAATTATAATTATTTTAAATTAAATTATTTTCTTTATTTTGTAGTTCTGGAATATCCTTTTCTAAGGTGGCTGAATCTTCTTACTTTTGTTTTATTTTGCTAGATCTGTTGCTTGATTTGACATTCAAAAAATCTCTCTGAGTGGCTGTGATTTTTATAGGGGAACCCATTCTGGTATGAGAACACAAGCACTGTAGGCATTCGCTTTCATGTATAGCTGAAAACCGTTAGAAAAAGATCTACATATTTAATTTGTGATGTGATAGAACTGGGAAGGAAAGCAATTAATAATGATAACAAAGTAAACTTGTTTTCCAGTGGTGAGGCTTATGCTGTTTTCCTTGTCATGCAGTGAGTAGTCCCAGCATAAATCATGTTTGTATTTAAGGTTCACATTGAAGCAATTCCCAGACTTGTCACTGGATTTTCAACCAAACTTACTATTTTTAATGTGAATTTTCCAGCTGATACTAGGAGATTCTGCCTGTGCAGATCTGTGTATGTGTAGTAGCTAGTTCTCCTAAAAGAATATATTACTGGAAGTTCAAATAATTTTGAGAATAATTTCTGAGGGCTAAAAGATATAGCATAAATGGTAACACATTTGAATTACACACTCGTTCTTTATGGGAAGTGCTGATTGCACGTTGCAGAGTTGAGCCAGCCAACATTTGTATTTCACAAATATGCCATGTCTTATTTTTAATCTCACAGCATGATGCACTACCACTGTGCATGCTGTACTGACTTGCTTTTATTTTACTGCTTACAATGTGTGAACTTGGAAGGGGACAGAAAGGGAAGTCCTTGGGCCTGCCTGGTGCATCTGCTGCAGCAGCCGGTTTCTTAACCATGTCATAGCTGCTGCCAGACTTTCTGGTTCTGATGAATGGTCCCTGTTCCTCTGAAACTGGACACTGAGACTTAGTCCCAAAGTTAGAGTAAAAAATTACATTCTCTCTGTTGAGAAAGCTCCAAATAATTTTAAAAGTTCCTTACAAATCCTGGTGCAGGTGATTAAATGAGCCATGGCAATCCTTCAGAATTGCATGCATAGATAAGTTTTGTCTCTGTTTCTTCCCATGCTTGAGCCTGAGATAAACCAAGGCTTAGAATTGGTCAATAAAGCCTTTCTCTGGCCCCAAAGGATAGAGGCCATTAAACATGTCTCTGTTTCTCTTTGCTTCATCAACCCCAACTCTGGCAGCAGATGACCAGATGGCCACAGGGCATGTTTTGTAGCTACAAGATATATCTCATGGCAAACAATTTCCTTCCATCAGTTACATCAGACACATGCATAAAAATTTAGATTTATTTCCCAATTAAAAAAAAAAAAATCCCTGAAAACTCTGTTCATGAAAAACACTGCTTTGTGTGCCAGATGGGAGAATGTGCTTCTCTTTATTTAGTGTAGGGCAGCCAAAAATGGTTTGTGGTTCCAAAAAAGCTGTAGTGTTTGAGAAAGTACAAATCCAGTTTATCCAAATATAAAAGATCAGGACTGTCTTTTTCTTCTGAACTTTGTAAGAAATGTGTAGCATTTGGACAATGCCTCCTGTCTGACCTGAAATGGTGATGGGTGAGAAGCAACAGGCACCCCTCCAAGGAGTTACGAAAAATACTGGTATGTGCTGTTAAGCCACTTAAAAATATATTAAGGCAAGACAATGAATAGGATTAGAGAAATGTGGAAGCATGTAGAGCTGGTGGCAGTGGTTGACCGCTTACATCCACCAGCGGATCTTGTTCACAGGGGAAGTTGGAAGAAAGCTGGCTGCTACTACAACTTTGTTTGCTCTAAAGGAAGAGGGCCCAGCAGAAGGGAGCTTCAGATAGCAGTAGTGGGCATTTTGATGTATATTTTTAGTACAGCTAACATTTCTAGAAGTGTAGCTTGTGTTTAAACTCTCATTTGGGGTTCTTGGTTTGTTTCATTTCGTGTGGGGGTTTTTATCAGCACTTTCCATGCATTCTTTCTTTCCTTTCCATGGCTTTTCTAGCTGCTTTTCTGGAGCAGCATGCTTTTGTTTAAAGGTACTTGTAAACTTTTTTAAAAATAGCTTTTAATTGACTAGAAACAGACTGAGTTCGATCACAGTTTATCTTTGTGAAGCTGGGTCACTTTTCTTTTCATGGCCTTTGTTTTTGTGGCCTCATGCTTTTATTTTCATTCATCAGTAAGACAAGAGATGCAATTAACATTGTTATAAGTGTTTCTTACCAGACCATGAACTGTGTACATTAAAGATTGTGCCTGAGGTTTTTCCTGGGATCTTCTGTAACACTGCCCATGTATTTTGTGCAGTGGGACATTTAGATAATGCATCTTTCACCCTAATTGCCTGGAATTAAGTCCACAAATGCAAGAAATACCATTTAGTTTCTAGCACGTTTTTCAAAGTGTTCATAAAAGATGTGACCTGTCCTGTGTCACTGTGGGTAGGCCAGGAGATAGTTTGGAAATGCTTCCTGTGTTGTCAACCATTTTACTCCTTAGGAGCAGGAGAGGGAAAAGGAAATAGAAAGTGTTATCTGGCCATATTTTGAATGCTGGCATGTTTGTCCTGCACATGGTGTTAAAAACTACATTGTCCTAAAAGAACCGAGGATGCCTTTACAGGTTGGTATTTATGGCCATTTTCTTGCCCTTTATCACAGTCACAGCATATGAGCTGGGAATCTAAGTGAGTAGTCAGCTGAATATACACATGGCTAGGTTATCTCATTTCTAGCTGCCTGCTTTGTTTATCAAGCACTTATGTAACGTTCAGAATTATATTAAGGCAGGGCTGAGCTTTGTATTCACATGCTGTTATCCTCCTGCTGATAGGGGAGACGAGCAGAGCAGGGTGTGAGGTGGTTAAAGGGGTGGCTGCCTCTGCTCCCTCTCCTCTCCTAAGCTTAAGAGCTCACATTTACACCCCATCTCTCATTTGCTTTCTAGCAATTGCAGTGCAAGGCTGTGGGAATTCATGCTTCTCACTTCCATCAGGAGCATAGAAGTACAGAGCTGAAGCTGCAAAGGCAACCAGTGCCAGACTGTAAACATTGATTTGAATGCTATCAAACTGATTTGGGGTTGGAGATAGACCAGGGATTTTCAATACATATTCGTAAATAATGTAGACAGAATTTCATGTTTATATGCCCCAGATAGAGAAAAAAATATATACAGAAAAAAAAAGAGGCTTTTAAAGCTCTCATTTGAACTCCTTGAAAATAGGAGAATTCAGTGATTAGGATGGAAAGGAAGATTACATTCCTGCAAGCACTAAATCATACCGTTTCCTCACTTTCTTCCTCTCCATCACACACAGTTGCACACAAGAACTCTGCTGCAGAGCACTGTTTTTCATTCTTCTCATAGACTGTACCCTTCTTCTGAACACATATGCATGTAACGGGTTTTGTTTGTCCTTTCCTTCCCCCACCACGTCAGGATGTTAAAAAAGGGTTTGCCCCAGAAGAATTATTGAAGTTAATAATTGCCTGTTCAATTAAAGACCTTTTTAATGGTAACACAGCACAGTATTTTTTGCATAAATAGCTGATATAGACTCACTGTGACCATTACTTAGCCGTGTAACTCACAAGCCGCTAACTGTAGCCAGCCTAAACTGGTTTCAGGATTCTGTTGGAATTTTTTGGTCAATAACTCATAACCTCTCTTGAGACTTATGAAAATTCCTTTTTAGCTGTGGTAGTTGCTAAGTAATGTCCCTACTTGGATAACAGTTTAAGACACCAATCCTTAAATTGATAGTTTGCATACAGGCTCCTAAATTTATGCAGGGAGCCTTTCTGGATAAAGCCAGATAGTTTATTTGCTGTCTTTTTACAAGAGAAATCCTTGAAATCTCTTTCTGCTTTAGCTGCTGATAGCCATCTGAATTTTTCTTTACTTAAAGTTCGTATCTAAAATAAAATCTGAATCCCAGTTTCCTTACGGCCTTCATTACTCACTCTAAAAACTTTTAAAACAGGCCTTCCTTTTCAATTTTGGAATTTTTATGCGTTACTTCAGTGCTTCAAATTTAAACCATTAAAAAACAGTGCAGTAATACAGAGACCAGACTTCTGCCATCCCTGTTTCTAATTTGATTTTCCCTTGAAACTAACTCCAGCTCAGCTGGTGACACTCCTAGACATGGTGCTATGAAGGAACATCTGAAAAATTGTGCTTTAGAAAGTTAAAACCCATTATTTTGTAGAAAGATGTAACCACTTGCTTGAATTTACTTTGATTTTGAGTTTTAACATAAACTTGGATTTTTTTCAGAGAAAGCTTTATGTCAGATTTATGTTGATGCAAAATGTTTCACACAGAGTTGAGTTCTGTGGCAAAGTTTGTAAAATCAGCATTTCTTAAAGGGCATATTTACATGGTGACTTTCATGGCACAGAGAATTAGTTTGTATAGAACATGTGAAAGCTGTTAGAGCAGACACGAGATTTGTAATCTTATTGTCAGTTGTAAACTAATTAAGAAAATCCTTACTGCACTTTCCCCAAATAAGTGGGCACTAGTAGCCCTTCATACATTTCTGTTCTAAATTCTAGGCATTTTTACATAGCATAGTCCAACTGTCTGACATTTTCAGTTAAATTATCATTAAAACATCTTAAAAATAAATTGATCATATTGAGCATTTTTGTGTTTCCCCTTACCCACCACTAACTGCAGGGTAAAATTTTGAATTTTCAGTGGTGCATTTCAGGAGGTCGAGTGAGATGAACAGCGCAAGCTGTAGAATCGTACGTCGCTCACCCACTAACAGGGGCCTTTTTTTCTGTGAGTTTCCATAAATTAGATGTGGAGCCAAAGCAAGCAGAAGCTATTTTTAGTGCAGCAGCAGCACTGCAGAACAGAAGCTGGCGGAGCGTCACGTGTGTCAGGCTGAATCAAAGGGAGTATCCCAGCAATGTACTGTAAACAAAACAAGGGCGCTGTCAAAAAACAAGCTTCAGGTACTGAAAGAACCCAAATCAAAGCCTCACACGAGAGGCAAATGCACCAGCTCTGTTTCTTAGGAGATTTTCCTATTTTGCAAACAGGGGAGCCTAATAAGAATTCCATGTTTCCTGCTGTCCCATTGTCTCCCTTGATGCAGTCTTCGCCATTAGGCATTATTTTTAGAAATTTTCTCTTTTATATAGTAATTTTCTATCTTTTATCAAGAGTGTAGTCCTTGTCTGAAGACACATCAGTGTAGCAGAAGCACTTGCAGCTCTCTGCAGAGCCGCTGCACAGGGGATGTCATTGCTGTGAAAGCACAGCTTTACAGCATGGGGGATGTCGTTTTTCAGCAAGAAGAGCAATATGAGCAAATATTTCACTCTTACACATGAATTGGATTGATGTATTCTTCTCTGAGGTTTCCCATTCATCATTGGTATTTTTATTTTGTGGGATTTTTGCATGAAATGCATCTGTCCTCAGAAATTATACATTAACCTGAGTAAATATTCAGTGAACCTTTCAAAGATTAACTTTTACTTAGTTTACTTTGGTTTCCATGTGTCTGCAAGCTATCTGAGGCACAAATAGAAACTAGGTAGTTTCAAGACTGTCTTGTCTGTTACTCAGAATCACTTGCCAAGACCATGCTGTGAAAGCTTGTGGTCAGTCTAACTTCCTATTAGTCAAGCAGTTGAGAAACAACCTTTATAGAGGTTAAAAAAGGTGTTGAAACTTTTCATTTCTAGTGATAGTTTAAAAAAACAAAAACCGGCTGCCTCCCTTCTTCCTGAAAACCACCTGTTCAGGTGATGCATCCTTTGTTGATTCTGCAGGTGCATGTATTTTAGTGAATTTCAAGGCTCCAATTTGTTGGGGTTTCTCTTTCAGGAGCCTGGGAAATGAGAGTGATTATTGCTCTTACAGTAAAGGCAAATAGCTGTGGAAATGGACTTAGGGAAAAGGATGTCAGCCTAAGCTGAATTACATGATTTCCCTACAATAGCAGCCTATGCAAAACAGGCTTAGATGAGATTAATGTGCAATAGGCACACCAAGACAAATGCAAACATCAAATCCAGTTGTGTCACCAATGGCACAAAAGAGCTCTTGAATGCAACAAGTCCCTCTTGTTACCTCCCCGCTGCTCCTGTCTGGGTTTTCCCCCCGGACTGGGGGAAGAGTCACTCGAGCTGGCATCTGGGTTTGGAAGGAACTGTGACATGGGCTCCTAGGCACATCGGACATGGCATGAGTCCTGTAGAGGTGCTGTGAGTCTTCTTGGAATTGTGAGTTTAATAGACTTTGGTGTCAAAGAGGAGCTGTAGTCCCATCTGACCCCCACTGGCTGTATATTTTCAGTTTTTCTATATTTTAGGCAAACTGCAGCCAGGAAAAAAAAATCAACATAAAATGTAATGTTGAGAGTAGGAAAAGCTAAGCAACAAAGAGTAGAAACAGGAAATTGTTAGAGAATGTTTCATGCACTCTAAATTCATTCAATAATGATAAAGTCTTTTTTCATGGAACACTTTGGGTAACTTAACTGTTGGAGCCAAGTGTTTGTAAACTATTCGTTCAGATGTTAATATTTCTTTTTTTTTTTAAGGAAAGCATTTTAACTTCTGGGGCCAGATTTTCAAGTGCCCATAGCCAAGCCAAGGGAGCATCCAGCTGAACCCAGAATTCACAGTTGCTGCATGAGTTGAGAATCTGAGTGTACCATACTGCCTTACTGTAAGGTACAATAACAAGAAATGGCCGTGAATATCTCTGAATAAAGCCCTGAACTTGGTTCTTGTCAGGTCCCTTGCACAGATAAGCTGCCTCTTTATTTCAGTCTCCATCTCCTCCTCTTTAAAATGCATGCTGCAACACATTCTCATGCCTGGTTTTGTTGGAATGGCTTCCACCATTCTTACTTCAAAACACAAATAAGCTGAAAGCATATTGATGTGAAGTAACTGTAAATCACAGGAAAGTAGTTGGTTGTCAGCTAGAATTTTTGTGGTACATTTAGGTCTCAGAAAAACAGAATTTGGAGAGCAGGAGCTAATTGTGATGTGGTCAATGCTAGCAAACAATGTTGAGCTTTCTGGAACAAATAACTGGCTGTTTATTCCCAGCAGATCTGCCACACCGAAACAGAAGTCAGTAATCACCTTCATGTTTGTGGCCAAACTAAGTAGCCTTGCAGTGCTGACACTGCTTAGGAGGGCTGGAAGTTGTGTGTATTGCAACCACTGCATTTCCTGTCCCAGCCCTGGGAGGAAACCACGGCAGGCAGCAAGGGTGGGGAATCTCCTGCTCGCTGGATGCCGTGCCAGCCCTTCAGACACAAAACTCAGTGTTATCAGGAGTGAGCAAAATAAGTAAACCGGTGTGTCTGCGAGGCTGTACGTCACATCCAGCTCACAAATTACAGCTCCTACAGCTCAGCTCACCACTACAACATCCACAAAACAGATTTTACTGAACGAAGCATAGAGCAGAGATGGCACACTTAGGAAGTAATTGCACAGAGCTCTGAGTGATGCGAAAGAAATTGCAAGTTGGAGTAATAGTTGCTGTGAATCTGCTAGCTACAGGGGAACTTAGAACAGATGCTACTTTACTTGGATACTAGGATACAATCATTCACTGGGTCAGTTATGACATGTATGTAAACAAAAAATCTATTAAAAGCCATCATATTAACATACGGCAATATAATTGTAAAGGAAAAAGATTTCTTGAAAATTATGCTGGGTTAACATATGACTGCTTAAATTAACTTTGGCAGATAGAACTGTTTTAATTAGGTAGTGAATTAAATACAACTAGATCAAAGCTGGCATTATTATTTATAGTTGCAAAACCCTTGCAAGGACATAATATTTGTAAACTGCTTGTAATAGCTGTTTTCTTGTTCCACAGTCTCTGGTGAAGAAGCTGATGTACATGAGCCTTAACTTTCCACTGATACATATTTCAGATGGTTTTTTTCCTATTTCTTCTCATGCCAGCTCCTTTTCAGGCTCTTTGAATCTTTCAACACACTGCAGGTGCAATTGCAGCCCATGTGGACACACCCATCCTGCTGTTAACCTAACCAGTCTGGGCACCTGTGCAGAAAAAAGCAGCTTAAATACAGCCAGGTTTCTAAAATACAAGGCTCAAGTGCTAAAGCCTTGACATAGCAGATATACTGCTATCCATAATTGAGCTAGCTAATTTAAATTTCAGTAGATGTCTGCAGTGATTCTCTGTATGCCTGTGGATCACCATGAAGATAATATCTGAGGTATAATTTTCTCAAATACATAGTTATGTACCTATCCTGTGGGTGTCTTTTTTTTTTTTTCTGTAATGTGAGTTTCATAAGCTCTAGGTCAGCATTTCCTCTTCCTTATCCAAATGGTCTTTTCTGTTTATCTTTTTTTCTTTCTTCATTTCCACATCTTGCTCCATTATTCTCAACTCTCATAATTTGAGATAATGATACTGGATTTTAATAATCATGTTTCCTAATACATTGGGAAAACTCTTCTTCATTACTTGTTCTACAAATGTGATGTATTTAGGAGCCTCCACACCCTTTGCTGAGCTTCAGAGGTAAATTGCAAAGTGTGCTTGATTTCATTCTAGGCAAGAAGGTCAAGTTGCTGCATTAATTCCACTGGGAGTAGAATAAGCTCATAGCTGCATGTTTACCTCGAGTCATAGAACAAGGCTGGAGGAGACATTTAATATCACCAAGTCCAACCATGAACGCAGCACTAGCCCTGTGAACCCTAAACCACATCACCCAAGGCTGGATCCAGACACCTCTTACACAGGGATGGTGACTCCTCACTGGGCCACCTATTTCAATGCCTGACCACTCTAAGAAATCACTTAATTCCTTCAGTATCTGAAACATGGGCAGACCCTTGTTTTCATAAGCTAGGCACAGGTCAGAAAAAAGTCTGCCCCTACAGATTAAACATCAAAAAAAATTTTTATCAATACGAAACAGAAGGCAGAAATATCTTTATTTTGTGTAAAATAATTGAGTAAGGCATACAGTTGTTTTTCTGCTGTTATGGATTATCTTTTGTTTGTTTGACCCTCTGTGCACTTTCTTAGAAATATGGAGTTATTTCAGTAACTTTAAGTGGTATCAGCTGGCTTGCTATTAATTGTTACATTCTTTATTATATGCCATGTATAGGAAGAGCCACCTACTGCATATGCAACATGCAGAAATGGAGCTGAGGAGGTGGTATTTTCTGAATTGTCGTCGTTGGTACAAACTAGAGCTCATCTGTGTCCTCCTTCTAAGCAAACCCTTGCTTCAGCAAAACGTCGCGCTGAGGGTCCCCTCCCACAGCATTGTCATGCTTGTGTCCTGCAGCAGGACTGCTCCTGCTGACAGGGTCACCCTCCTTGGAGTTAGGATTGCCCCCCTGGTCTTAAACTTTAAATGACAGATGAATTAATACTGGAGTTTGTATCAAGCAGCTACCTATCACTGATGGATTTTACCACTCTAATGAAAAATATACGTATTTTGTGTTATTTTAGAGCAGTGATTGTCTGAGTGCTGAGTTGATGATGATGAACAGTGTTTTGTGGTAGTGCTTGGCAATGCCAGTTCATCTCCCTCCTTTCAGAGGTGCTTTTTATGCTCACTTTCTACTTCTTACTAGGCTGAGATTTGGTCGTTTTTGCACAAATTCCAGTGGAATTTTATGTCACAAAGCAAGGCATAAACCCCAGCACTCTCTCCTCAGTGTGCATCCAGCAGATAGTGCTTCTCTCACCTCGTACTTGGCAGGAGATTTTTTTTTTGGTTCTTGAATCCAGCTGAATACCTTTCTCAACAGTCTCAGCTTAAGGGCTCTGAAGAGGATCTTGAATAAATTGTACCCTGAAGTATACACCTCTCTCAGTTGTTTTTTCCAAGATGACAAAAAGTTGTTGAGTTACAAAATTTAGACCCTGTAAGCAAGCAGAGGAATCCATGTCATCAGTAGATAAAGAGTGATATGATCAAGCAACTTTCTTAACTGCTGGAATTTTTCTTTGGATATCGAGTGCAGGTTGCAAAGTGGAAGTAGTGTATTTGGATTCTAACAAGTTCTATAGAGGTGACAGAAAATAGCTAGTGGTGAGAGCTGAGGGCCTTTTTTGAAAGGTTTGTGAGAGAAGGCATGAACTTAGAACAATAGCGTTTTAGAATAAGACTGTATAATGTAACTTTGAACTATTTATAACACGCACAGAGATAGTGCAGGTACTTGTGTTTAGTGTAATTATGCTTATGCAATCAGCTTTTTTAGGAAGATAACCATTTGACTAGTTTATTTTTGGAAATGTACTCCAGGGTGCTAAGATGTGTATCTATATATCTATCTTTATATAATTTTCAGCTTCGGTTCTAAATCTGTTTTCTGTATCTGTCAGGAAATATCCTTCTACCTATAAACTGTATGAGGCTGATTAATGACTGATGGCAGACAAATCTACAAATATCAAACTTTTGGCATCATAAGGGAAAATTACTTGCTTTGTAAGAGGGGGAAGGGGAGAAATTAATTTCCTGTTTAATTTCTACAAGAAAAAACCCACGGCCTGACCAGATGGAATTTCTTTTGTACTATAAATAAGCAAACCTTTCCTTCGTTCATTTTTTACATATTTCTTTCTAAACTGCTTCTTCCACAATTTTCTTTGTCCTGCTGTGTTCAGGGATGTTCCTTCAGATGCCCAGTAGATGATGTAAATGAGAGAACAAAGCTCTTCAACACTGATCAAAATGTATATCAGTATGTATCTGTAAAACTCTGAACATGCTGTGTGGCTAGCTGGGGCATTCCTGATCACTTGAATGTGTGTTCTGGGGATAGTTAGAATAAAAGACATCTTGTCTAGATTTGGTGCTCATCTAGGTAACTGAGTTTATTAACAGTTATAGAAAATATGGACTGCCTAAAATGATTGGTTGTGGATTTATGGGAAATGGTTTTTTTTCCCTCAAAACACTGCATATGTATTTCATGTCATGTCATAATTCAATTTCTCAGTTGGGTGTAGTATGGCAGTATTATTTTTATTTATTAATGTTGAAACATTGCTTTCTCATGATATCTTTCATTCTATTCCTTTCCTTAACAACTGTAGATCATGTTTAATGTTTAAAAAATGGTCATTTTAGTAGAAATTAGGATGCCACAGTGCACTGGCTCTTTTGTAAAACTCTTACTTTGAATCCCTCATGGCACTGAATTTTCAGTGTTAAGCATGGGCATGTCTTTGACTGTTGGTATATATACTAAATTTTAATTGTAGCCAGCTGATTGCCAGACTTATGGTGACAATCAATATAGTTGTGTTTGAAGCAGTAAATACAAAAACAGTCTCTCTTCTGTCACATTTAAAGATAAAGACCATAGTCATTCAGATTCTAAAAGCAAATAAATTTAACTTTAAAACACTTTATAAAAGGATAGAGGTGGGGTAGTGCTGTAAAGAGCTGAGCTTCTATAGCTTAGTTCACTTTTCTGGTTTTTTTTGTGTTGTTCTGAGGTAATTAAGCAGGGCATGGGTGTTGCATGATGTTGTACTCCTTGCCAGAACAGAAAACATTTTAAGGTGAACTGCTGAAGAAAATCAATTACACTGGAAAGCAAATCCTGCATGCATAATTAACAAAACCTCCTTAGCACTTGTGAGGCTGTTCTCAAAAGGCAAGTTGGTGCTACTGGTGGCAAACTATGGGGTTTTCCTAGTTGTTTCAACAGATCAGTGTGCAGGTCTTGCTTTATAAAGGTATAAATTTCCAAATGATCATCCTGGCACCCCCTCAGCTTGTGGGCACCATACCCACAAAATACCCTGTTTTGGTGTGGCAAATGATACTGCCCGTGGCAGGCATCATCGTCAGGCACTGTCATCCAAGCAGGCACATCCTGGAAAGTGACCTGAGCTGTGTCTTTGTTGTCTTTGTTACAGTGTCCCCATAGGATCATCCACTTTATAATGAGGAGAAGCATTTAAAATACAATATGCCATACTAGGAGGTAAAGCTGGAGCCTGGCTTGATCCTGGTGGCTTGATGGAGGTTGCAGAGGAGCCTGTCAGTGCTGGTGTGATGGCTCCTTGGGTGCAGGCAAAACCACTGTTGGGTAGGATGTTTTTATTGTATTTATATCCTGTGCTAAGCATTGGGAGATACAAGAGAGGGCTAACAATCTAAAGCTGCTGGATTTCAGAAAAATTACAGGATACTCTTAATAGCAAGATAATTACACTTGTGGAGAATGACACAGTTGTGATCATTCCCCAGAATAAAAAGCCACCTCTGTGCTTTCTAAGTTCAGAGACACGCTGTGTGGTGTCACATAGTGTTGGGCAGTAGTTCTGGCCGTGGGGTTTGGAGTTGGGCTGCAGTGAGCAGAGAGTGGGGTCTTCATTTGCTTTGAGGGGAAAAACATTCATTCAGGCTCCAGACATCCAGAATTTTGCACACATTTCAGATCTGTTAAGTATGAGAGCTGTCCCATTGAATTCCACGTTCTTGTTGCATTCAGTAGGATTAGTTACATCCTTAAAACTATGCTTATGAGTGAGTCTTGGTAGAATCAAAATTTTTCTTGCACTTCTTAGTCCTTGTGTATATCTGAAATATTTAATCATTCTGATATGAGAAAAAAGGTGCAGGGAAGTTCAAAACTACCATGTAGTCAGAATATCTTGCCATTTGTTTGTTTTTATTTTATCTACTTTTGTTGTACAGTGATTAAAATTCCCTCTTACTTGTCGCTTCTGTGAGAAAACAGCTTGAAGGTGGTGTCAGTTTTGAGGAAAGAGTCAGCAGTTTTCCAGTGCATTTTTATATTATCCAGATTAATTTTGGTCATCATTTCTTTCCTGCTGGCATGGGCTGTCCATGTCTTTTCTAGAGGAGCAGAGGTGGCCCGGGACATCCACAAAGGGTGGTGGTGGAGCCCATCATACAATTTCTCAGTGCTGAGATGGGAAGAAATACAAGCACAAGGCATTAAAAAGGGTTGGAAACATCCCCATTTTCACACTTCTCTGATTTGGCTTTTGTCCACGTGCTGTTTTGACACCAAATCCGCTCAGAATTGCGCTGCAGTGCTTGTGCTGAATTTAGGTCAGAGCAGCCCCAAATCCGGCACGTAACCAATAAACGAAGATATATATCCTAAAGAAGTGTGATTGTTTATTACTTACATTTCTTAGTTTGGTGTAGGTTTTTCAAGGTATTAGAAATACTTTTAAAAATACTGAAATTTAAAAACCATAGTCAAAAAGAGTTCCTTTGAATTTGAAGTGTTATTACTTTTCACTTTTCAACTGAGTTGCATTGAGTCCTTCTCAAAAAAAATCTTGCAAAACAGTTGAAATATTAGTGTCTGCTGAGATAACAAATGGCTTTAGTTTTCAAAATATCACAGTTATGTTGTAAACCTTTACTTTTTGGATTTTCTTAAAATCTTTGTCAATGCACCCCCAAACAAAGTAATGCCCCACAAAGCAAAGTTATTATTTTTCTGAAGAAAATGTAAACTGCTTTGACATCTAATGCATGATACCCCATTGCAGTACAGATATTTGTTAAGAGCAGGAGATCAGTATTTGTACTGCTGGTGTTAGGACTGGATTACGTGTAATCTAATTAAGGAGGTTACTAACAATTTGAAGGGATTATAAGATTAGCAATTATCTGTGTGCTTATTTGATTAAAATAAATGCTTGCAGATTTGGCTTTCATACCTGTGCTCTGGTATTTGGGATCATAAATCACATTTGATTGGAAGTAGAAGAAACAAACAACAGCAAAATCTTCTGGTTTGATTCTGTTTCTGTGATGATTTCAATACAATGTCTACTCCCTAATTAATTTTCACTGAATTGCGGTGCACTTCATTATTAAAAGCCCTTTTGAAGGAAGTTTTTTTAAGGGGAGGAAAGACCATTTTTTAAAATAATGTACAGTTAATTTAAAAATTCTATTTTTAGATAATAGGCAGAGACAGTAATTCAATAGGATATTCCTTCACACAGGGCTGAGGCTTTGTCTGTAACTTTGCAGTTAGTCTGGTATCACTTAGTGACGCTTCCCAGATTTCTTGTTTGAAAAAAGTCCAACTCTGTGTGATTGAGAGTTTCATCTCATTGCAGAGCCAAGATCCCAGAGGATAAAGTCCTAGAGAATAAAGGTCCTTCTTCTTCTTCACACTCCACTTTGAATCCTTCTGCCTCTACCTCCTGAGGGCACCCAACTCTCATGAGCAATAGTCTGAAGAACTTTTTTATTAGAAGTTTGGTGGAATTGGCTTTCTGTGAAAGCAGTGCAGCCCCTTGGAGGTCATCACAAGAGTCATTCTCACCCTCAGGATGTGTGCTGGGCACACTCCTTCTCAGAGCATATCCCAGCATCTGAGCCACAGTGTCATACATACAGTTCGATGAGGAAAAGAGAAATGTTAGGAAATGTGTTGGTTTAGGCATCCTTGTGTTTCAAGCAAGAAAGAAAAAGCAGAAGTATAAAAAGATATCTAGTTTTCTCCCTGAAAATACAAAACTTGCACCTGCCCTCAAAGCCTGACCAAAGGGTGACCTGCCTGCATATATAGGCAGCTATAAATCATTGCATAAACACGAATGATGGTTCCATATTTAGAGAACAAAGGATTCCTGGTTTTCATTTCCACAGGTTACATTCAAACTGGGAATGGTATTTTTAATCTTCTTTTTAAAAGAAAAAAAAGAGAGAGAAAAGACAACATTTTGAGATCTGAACTGACAAGTGGCTTTGGATTTCTGACATTTATGCCTTTTTTGTATATTCCTTTTCAATCCTCTCCAGCTGCTACTGCGTAAATCTTCCATGTTTTTTCCACTAACTATATGGGTGGAGAAGTTGAATTAGGAAGTTCAGCTTCCTTTTCGGTGCCTGTTGTTAGGAGTTTTAAAAGTAGTCCAGGACTCGAAACTGGCCTTGGTGGGTTTTTTCCAATTAGGTGGGTTTTATCAGGTTTCTGTCCTTCCTTGCAGGTACAAACTTGGTACTAGGCAATAGCTCCTAGGAAGTGGCAGTGTGACATTCCAGCTATAAAGGCCCAAGTTGTTCTCACAGTAGCACCATCATGCCCTCAGGGGTGGTGATGTTGGCCATGATCCTGCAAGGAGCTGCAGCTGCCAGGCTCCCAGGTGGCTCCCTGCAGATCCTCAGGCTGGCTGAGCCATGCTGCTGTACCGCAGCACCAGCACAGCATGTCCAGTGCTGCTCAGCCCTCTCCTTCCCAAGCTCTCCCACCTCGGGCAGCCAACATCCCAGTGTGGAGGCCACGCAGGGAGCAGTAAGGATTGCCCAGGGTGCCAAATTCTCTGTTAGCCACAAGCCAAGATCCCTTTGCTCCAGCTTTTCGTAAACCAGACCCAAGAAATTACAACCACCTGTTTGGTACAGGGTAGAGAGATTAAAAACAGCAGTGTAACCTATCTTTAAAGTAACTTGAAGCAGAACATAATCAGGTTGTTGCATAATTGTTTTCCTCATTCCTCAAACTCAATTCATTGTATATTGTTTTAATAGTACAAATGCACTGTGCACTGTAAAAGTCAAGGAAAATTGATGACAGTGTAAAGAGACTTACAGGGAGTGCAGCATTAGGAATGCTTTCCACAAAATGCTCTATTAATAGTAAACAGTTGTTAACTGTGACTTCCTCTCAAATGAACACTTAGGAGGGTTGTAGGGCTAGTATTTAAGTTGCATAACTCTTGTTTAAATAGCTTATAGCTGTTAAATGGAATTAGGCCAATTATTAGCAAGTTGGACATAGTCACTGCATTCTTCTCCTTTCATTTTTGTAGTAACAATTCATCTTCTTGCTTTAGCTCTGTGCCTTCCTCCAGCTACCCGAGGTAATCACTCAGCCAAGCCGTAGGTGGTGTGACCACTTGCTTGAATACATTCAGTGGTTAAATATATCCTGTTCTAAAATGGGCAGGATAATGGTGATTTAATGAAAACGTCTCAGCAGCAGCATTTGTAAAGATACTGGAATTTTCTTATGACTCTAATGGTTATGTCTAACATTTTTATCTGTACTGTTAGACCTCTGCTTGATGTTATTACTTTCACCTGGTAATTTCTGACAAAGATGATCATATACAGGTATTTACCTGATACTGTTTTTCATTAATAGCTTCAGAGTGTGTTGTATGTGGGAATAAAAGGGATAACCCATCTGCCCTAGACTATAATTAGGGAAGCCCTAATAAATAAATAAATTCTGGTGCCTGGCATGAACAAGTTTGGGAAGAGCAAGCTCTGAGTCCTCATCACTGAAGGTGAACAGTTGCCGTGTCTCTGTGCTTTGCTAGAGGGGTGGCAACAGGTCTGCCTTTGAATGATGGGTGAAGTGGTTCTGCTGGGTGTTTGGGGGTTAAATACTTAGGAACTGGTAGAAGGATGTCAGTCCTCATCAACTTTCTGTCCTTTAACTCCTGAGCCATTAATTTTTGCCCTGTTGTGTAAGTTTTCTTGCCTTGAACATTGACAAGGTAATACCTTATGTCAGTAACTCTGAAAAGAAGCTGGTGAACCACACAGCAGCCCGGCACATCAAAGGATTACTCATAGAGTTGTGTCCAGCATGACCTTTACCGAAACATGTCCTTCACACAAGGTGAAGGTATGAGAGTGCGCTGTTAAAGCTGGGACTAGGATTAAGGACTGCAGAAGAGAAATAACCTGTCACAGCACTTCATAAACTGCAATAAGGTAAAAGAAATTGTACCATCTGTTTTGCAAGGTCAGCATTAAGAGTTTCTTTTTTCCACTGTGCAGGAAGCTGGTTGCCTTCCTGACTTTTCCATAGAAATATTTTTCTGTTTCATTAGTTTGCACTGGTGGCATACTTCAGGTTTTACATGCAATCCCAGAAAGCTTCTTCTCTGGTAGGATGGTTGTTAGGAGCCCTCATATTCCTTGAATTGGGTGTTACCTGTAGGAACTCCAGCTACTAGCTGTGTATTGGGGCCTTCAAGACATTCTCATGAGAGCTGATGTGTGATGCAAATGTTAAATCCTTGAAGTTACTGCTGTTCTCCTGTTTAACCCCAGCAGTCACTTGGACTCCAGCCATGTCAATTCTCTTGGCCATGTCAATGCCTGACAAGCCCAATAGGTGAAAGCAAACAGATGCACTCTTGTTTTGCTCAGGATTCTAACACGCTGTTCCTTTCAATGACGTGTCAGCAAAAATGCACAGGTCTGAAAACAGTAATAAAGATGCATGCGTGCTTTTTCGGACCAGGAGCCTTCACCACCCAGAAGAATTGACTTTTCTTGAGCTGGGTTTTCAAGAGAGTATTAGTATCCTCTTTTTGGAATCATCTGGCTTGATTTTAGGCCTGAGAACTTTTGGCAGCAAGTTCTCTTGCATTGAGCTTGGACTGGTGCCACAGGTAAACACAAACTTCTCGTGACTTCCTCTTCAGTCTGTGTTTTTTTACCTTTGTTTCTTCTGTTTGGGGATTTTCTGCTTTCTCTTCTGTAGAAAACTCCAGTCAAACTGGTTTTTCCTTTCTGACAGGCACCATAACAGATTTATTATTCCAAACCACTTCCACCAGAGTAAGAGGTCTTCAATTTCCAGCAACCATTGCTGTTTCTAACCTGGATTTGGCAGTATTCAGGGCTCACTGTACTTGGTGAATTTGTGTACACTTGGAAGGTATCTACAGATAAAACCATTTTTGAAAAAAAACCCATCAACCAGAACATGTAAGTTGCACTGAAAAAATTTTTCCATTATGCCTGCAAGATAAACTTGTAAGCAACAGGGAAAGCTCTATTTACAACGTGCAGTGAAAATAGGTTTTGTTAGCTTTTGACATCCCCTGGCAGTGCTGTGGTATGTATCTGGTGTTTATAAACCTGATGCATTTTATAGCTTTGAGTATTATCAAGGCTTTTTCCCACAGCTCAGCTTTCCTGAGCATAAAAGTCACAAATTCTTTTTGAAGAATTCACCAGAAGAGATGGAAGTGAGGTCTTCTATGCACTTTAGGTAGTGGGACATAAACCCAAGGTTTTAATGTATTATTCTGTCAAAAGGTACATTCTGCAGCTCCTGATGGGACAGCCCTTGTGTCTCATCTGATGTTTCAGGTATTCTCAGCGTCCCTTGCAGCACCAGTGTGTGTAGTTGCTGGAAGATGTTAAACAGTTGTTTCATTCAGACAGTGGATAAAGAGATCCTAATCTGTTGTGCACCATCTCACAAAACAGTCAGGATCCAGATCTCTCTGGATACCACAATATGAGCTTTCTGTTTTCAGGTTTTTATCTTTGGGTCCTCTGTTCAAAACTGCACTTATGACTGCAGAATGTGCTCTGTGTAGCCTTTACAATGCAGAACCCAAATCTGTGTCTTTATCCATGGATGTACCAATATGCACATAATGATTGTCTGCCCAGGATTATCCACTCACAAGGAAGAAGATGCAGTGAATTTAGTGCATTCAAGCTGGTCAGAAGAAGGGTCTGCATGTTCCCATCTAAGCTTTAGATTTTATCAGTGCTTCATTCTTAGTCTGTGTTTTGCAGTGGCTCCACCACTTGCACCCCTGAGAATAAAACGTCTGAACACACACAGTAGAAAAATAATGTCCCTTTTAAAATAAGTAAATAAATTACCTTTCTTCTGTTCTCTCTCTTAGCCTGTCATCTTCCCTGTTTTCTGAGATCCCATGTGGCAGAAGTTGCAGATGATGAGTCTCATTTCTGCTGGAGCCTGTTAACCTTTCTGTGTGAATGACAGTTTTCCAGATTTAAGTCTTAGTCAGTGTTTATGCTAAGAAGAGGGTTAATGATGATCCCCATAGGCCTCTCGCTCAGAAAGCAAAAACATCTGCTAAGCCAAGAAGTGGTTAGTTTGCTAAATTTAGAAGGAAGAAATGCATTTCCCAAAATTCGCACTGCTTCTTAACAAATTTAGGGAACCAGTGGTGGCAAGAAGTTATGGAAGTCATTCTGTTTATTCATTTTTCAGTTTAGTTCATATATTTTCAGTTAAAAGTGAGATTGTTCTTATTAAACAGAAAGGAAATATTACTCATACACCTGAAACATTTAATGCAATTGAACTCTTTGTGCATTTGTTTAGGTTAATAGCTGGACACATGCCAAAGCCTGTGAGGCTTGGAGATGTTCTGGCTGTGGAGAAAGTGAGGTTGAAATGGATGTCTGCTAGGAAATTCCCTTAACCAGACCCATAGACCAGGAAAACTACAGATTTTGGCTGTATTTCTCTGTCCTCACCAAATGTGCCCCCCAGTTGCCACCAGCAATCTGGCTTCTTGCAGGAGAAGGTCTCCTGACAAATGGTGTATGAGCCCTTGGTTGCAGCCATCATCGTCTGTCTGTGCTTTTTGGCCAAGGCTGTCATCAGTAAATGGGGCTCAAACTGGAATTTTCCTGCTTTGTGTGATCGGGAGGGAGCCTTGGTGGCTGGTGCCAGTAAAGCCTCTCCTGACAGCACTGCTCTTGACGGCTTCGTGGCTGGGGCCACAGCTGGCAGCAGCCGTGGCCAGTGACAAAACGAGACGAGGTACCCGCTCCCGGTCAGGCTTGTGCAGCAAACTTGGGTGTCCAGGAGAGGTCACCATCAGTGGCCTGAGACCCTCCCAGTCGCGTTGCCCCTCTCCCTCTGGAGCACAGTGGCTGGTGCTACTCTAGGGAAACGCATGGCTTTGCCAAAGGCTGTAGATGTCCGTGGTCCCCAGCAGAGGCTGGTGGTGACCCGGCTCCCGCTGGCCTGAGCAGAGAGCTGGAGAGATGCTTTGAACCACAGATCCTCATTCTTCCCTGGGCGGATAAGGAGCTGGCGGGTTTCAGGCATGACTACTTTGCTCTCCCTCTCAGCCTCCTGTTTAACCTTCTCATCTCCTGACACAGCAGGCTCTCCATGCTGGCGAGCTGGGAGTTGCAGATGGGTGAAGGTTTGTTTCTGTGGATAAACCCCACCGTTTTTTGGTCATCCCC
The DNA here is from genome assembly GCA_013397245.1 of Thryothorus ludovicianus. Taxonomy (NCBI): domain Eukaryota; kingdom Metazoa; phylum Chordata; class Aves; order Passeriformes; family Certhiidae; genus Thryothorus; species Thryothorus ludovicianus. The sequence continues at coordinate 734,431 of VZTB01011423.1, read as the reverse complement.
ACGCAGCCAGCCCCGGGCAGCGCAGCATGAGCCCTGCTGGGAGGCTGGCGGGCCGTGGGGAAGGACGGGAGTGAAAACTGGAGAAAGGGATAAGCGAGGTAAAGTCACAAGATCTTTGCTAAATTCATGTCTTGCCTGTGTTAGAGCAAAAAAACTCACGGTGAGACCCAGCA
>VZTB01011423.1:694834-733906 GCA_013397245.1 Thryothorus ludovicianus | reverse complement strand
GAGAGAAGGGAAGGGAAGGGAAGGGAAGGGAAGGGAAGGGAAGGGAAGGGAGCAGGAGCCGGGCAGAGAGTGCCCCCTCCCGGCTGTCACCGCCCGTGTCACCGGGCTGGGAGCGGGGGCGCGGTGGAGCGGAGCCTTCGTGTGGCCGTGAGCACGCAGGGCACGGAGCAGGTGCCCAAGGTGTGTGGCGAGTACATCTCCGATCCCTGGGCTCCCAACCCTGCTGGGGGCGGCACTCTGACCCAGCAGCACCTTCCGTACTCGCGTGTCTGGTTCTGGTGCTTCAAATCTGGGGCACAGCACCCGTGAGCCGGGGGGGATCCCGAACAGGTCTGATTCTCTCTCTTCCCGCTGCCCTGCTGTGCCCTCGCACGAATGCTGGCTCCTGGTGGGAACTGGCTGCAGAGAGAAAGGGGAGTACTCCTCTAGCACATGGAAGCTGTATTTAAAATATAGTGATGAATTAAATTTGGCAGGAAAACCCTTAGCCGCTAAATTTTGCCAAGCCTTCTGAGGGATTTCTGCTGATATTTTCAGCAAATGACTTGGGAAAATGAATCCTTTAGGGGTTAGAATATAACTGGAGGCTGTTTTCATTATGTCTTTCTCAGTTACCTAGAAATATATCAGAATAGTGTGAGTTTGCTTGAAGCCCAGCCTTGGAGCCTAAGGTATTCAGGTGTTCTCAAAAACAGAAATCTGCAGTTTCCAATGTTGCAGGAAAAATTAACAGGATTATAATGGTGCAGCTGATTAATATATATATATATATTGGGGGGGGAAAGGGGGTATAAAGTACAATATTGATGTTGGCCCTGAGGACTGCAGCAGAAACTAAAAGGAAAAAAAAAACAAACTTCCACTTCGCCTTCCTAGAGACTTGGGTACGTGTTTTCCTGGTGAGCTGTCTGCCTCACCTGTGACTTCATATCTAGGGAGAGTGGAATTAAAAGTCCTAGTGCTGGATGGTTCCATATACGTACGTATACATATATATATTTATTTGAGTCTGGCTGAGATATTTGGTAAGCTCTTAATGGTCCATCCAAATTGTAAAGGTTTGCTGACCCCACAACTTACTTGAAGATAGTTTTGAGATTCTTCACTCCAAGAACTGAAAACCTTAAAGATTTGCTGCAATACCTTCTTCTTTTAAAGAGACAAGCATTTTGAATAGGTTTGATTTCTTGTTTTCCCTGAGAATTTTTTATTAAGGCCATTAAAATGTTCAGATGAGAGCATAAAAATGGTTGAAGTAGATCAAGAGTTATTTAAATGCCTAGTTTGTTGTATTGATCTGTGGTTTAGCACTTCATCTTTCCAATTCTTTGGATGTCAAAGTACACTTACAAATATAGCTTAGGTTTTCTGTCTATCATATTATTCTCAAGACACGATTTTTCTTTTAATTGTCATTTTGTTTATGGAGTCAGAATATCTACACAGAGCCATGTAGTGATTTATTCAGTGAGAAAAGGATTTTCGTGTACGATTACCTCCTCTTTATTTGTGCATTTATGAATCCTTTTTTCAGAAATTCTTATATAGCTGCTACTGCTGCTCAAATTGCCATGGTTTTTAAAGAGAATAATGCTTATTGATAGTTCCCACATGCACTGGCAGGCACATCTAAAACCTGTACTTTTGTGTTCACAGCTTGCATAATATAAAATTTAGAGATTGCTTGTCAAACTAAGTGTCAGCTGAGTTTCCTAGGAAACTCACTGAAGATATTTATAAAACTACAGATCAGCTTAATAATAGATATAATAATGTCAGTAGCTCATTATTTTTTTTTTACTTTATTGGTCCATTTTAGTTTGCTTTAATTTGTTGCTAAACCAAACCACTGCATTTCCAAACAGAGCAGAACAGACCTTCCTTCCAATACCTTGCCTAATTAATTTCTTAAGAAAAAGGCAATTTCTTCTATTGCACGTAAGGAAATGTAAAACACCCTATGTAAATTTAAAAGAACATAAACGTCATGCGGGTTATCTGATTGAATCCCTTATAAGTAAAACTACGATTGTGAAATAGAAGTGTAAATATTGTATCATGTTATTGTTTTATTCACTCTTGAATTGAAGGTGTGAATTTGAAGTTCATTGCGCATGCATGCAAAACAATCACTGCAGAATAAATATAAATCCTGAGTACGGGTTTCTACAGAAGCTACATAAATAGAAGATCTGTCAATATTGTAAAAAGATATGAATCTGTGAAAATAATGATATCCCTGAGCTGGGGGGAAAAAAAAAAAGTATCTAAAAAGAGAGTAAGTGATACTTAATGTCCATTTTTATTCGTTCTTCTGTTATTATGTTTTCCTCATACTGATTCTTTGAGTTGAGATATCAGCATTGCCATAGGGGAAAGTTCTTTTTGTACTTTAGGCTCTTTAAATGGAAATTTCAGTCATGTAAATTCAAAATTTGCTGGTCTATAAATACATATATATAGGTATAAAATTATCTATACTTTGTCAGAACATGATCGTTCAAGACAATTAGGATTAGGTGAGGTTAACATTCTCTAGAAAGCAGTTTAGGGAAGTAAGTTCAGTTTCCTCATTTTAGTACAGTCATGAGAATGAATTTAGTGTATTTAGAAATGAGGCAGTACTGGCTCCTTATCTCATCTGGAATCCATTTCTTGTACCCAGTATGTGCATTTGCCTGTCAGGACTATTTTTTGATGCTGTGCTAATTAGCCAAGTAAGGAGTTCTTATGAAGGATATTCAAGAACTGATTTTCTTTTGGAAAGGTAAGAGTGTAGCTGTCTGTGTTTCGCTGTCTTAGAAATCTCATTGCACACTCAACGATGTCATTGCAGACGAAATCTTAGGAAGCCTGTCCATCACACACTGGAAAGGTTAATTTCCTATAAAGCTACTAAATTTATCCCAATCCTAACAGTAGCTTCTTGTGGATTTATTGGATGCTAGTGATTCTAGCTTGTTACAGCAAGGTGGCAGGTAAAACCTTGTAAATCACTGCATTTATTTTAATATGACTTAAAAGCAGACAGCAACCTTACAAGCATAAAATGGTAAAGCTGCTGTGTCAAATGATATTTTTTGAGCACATAATATTTGTCAGAGCCGGCTCTCTTTTAGCAGTGGTGTTGCAGTTTAGGGTATTCAAAACTGGTCTTTCTACTGGGAGGGAGTGGAAGATGACTTCAGCTCATAGGCAGGACATCTAACTAGGAGACTTACCTCTTTGGCAGCCTGCCCTGGGTTGTGTGTAGTGTAACTTCATTACTCTTCTGTTCCTTACTGGAATTTGCCTGTTTGAAACGTGCAAGTGCTAACAGCCAAAAACCTCCCTTAAGTACTTGTATAGGTGAGAAAGGTGTGAGTTAGCATTTAATGCTGTGTTAAACCATTTTGGATAAGCTCTGCCAAAATGGTCCTGGTGTTGTGGGGTTGAGATGTGTTGTCTCTGATTTATATACCAACTTCACAAGACATGTTTCTGCAAAAAAAGTCAATTTACACTGTCTTGCAAGGTTTACAATGGAGTTGTATTTGTGCACAAACGCTGACTTCAGTCCACGCTCTTCAGCAGATCCCTCTCTGTGTCAGCCATATTCTGTACTTTGGAACAGACTTAGAAAAACAACCATGTAAAGGAAAATTACTCTGATCAGGAAGTTTCAGCCTGGAGGCATTTTTGCTTTGGGCTTTTTTGCTTTCTTTTTTCATGTTCTGTGCTGCAGGCGTGAGGTGAGAGTTCTCTCAGGAATAGGTGTGTCCCTTAAAAATGCATTGCTCTGCTCCGGTGTCTGCATGAGCCATGGGGATAACTGAAATTAAACTTTGCTCAGGCAAGGTGATGACAATCATCTGACCAAAAGGTTCAGCCTGAATACAACTGCTTTCCCATGGTGACTGTAGCTGACTATAAAAATGTACTTTTATATCCTTATATAAATTTATAGGGCTTTTGGCAAGGAAGGAGGATTTGTGAAAACATGCTTTTTCTCAGGAGTTTCTTCCATCTAGTTTTGCTAAGTTTTTTCTCTATTGCATTGTGCTAAAAAGTGATTTTTTTTTTTTTTTTAAGCCCTGTGCTTAGCCTTTGCACCTTGATCATCCAGAAAGAACAGTTGGATATTCTAACTGTAGATGCTGCATTTTGTTTCCCTGCTGTAACAATGGAGGTTCGAAAAGGAAAAATATTATAAGTAAATACATATGCAGTGTATTTTCTTTTCCTCTCAGTTCATATCCGTGGGAAACTGCTATGAGAATTAAAAGCAGCTTGTAGGGGGCTATTTTTTCAACTGGTCAGTGTGTGTGACGCTTGTGTTAACAGTGAATTACATTTTAAGTCAAGAGTTCACTGTTTTTTTTTTTCTTTCTTTCCCACTGCAATTAAGTGGGACATGTATTTCATATGCACACTCAAGTAAAATTGGGGAAAACACCTTTTGGTAAGGAAATCTTGATAATATTGTAGTGGGATGTGTCAGCCAATGGGATAGTCACTGCCAAATACCAAATAACAAAGAAATTCAAGAAAGCTTCTAAGTCATTCAGGCAGTCTGGGGAAAATGAGCACTCTGGGCTCACAGGAGATCTAAGAAATGGATGGAAGTGAGAGAGGAGAACCTGCCTCTTTTAGCAATAAATATAAAAGTACATTTTTATGTCCTTAAGTACTGCCATTCTAACACATATTAGGAAATAATTAAAGCTTGGAAAATCCTTTAAATAATCATAGAATGTAGTTCCCCCCTATTTTTGTGGTTCTCTTTTCTCATGCCCTTCCCTGCAGCTGTGAGTCTTTCACTCTGTGCATGTCACTGAGTTTTGGTGACATAAAGAATCAGATTCATTAGCCTCCACTTTTTGTGCTTTAGTTGCAGTGTTGGAGGGCAGCAAATCAGTCCAATGCTTTTTGTATATACCAACAAGCACTTCTGCTAACATTACTGAGACCATAATTAACATAACTTTATACTTGATCAGCATTATGGAACCCCTTTGCCACATTTTCTATATTAAATCCCAAAATCTTTTTTAAGTCGTAACAACCATATGATGTTATGATCTGTGGTTAGTCACAGTATTTTTTAGTGGACCACACGAAATTGTAGCATTTTAACTGCATTTTGAACCACTTCTGAGTACTGCATAATGGTAACTCTAAAAGTGCTGTATTGAAACAAAGTCGGGGTAAAATGTTTGTTTGGCTTATAAAATGTAACCTTGAGCAATATAAGGAAATAATCAGGCTCCTAACTTTACCATTCAGGTTGTGTTTTACTTCCCAGCAGGAGTGGAAACAAGAAAAGGTAGTGCAATGTCTTCTACTGGACAGTGTTTTACATATCTAAGTGCATATTTATTTTTCTTCTAGCTTTTTAGAAAGAATTGACAGCGTCAGCATGGATGACTACACACCCACAGATCAGGTTAGTAAAAATAATGGGGCCAGGTCTGAACCAAGACTGACATTCATCTGGATTTTCTGTGGAATTTATTTTACTCATTACTGCAGCTGAAATAGGGCTTGTGGCAGAATAGCAAAATATGGTCAAGCAGATTAAGTAATGGATGTTAAAGAAGTAGAGGCATTTTGGTGGTGCAAGCTTGTCTTTTACTGTTGTTAACATCTAGGTCAGTGATTTCTGTAATACATCAGTTTTTCCACAAAAATATGTGAATGAGAAAAAGAACAGAAATCATAAATGTAAAAAGTTATGGTTTCACTCACCAGCCTTTGCTACAGAGAAGCAATGCAGTATTTCAATGGTGGAGGTGATCCCAGAGGAGACCTCCCATGTCTGTCAGAAGGGCCCTTCAGAGGCAAAAGCTTGCAGTGGATAAGGAGCCACATTCAGGGGAGAGTGCCAGTGGCAGCAGCAGAGCTGCAAACTCCTCTGCAGGCCTGCAGATTCCTTCTTTGCAGGCTGTGCCCGTCTCCTGCAGGTAGCAGAATTTCTATGTAAGCCTTATTTGCAGGACAGTACATTTTTTTTCTCATATGCTGTGATACATCTTGATGGAGCTCTCCAATGACAAACACATTCATGTTAAGGCTGAAGTGTTGCAGCCTTGAAGTGAGGAGGGGCTTCACCACGTTGCCTGGCTTTGGCTGCCTTCCCTGAGCTCAGGCTGCGTGCTTTCCTTTGCTGTCTCTTCAGCAAGCATTCTGAAGTTGTTATTTTTCAGTGCTGCTGTCCCACTGTCATCTAGCAGTCTCAGCCAGAACTATGAGCCACATCATAAACTCCAAATGCAGGTGGCAGAAGAGAATCCCTGCACTGGATAATTCAGTCTAACCATGCAAGGCATATAACCTTGAGGTGGATGCCCTTAAAAAAAGCAAAGACAGAGCTGTCAAATCTCACTGTGCAATCAGGGAGTGAAATTAGGTGCCTTTCCAGAGATCACCCAAGAAGCATGCAGAGGAGAGCCTGTCCCTTCAGACCTAGTTTAGGTCCATAAGCACAAGCGTGTCCTGTGGTCGACCCAATATAGGATCAGTTATTCAAGCACTCAAGACATTTTCAGACCAAAGCAATTAGCACTGGGGTTTGCTCCAGCTAGACCTCATGGGTTTAGCATTGAGATCACTCATCTGGAGAGAAAAGTCAGTGAAGAAAAGCTTAATTTTTGCTTTCACTATTTACATTTGTCCCTGGGAAGCCTTCTCTACCTGAAGTAGCCTTTCATCACCTAGAAATTTTTCCTGATACTTCCTCTGGGAAGAAATGTCTCAAAAGATCAGAAAAAGCCCTTGATATGTGGCAGGTGGAAGACTTTTGCTCTGAGGGGGGATTCTCTTTTGCTTTTGTTTTTGTCCTGTTGTGCTGTATCAGTTGCCTTGCTGAATTAACTAACTGGTAAAAATCACATATTTCTTCTCTTTCTTTGCTGGTTTTTGGGTTTTTTTTTTTGCACCGTAACAAAGTCAGCAAGTGACAGAAAACGACAGTAACATATAAAATAACTGAAAGTATTAAATAAGTGACCTTCAGCTGAATGCATGCAGCTGTCAAAGCAGCCAAGGTTTGCCTTGGCTACCAGAAGCAGTAGACAGTAGGATAGGGGAAAAAAAGGCAAGCTGTGCTTGCACCATTGGCTACCTTCTTCCATCCAGGAAGGGGACATCATAAATTGCTTTTGCCTACTCCTCTTGAGAATCAAGGAAATTATTATTTTTTAATTATTAAAGGAAAGTTAGTTAAGGTACAAAGTACTGCTGGTTTAAAAAAGAGGAAAGAAATGCCATATTTCTGCACAATCTAAATTCTGTTCCCTTGTGCTCTGTAGCAGAGCTTTAATTACTCAGTCACAAGCTATTATTTCGATAGGATTCCTGTCTCATTCAGTACAAAAGAGGGCAGAGTTAAGGTTGCCTGGGCAACTGTAAATCTGGAGTTTTCTAACATTTGAATACTTGACTTTACAACATGAATAACATTTTTCTTAGTTTTATGTAACTTCAGAATTCATTATCCTCATCACACACCAAGGTGCATGGCCATCAAGAACGGGTTTCAGTGGGCAGTAAGGAGAACATAGATGGGGTCTCCTGGTTTCTGAGTGCACAAACCAAATGCAGTGATCATTATTAAGTTCATCTATCGTGCCAGTACAGACAAATGACAATTTACCAACAAGTCTGATTGAACTTTCATTAAATGAAACATATAGGGCTTTTCATGGAAAATGATATTCCAAGCTTTTAAGAACAAAATTAGGTTAAAAAAAAAGCCTTACTAATCAGCTTCTGTGTTCTCATTTCCAGGACCTATTAAGATGCAGAGTGTTGACATCAGGGATTTTTGAAACAAGATTTCAAGTAGATAAAGTAAATTTCCAGTAAGTCTATCAGTAATTATTTATGAATATTATACTCATTTTTACAGCTTCATTCAGATATCTGTGTTCATGTATGCATGGTATAGCAGGCTTAGGGTGGGAGTGGATGGTTTTAGTTGTTTGATTTGGCTTTTTAGTTCTCTTTCAAGAGATCCTAGTAAAATTACCTCATACTTTGCAAAAATAGCTTTTATTAGTTATGTATATTAGCAATGCTCTATAGTAGGGTTGTGTGTGGCTGCTTGTAAAAACTGCTGCATTGGTATAGCACCATAAAATCATCATATACATTTGGGGATGAGAGCTCACAGAAATCAATGGGAATCCTCCCTTCTTCCAGAGGGCTGCCAGCTCTGTGTTTGTCAGAGATTTTTGCTGTGTCTCTATAAAACACCCACAGTCAGATTGGCTCCTCTCACCAGCTCTTGCCCAGAAGGGTGGCAGTGCTGCCTCATGTCCTCCTCCATGCAGAGGTGCCCTCTCGCCACCCCACCACCCTTCCAAATATCCTGAGCCCTGTCCTTGTTTGTAGTACAGCATTGCATGCCATGTGCACTGCTGTGGGCTGGAAAGGCCAACCCTTGGAGAGTGTATTTCTCATTTGATGGGTTCAGTAGCCTTCTCCTGGAGAGCAGGGCAGGTGGAGCAGTGCAGCTGTCTCTGACATGCAGTGTATCATCAGCAGATCTCTCTCCTCTTCAGGCAATATTTTACTGCCCCTGTCTTTGTGGCTGTCAGATTTTTAAACTGAACCCTCATGCTGTGCATGCTTCATGTGATTTCTTCCTAGTGCACATAAGTGATATAACATCCTATGGCTTTTTAACAGCATGTTTGATGTAGGTGGCCAGAGAGATGAGAGAAGAAAATGGATCCAATGCTTTAATGGTAAGTAAAACCTTCTGTGTTTTATTTTGAACTTATTCCCTGAGGTGTGAGCAGCTTGGTGTTCATATCCACACACAGTACGTCACTAGTACAAAAGTCCAGTGTTGCAGATAACTTCTTTCTGGTATTTTTGACTGATTGTGAGTAATGGCAGTGTTACCCTGAGGAGTATGTGCTGGGATAACAGAGATGTTCTATTCTCTCTCCTTTCTTTCCTTTTTTCTTTTGTGTGTTCTGCCCAGATGTCACAGCTATCATCTTCGTTGTGGCTTGCAGCAGCTACAACATGGTAATAAGGGAAGACAATAACACAAACAGACTACGGGAATCCCTGGACCTTTTCAAAAGTATCTGGAATAATAGGTAAAACAAACCTCATTTCTCACCCATCCTCCCCAGTTTAATTACAGTTCACCTCCTTTCAAAATAGGACTCCCCTTGCTGTAGGCCCAGATTGTTCAGAAAATACCCAGGCTGGGCCAGGTTTCAGAGTGTCCCCGTGGTGACACCCCTCCCTGGCAGGGACAGTGCACGTGGCATTTCAACATTCGGGCCAAAGTGATGCTGGGTGTGGGGACAGCTTTGAAAGGGCAGGCCCCCCAGGCTGGCTGCTACAAGGGAGGCAGGGGAGACCCTCTCCTGGCATCACTGTGCTGCTTGGCTGAGACCAGGATCCTCTGAGGAACATTGATCTGCTCCTCAAAAGCAGCAGCAGAAGCAGCTCGCTCTGCTTGTTCCTCACGTGGGCAGCTGCTCTCATAAGGATCATCTCTGAGAGCACAGGGCCCTGTTTTAGGGGATGGTTCTTCAGACCTTACCTATCTGGAACTGCCATTTAATTGCCATGGTGCCACAGTGCCTGTCAGTCATAGTATGTAACCAAATAGCAACCCAAATGGGCTCCTGGTAGAGAACAAGTGAAAACAATGTGCAGAGTAAGGTGATGAAGTCTTCAGCACATGCCTGTGAGGATGCTCTGCACTGAGAAGTGATTGAAGGTAGAGGGAAGGAAGAATGTTAATTGCAGAGTGATGGATTAATTGGGGAAGAAAACCTACATTATTTTCTCTCCATTCATCAGGTGTCATACAGGCCACTCTAAAAGACAGGATCTCTGTGTGGATGAACAGTAGCTTAGAGCAGCCTGAGGGAAGGGAGCTATCTNTTTTTTTTTTTTTTTGCTTTATCACAATTTAATAAGGCAGACAGTAACGCCTGGTTGTGAACTGTGGTGCTTCTAGCAAATGTCATCAGTTTCCCAATTTGATATCTAAAAGAGAATTTAGAAAAAAATTTTGAAAACCGCTCTCTTCTTCAGCAATGTCCACTGCAGATTTTATAAATGTATTTACTGTCCCTAGATACATACCCACCAGCCCAGGTGCAGACCAATTGAAACAATCATTTAGGTCATCTTTTCTTTTCTGTTGAAGCATGTTCTACACTATTTCACACTCTGTCCACACACGGATAGCCAGTACATTTTCTATATATGGGATACATTTTTGTTGATTAACATGTCAGAGATAACACAAACATTTGGTTTGTTTTTGACAGGTGGTTACGGACCATTTCTATCATTTTATTCTTGAATAAACAGGACATGCTGGCTGAAAAAGTCTTGGCAGGGAAATCGAAAATTGAAGATTACTTTCCCGAATACGCGCATTACACTGTACCTGAGGATGGTAAGGCTTTTCCCCGTGCTGGGATTGCACCTGCTGGCATGGCCCAGCCCATAGCTCCTCTCCCTGTCTGTCTGTCAGTCTCTCACACACATTCACAAGCACACACTGTTCCTTGACATGAGCTGCTGGTTGGGTAAGGAGCAGGCCAGCAGCATGTAGCTCACAGGCACCCCAGCCTGGTTAGGGCCTGAAGGGGTTCCAGCTCCACAGCACCTGCCCTCCCCTTTTGGGAGGAACCACCAGCCCCTGAAAGCAAAGCAGCCACACAACTCCCCCTTTCCCAGATGCTTCTGCCTGGGCCTCCCACAGTGCTGAACTTTGTTGGGGATTTATGAGACTTATTTTGCAGCCGTTCTGCATCCTCCAACACTGTAAATTTCAGTTTTTGAAATACTGATGGCAAGCCCAGCAGACCAGTAAGGGAACTTTAATGAAGGAAAACTACATCAGTAGATAGGAAGAGAGCTGTGGTGATGGAGAGATCAGTTTCTTCTCTTCAAGAGGTACAATGGGTCCTGTCCCACAGTAACATATTGCAGAGGTAAACTCTGGTATAATGCCAGGTGTATAGCAGGCAGAGAGCTCCCCAGAGGTCCCAGGTCTGTCTAGCAAAAGTGGTAAAACTTCTCCTTTCTGACCACTCACCTCTGCCTTACCTGAGTGATGTCCCTGGAGTGGTGCTTGCAGCCACCGGTTGGAAAAAGCTCCTATTCTCCACCAACCACCACCAACAGCCTTGCTTACAGAGGTGAAGATAAGCTATTTTCAGCCTTCATTGAGGTCTGGAACTTCATGAATTTCAGGTGCTGAGGATAAATGAACTGTCCTAAAATCTGAGTTGATCTGACATCTGTTCTATAATGCTAAGGGCTTTCAGAAGAAATCTTATCTCCATCATCCAAATTTCCCCTTCTCAAACTTGCACCACATAGACAGAGTTTGAGTGCATTTCCAGCATTTTTTTTATAAGCCAATTGTCAGAAAAAAGTAGCTTTTAATATTTCTCAGAGGAATTTCACAGTGGGTATCTAGAGTGATCCAGAATTCACACATGAAGCAGCTCTCTATTTTTAACCTGTAGTTGTTCACTTATTCTTCAATTTCAGCTGACATTATTTAAGGGCAGCAGCACTGAATTCCAATATGCAGTTGATTATGGTGCAGCTCTATTTTTACCTCCAGCACTATGGATGAAAAATCAATTTCCATTTTCTGATAAATTCTGCCCTTTACAATATTCTGTTTATAAGCATTTGATTTTGGCATCCTAGATGAGAGATAACACTGAAAGGAAATAAATAGGTTATCTCTTCACTGCATTGTTTTTTACACTGAGAGTAAGTACAGTCATTGCATGGCCTAGATAGTGACAACTTCATCTGCCAGCAAACTGTCAGTTAATACTGACAAACAAGTCTCCTGCTCAACAAGAATTTAATCCCAGACCCCTTGATGGGCAATATATCAGAAGTATTCTGCTGAACTGGAGCCTGGAAATAAAATACATTTATACATATGTCAAAAGGTCTTTCAGTGCTATCATTTTTTCCAAGTGTAATCTCGAACTAACCATTTTTAAACCCGCATTCCTGCCTGCAGATGCTTTTTTCAGGAGACGCTGTTCTGCTGCAGAAACTGAACAGCTCAGCTGCTTTTTCTAGTCATATTTTCTGATAAAAGCTAAACCCTAACTCCCACTTGTTTTATATCTATATGAACAAACTTGTGGATGTGAGTAAGCCTTTTTGTGATATGACCAATGACATTGTTGCAGTGATTTCAGCATTTTTCAGGTTCCCAAAATATGCTGTGCGCAGAGTACTCTTCATTTTAGAATTACCTACTGGGAATCTCCTCTGGTATTTAACGTTGCAATTTCTGTACTGAAAGGCTACTTCCTCCTTATTAAATCTTTTGTTATAAATAGATGATTGTTTGGTTTTCGTGTTTCTGATGTCATTTGTTTTTAATTGAACAGCAACACCAGATGCAGGAGAAGACCCCAAAGTCACAAGAGCCAAGTTCTTCATCCGGGATGAGTTTTTAGTGAGTAATTTTCATCTCATGTGTCATTCTATCGTAGGAAATACTGACAGATGGCATAGTTTATTTAGGGAAAACTGATGGGGTTTTGCAGAAAGCTAGAAGGAGAGGGCAACGTCTGGCAATTCCCTAATTCTTTTCAGCTGCCCATCTTGTAGAACCCTCCTCAGTGCTGCACATTCTTATGGCCACTTTGTATAAAGTCACCTGCCATGCAAACTGTCACACAGTAAGTGCTAAGTGCTTAGAATGGTCATGTACTGTCCATGCATAAACAAATAGGCTTTCTTACTTTCATCCTGCATTCCTTCAAGGAGTTTGGCAGTGGTCAGCTGACAGCAGGAATTTGAAAAAAACTAAGGCTGATTTTATACTTAAATAAGATTTCTGGTATGCCAGTTAGGCAGTTTGCCTCATCTTTGGACTGGTGTCACGGCCCTGCTGAAGCATCATAGGAAGGTTTCCTTGTCTAGTCACATTTTTCTTGCAATTAAGGTTTCCTCTATAGCTGGAGTGAAGAGGTGGTGTTCACATTTTGAAGGTGAAAGCAGTTGTCAGGCACACAATCACAGCCCAGCTCTGCTGTCAGAAACAGAGAGTTCAATCCAGTATCACTTGTGGCTTCACTCACTCTGAGTTGTTCCCACAGTGCAGAGCAGTAACAGAGACCAGAACCAAAGCTCATCTCTCATGCCCTGCTGGTAGAAACTGTATGTGTGTGTTTGAGATAACAAACTGAGTCGTTAGAATTTAGAATTTTAAAGTCATTATGCACTTATGAGCGTTGCTAGGATTTACAGCTGCTGAAGCACCAAGAAAGAAGCAATGAACTGTATTCACACTTTGGGGATTTCCAGTTGGTGCCTTAGCCTTCCAGATCCTGAGGAAAAATATCAGATTGTGCTGTGTTAACGTGAGAGTTACCAAAAAACTCAAAAACTCACTTCAAGGCAAATCTCTCCTGTGGCAGTGCTGGAATCCTGTGAAGCAGGTGACAATATCCATTCTGGAAGGAGAGTGGCTCTGAGAGATGGGTTACAGGGAACTTAGGGTGAAACCCCCCACCTTTATCTATTTTCATGATTTAGAAAAACACTTTAAGGGCGAGGTCCTTACCTGCCAAGACTCACTGGAGGCCATATGAAGCAGAGAGGGGAGGGGGCGTAGCCACTGCAGCCACATGAGAAACCCCTGTGGGTGCTGGGGGCAAGGGGAGCTCTTGTGCTGGGGCCAGCACCTGCCAGACACTCCCTGGGGCTTGCCAGGCAAGAGGCCAGAGCAGCTTCTCCATCATTTCCCTGCAACTGCTGCAGGTCTGGCAGAGAGCACCTCCTCTGTGACACATCTGTCTCCTGCCTTCGTGCTCTGAGTACCGTGGCCGTGCCTGGAGAGGGCGAGGTGGGAGAAGGCCAAGCAGAAAGGGTCACTTCCAGTTCCATAGGGTCAGGCACAAAAAGCTGAGGTTTCAGAGAGGGAGTGATAAAGGGCACAGGAGAAATACAGACTGGCAAAGATGTGATGGCCTTAGCCAGGTGTCAGGAAGAAAAGGCTTGTATTTTCTACCTGTGTCTGCCTAGGCTTTGCTTTATACTTTCTTTCCCAGGTTTCTTGATTTGTGACCTTTTCCTTACCCCACTCTGTTAAATTTTTAGGCATGATTCAGAGAAACCTGTGTTTATTATGCTTTATTGTGATTTTTATCATGGTAGCAGGTCTGCATAAACCATGGATATGCATGACAGTCACCACCATGGTGCTGCACCCCTTAAAACTGCCTGGCTCTAGGAATGATAGTGGCAAACGTAGATCCTGTAATTTGAGGGATTTTAGTAGGAGGTTAAAATTGACCATGTTTCCAATAATTATTGCTACAGTAGTATATGAGGATTAGAAAGGCAAAAGATGTCAGCTCATGGTTCCAGGGTTTGTGGGGGCGGTGGCCCCCCAGGGTTGGGCAGCAGGGCTGGGATCCATTGGATTTCAGTCAGGGAACAGCACGGGAGGGATGGCTGGACCCAAGCCCAGCCATTGCCTGCACCTCAGGGTTGGGCTGGCAAGGGCATCTCCCAATCCTGGAAATGTATCCTGTGGGATGGGAAGTCCTCTGCCCTTCAGCTTGGGCACATCCTTTCTGCTCCCAGACTCTTCCTGGAGGCAGGGTGCCTGTGCACTCCCTGGTAAGGCTGCTCCCCAGCCCTGTTCTGGTGTTTTGCACTCAGGGCTCTCCAGCTGCTGGTGTTTTGTTTGAGTACATCCCCAGTGTGACCCCTGCCAGAACAGTGGCATGACCCCTCTGGTTCCTATCCTGCTGCTTTTACAACACCTGAATCTGGGAGGTGAAGGAGCTGCTGTCCAAACACACAGACCAGGATTCCTCACATTTGTGTGTCCTCCTGACCCCTGCAGGGGAGGGATGCCAGTATTAAATATTCCTGCCTGGAAAGCAAATGTCCTTTCATCAGTGCCCCAGGGGATTTTTTTTTCCCCTGTGAACTGGTGCTGAGTAACACACTACTGTTCAAAGCGAGTTTCGAGTAGGGGTGACAATTCTGGATTTATCTTCAGCTGAGAGGACTGCAAGAGCTATCAGGTTACAAAAACAGACAGCCCCCTAATACTTTGAAAATACATCCTTTGGCATGCTGTGTATGTAACCAGGATGCTGTGGGCAGCTTATTGCCGTAGATATGAGTGAAATCAGTGCATGATAAACACAAGCAGACAGTTATTAGTATTTTTCATGAGGGTAAACCTTGAACTATTGAAAGTAGCATGGTAAGAAAATAATTTTTTGACTGTTTAATCAGTGTTGAATGTGTAATACTACCTAAATTACCTGGAAAAAATTTGCAATTTCTTGTTGATCTAATTATGTAAATCATGGCTTCTAAATGTCTATTGCTTTGCATATTTGTAGCTTCAGGTATTTAAAAGGTCAAACCTATATGTACAATAAATCCTGTGTTAAAAATATATGGTGTAGCCAGGGTGAGATAGAACACTTTTGTTTTTTAGCCAGAGTAATTTATAATAAAATTTGGAAAATAGTTTAAAGAACGATTATCCTAAAAACTGGCCTTCTGCTTTTATGACATTTCATTTATATTCCGTAAGATAATGATCTAGATTGGATTTATATTTTTCAGTTGTATAGTAATACAGAAAAATTAAGTTGTTATTTTTTTCAATATATGTTTTAAGATCCTGGGGAATTTTAACAAGATAACCATGGGCTAAGTAACACTGGAGCTTTAAGTTAGAACCTAGAAGTTGTGCAGTAGCCTTGAGAAAATGTAATTCTGCATGGTTTATGTTTACTGGATTTGTGCATGCTTTATTACTCCAAGTGAACACGGCCACTCTGGAGATAATTCCACCAAATTCTGGGTGCAGTGATGATGCCAAGTCTTGAGCTGGCTTAACAGGTGCTCTAAGTGAAGGTAACTGGAGGGGCCCTCACATAAGAACCAGAAGCAGCAGAATGCTCTTCTCAGCAGCTGGGAGGGTTTTGGTTTTGTGTTGCTGATTTAAAACAAAAGTTTAAGAATTTGCCACAGGATGGCACCAAAAAAAGAAGAGAAAGCAATTCCTGGGGCAGCTGCAGGGCAGGCTGCACAGCTGCCAGCAGCACAGACTTGGCTGCACAGTCGTGGTGCACAGAAGGTGACAGCCTGTGCGGCTGAGGGTGGCATCCGCGGCTCCCGCAAAGGGCTCCTGTCCTGACCCCCTGGCAGTATCCCTAACGTTTTATAATCTTCATTTCAAGCTTGTCATGCAGACTGACAGACCACNCTCCTGTCCTGACCCCCTGGCAGTATCCCTAACATTTTATAATTCTATATTATAATTTATAATTTTAATTTCAAGCTTGTCATTCAGACTGACAGACCATTCTAAGAACTTCCTTTTGTTTATTTTTTTGAGTGATCTACATACAGATTTCCCAGGGTTCTTGGTTCCCCGCAAGTCTGTAGATGGCTGAGATGTGAAACTTCTCATGGCATGGCACCTGATCCATTTTTTGTTGCCTCCCTGTCTCCACAGAGGATAAGTACAGCGAGTGGGGACGGCCGGCATTACTGCTACCCACACTTCACCTGTGCAGTGGACACAGAAAACATCCGCAGAGTGTTCAACGACTGTCGAGACATCATTCAGAGGATGCACCTCCGCCAGTACGAACTCTTGTGAGGGGGATCACCGTGGAACCTGTGGTTTTAAATTCTTTGCTCCTTACTCTTTCTCTTGATACTACCCCACACAGGGTGGAAGAATATACTATAGAAATGTCAGTCTCTTCACTTTGTTTACTTTTAATTGTTTAACCTTAAAGCTGATTTGAAGCAAGTTTGGGTTATTTTCCCTTCATGCTTTTTGGGACTGTTTTTGTGCTTTATTTTGACATGCCACTTCTTCGTCATTCCACTAAGCCCTTTGGCTACCTCTGTTCCCTTAGGTTTTGTTTTTTTTTAAACTGAACATGACCTGCTAAATTTTTTCCAGCGGGTTAACCTCAGTTCAGACCGGTATGTCAGCTGGATGACACTGAAGTCATACCTATCCCTCTGTGTGGGTTTCCTTTTAACATGACATTGAAGAGTACTTGATGGGTGAAAAAAAGATTAATGCACTTTGTATCAGGTTATTAAATACTGTTGAGGAAGTAGACACACAATGTAGCAGCACCACAATATTTATTACTCTGTCACAGTTTTTAGCATTTCTGAGTTGCAGGTCAACTGATAAAGTGACCTCCTCTTTTAAGCCGTTACTGGCACAGGAAGTAGAGTAGATAATGAGAGGAACAGTGAAGACAAAGCAATTTTTCTGGGGTTTTGGAGCTAAGTGTCTCTGCACACCTCAGGCATTTGAATTACAGCTACTTTTCAGCCTGTTGCATCTAGGCAGAAAATTTACCACCCTCACTTATGTTATTTGTGCTGTCCATAAATGATCCTTTTAGTTCCGATCATTCTTGGACAACAGTCCTCTCCCTATATATATTTTTTTGTTTTACTGCTGGTTTATTATATTGTACAGACTGTAAAATGTAATATTATTTTGTACAACTTTATTGAAGAAAAATACTTGTAGAAGATCTTTGTGCCTTGATTATGGCTGTACCTGTAAAATGAGCTAAGATGTAAGTATGTTTTTGATTGCGCTGTACAGCTTGATGTCAACCTTACCTGCAGCAGTGACTGGAGGTAAGAACTTTATCTGTAGAGTTTAGGGGTTTTTTTCTGGTTTATATAAAAATGCTCTTTAGTATAAAAATTATAAATTATGCAAATTAACCACTTACCTTTCCAAGTAAGGTATTACAGTCACCGGATGTTGCAGCAAACATGCCTTTCTCTTTTGAAGTCTCAGCTTTAAAACATTGGAATTCATTCAAGTGTCCAAATTGCAACCTGGTGTTGTTTTAATGGGAAACAAGGATTTCTTTTCTTTTTGGGTTTTTTTTTGTTGGGTTTTTTTTTTTTGGTTTTTTTTTTGTCCTTTATATTTAGAAAATATGTTTGGTAATTCTTTGGTCATTCATAGAACTTCACAATTGCACAGACAGATTGTGAATGTGTAAAGCACCATTATATAGAGCTCTTCAATCTTTGTACCAACAGCGGCTTTCATTGTGCAAGTAAATAGCGAGAAAGAAGATAAGAAAAAAAAAAAAAGGTGTACAAACCCTTGTGTCTGGCCTAAGAGAATTACAAGATGACATTTTTATTTCTCTTTTAATAAAGAGACACATTAGAAAATGATTTTATTTTAAATATTGTAGAATCAAAATGTGTGAATATTTCTCAAACTTGAATAATTTATGCAAATGACATTCTCAAAAACAAGTTGTGGTACAGTACAATATATAAAAAGCAAGAATTGCTGTAGCAATAAGGCATGTCCTTTTTAGTAACTATAACACTGCTTTATATTTTATACATAGGTGTTTTATGTCTGTGACTATATACTTTTCCTGTGTCCAAGATAACCTGTACAAATGTCTAAAATTACAGTTGCAATAACAGAAACCTAGAGAAGTGTTAGACTACATTACTTTATAGAATGTTTTACCACACTTCGGACCATTCCCCCCACTTCACTTTAAATTTAGGGAGAGATGAAGAGCTAGCACAGTCCCCACACTGGCATATTAATCAGCAGGTTTTATTAACTTTTTACTCTATTGTTATTAAACCCCAATCATCTTTTTAAAATGAGACTACAGTCCAATTGAGAACTTGTTTCCAGTTGAATATAAAACAATCCCATTTTAGATACTGTAATATGACCATTTTCTCTACCCAGAAATCTGTATGTTCAATTTAGACGTATTTCCCAAAAAGTGAAAGGCTGGGTGGAATAAGCTAAGAGTAAACAAAATTCCCAAAATTCTCTTATTTCTTATGCCAAAGAAAGTAATAGAACAAATAACAAAATATAGTTTGTTTTTTTTTTAAACTAGCCCCAGCCCAGGAGTTCAGGTTAGAGCTCCCATCCTCTGCAGGAACATCAGCAGGAAAACTGGTCCCAGTGTGAAGCAGTCCCTCTGTTTTTTTCCGGGGTGGATGGGGAGCAGCAGTAGGTTTGTCCCACCTTCCCCCCACCCTGGAGACGCTGAGCTCAGATTTTATCTTTGTGGCACAGCTGGTGGCCTCTGCCTCCCCACAGAGGAGCTCGTGCAGTTCAAAATGTGACACTACACTAAAGTCAACAGACCTGTGGAATGTAAAATAAGGCGCATTCCTATCCCTGGCCATAGACTGAGGGCTGGGGCACAGGATAATGTTACTGCAGCTGTATTTGACCTTCCTTCTTGCAGGAGATTGGCAACTGGAGGGCCCCTCACCACACAGATCTCTGGGATGCAATAGGGCCCTCTTTTTTTAAGCTCATCATAGCACATCTTTTTGAAAGCAGCAGCTTGAGGTGTCACCCTAATTTTTTTTTAAGCAGTTTTCAAGTGTGTATCAGCAAACTGGATCCTTGAGCTTCTTCCCCTTGTTGTCTGGTAGATGGATAACTGCAAATTACAGTCAGCTATCAATTTACTGTGTCAGGAACCAGAAGATTTCTTGTCCCAAACCACAGTCCCTTACACACGACACCCTAAAAAGGTTACGGAAATCAGCATCTCTCAGTGCTGATGCATCCAGATTCTGCCTGACCCTAACAAACACAAGTATGACATTTGAAGGGCCAAGCAGCAATAAACAGAGAAATGTTTCCAGTTTGCAAGTTTCAGCCTCCACCAGGGTAAGACACAAGTGCATACAAGTGATGAGGCTATAGGATTTACATAATGTACAGTTACACTTTTAATATACATATTTGATACAAAAATTATAGCAGGAAAAGGACTCATTTGATTGTCGAATACAGTATTTTTGTACAGCATGAAACGTTCATTTCAGTTAATTATTTATCCTGTAGTAGTCATATCAGCTGTATAGGACTTCTATGGTATGTGTAAATGCAACCTGCCTTCAGACTAGCAATCAAATTAGGTCATTTGCTGGCATGAATATAGTCTGATGTTTGACTGTTCTCAGCTTTGGTATTTCAGTGACTGAATGCAGATGTCTGGCTCTTCATACTGCTTTATGCTTACTGATTAAATGCTGAGCAAAATAAAATGGTGGAGTGAGAAGCTGAACATGAGCTAGTACCAGGATCACAAGCAGAGCACCTGCTGCACAGTAGATAGTGAAGACTCTGCTCTCAAATGGAAGGAAGCATTTTTGGAGGGAGAAGTCGGTTGGTGTTATGCTGCCCTGGAAAACAAATGAAGACTGTCACTTTGCTGTGTTACAGTGGGTTCTGAATCAGGAGTGAACACCACAGCTGTCAGATCTCCAATTTCTAAATCCCTGTGTTGGGTGGCAAGGGTTGGGGCCAGTTTCCTAGTACCAGTGCCTTCTCCAGGGGGCTGAAGAGTCCATATCTTATGGTGCTGGGCACTAACTGGAATATTCACCAGGCCAACATTAGCCCAGAGGCCAATCTTCCCATCTAGCATAAACAGAGAGCTGGGCTCCTCATCTGACTTGCCTTCAAGAGAAGCCTAACTTTAGCTGCTGTAAATCCACCTGGAAGGAGCCTTTCCAGGCTAAAGCTAGATTTTGTGAATGTGCCCCTTCCTCCCCCAGGCCCTCCTCCTTACCCAGTACATGGTGCAAAAACACATGTTGGCTAATCCAAATTAGGAACAGGAGCTTCAACAACAAAGAACTTTGTTGGGTTTTGGCTTGACTTTGCAGTTTAAATTAAAGTTTACAGCGGATCGAGGCTGAGGAGTTGAAACAGCAGTGAAGAGGATGCACCTTTAATTAGCCAACCTCTTGTTTTGCAGTGAAGATGGCTGTCTGGCGTGTGCAGAGTGTGTGTGTAGTTTGAAGGCACCTACTCTCAGGAATATGGAATAAACAGAACTACTTTCAACAACAAAAACTAACAGTTACATTAAATGAATTTAAACTTAAGGGGTTATCTGTGTATTAAGCAGCCTAAACTCAACAGCAGTAAAACATACATAAAAGATTTCCCCCTCCAAGTCACAGACGACTCTGTAAACAGATTGTAGGGTTTTGCTTCTTACTCCAAGTTTTTTAAGAGTTCTGTTTTCTTTTTGAACTGGGAACTAATTGATTTACCTCTAAGGATATACTGAGCACTGGAACTGCCTGCACGAGCATAACCAACACACTGTAAAAAATGTGAACTGTCAATGAGGAGGCAGACTGTGGGCACATCACAAACACTTCCACTGCATTAATGCACACGTTTGAAAACCATGATCACCGTGCAAAAGGGTTTGAGGTGGATACAGTCTTGTTTTCATAGTTGGTAAATCAGCCAAGCCAAACTGGTCTTTCTACTGTTCAGTGCACAATACTGATTATTTTTACAAGTCAATAGTTTACAGTGCACCCTCTTTCTAAGAAAATGTACCCAGATACTAATTAGGTCTTTAACAGCATTGCTTTGTACCACACAGAACATGTGGCTCCCACAGATGTACTTTATAAAGTGGATGCAGTGTACTGAGTGGGTTGGGTGGGTAGGCAATTTTTTTTTATTATTTTTCGTTTTTACAGGTAGAATCAGTTTTAAAATATAGCTGACTGCCATGTTGATTTATCTATGAAAGTTATCTGACAAAAATAAAAAAAAAAAATTAAAACTTACCATGATGAAACTAGGATTGTTTCTATTCCTCCAACTGAATGATGGGACACTAATTTCTGGGATTTTCCCTGCATGCAGCACTTCACAAGCACTATGAGTGTGCCCACTGAGAATCAATCGGGGCTGAAACCACCATAGCAGCTAGAACACAAAATGGTAAAGCACAAAAATTAAGTCACAGCTAAAAAGAAAAGTGAACTTAAAAGGCCCTTTTTTTTTTCCTCTGTTTTTTTTTTTTAACAGAGTAAAATAATGCCAATTCTCACATTCTTACAAAGTGTTTTCTGTAAACTTCTGTTTTCCAGTAAGGAATTTGTTGGTATTGCAATATCAATCACATCCATTTGGCCCTGATCTCAAGTACTGGGCTCCTTTTTTTTTTTTTTTCATACGGATCAGAAGAGCAAAGGCAGCAGCATGCTGTGGATATCACAAAGAGAAAAACTTGGGGTTTAGTAAAGCAAAGTTATTTTCTTGTCTAAGGAAGAATCTTGTACTGACAATCTTTGAGTGAAGACATTTATGCAGAAGGAAATAAATAACGACCATTAAGTTCTTAGGGAATACTTTAAATTTTCTTGTAGTTAATAACTGAGCAAAAGCGATGCTTTCAAAGTGTTGGAAAACTGTGTATCATAGCAGATGTGTCAATAATTTACACAGTACAGAAAGTACAGAATGCTGAAGTGGAGGTAATGGCACCACAGCAGATTTAAGAGTGCCAAGACTTAGGAGCTGTACCTGGGAAACCTGACAGGACCAAGGCCACGATGGTGAGGATCCTCAGAGGAGCAGCTCTAACAAGCAGCCTCTCCCAGGCCTTATTAGACAGGAGCAGCTGTGCTCTGTCTCAACCAACAGCCTTACCACAAGTTTTTAATCTATTTCCCCCTCTGTTTTTTAATCTCTGTTTTTAACCCTCTCTCACCCACCCACTGTCACTCAAGTTCCCAAAAAATCAAACCTTCTGTGATGCCTCTTGAGAGAGTACATCATACTTTTCTTTAAAGGGGATGTTTTTCTCCTCTGGAGGAGCAGAATCTTCTCCAGTGCATTCAGCATCACTTTTCCGATAGAGAGGGTAATGCTGGGAGTAATTAAGAGCAAGGATTAGTTATTAATGATTCAGCCTTTCTGGAACAGTAATAAATCCACAAAAATATGTCAATATGTTGCCTCACTCCACCTCTAACACACCTGTAAAAGGATGGGTTCTGAAGCTGGAAGCTTTTCCACATCACTGCATCTTTTCTTGGAATGACTGTGTTTCTGTGAACAAAATCAAGCCACAGAAAGGGTGAAGGTGATTAATCAATAGCTAGGTTTTAAGGGTTAGGGAGGGTGGGGTTGTTGTTGGCTTTGGTTTTTTGTTGAGCAGTTTAGTTCAGATAATACTACCCACTGTATGAACTCCTAAGAGTTTTACTGTGGACTGGTGAAACTCCCCTTTCTGTGTACATGCTGTAAACACAGCTGTGCTCTTTCTGACTGCAGAAAGCAGCAGCAGCAGAATCTCTGCCCCAACAAGGCAAAGGGGTTTGAGGGCAGCCCAAGGGAGACAGAGTCTGGCAATTTTATCACTGGGAGCTGATTTCCTGATTAACTGCCAGTCATGCTGTCTACTGTGCATCCAGTCAGCCTATGAAAAAGGGAAGAGGAAGGAAATGCAAGAAGCAATTTGATATGATGAAAAAATGTAATTTTTGTATTTTTTTCTAAAAATACAAAAAAACATTACTAGGCTATGAGGAAAGGATTGCAGTAGAATCAGGAAACTAGAAGAACATGCTTGAAGGCTATAAAACAGAAAAATATCCATAAATATAAATGCAGGATTATGTATATGGAGTCAAAGGGAGAGTTACAGAACTTCTGCCATTCCTCGGAACAGAGGAAATGACACATGGGCAGCACTGACAAGGAAGCTGACTCCATTATTGCAAAGCAACACTGTTAATAGTTAGGTAAACATGGTAAAGAAGGGTGTAAGGGGAGAAAGACTTGCTAACAAGTTGCAGTGTGAATTGGAAGCAGATTTTTTTTTCAGGAAAGCCTGGTTTTATCCTGACTATGCTACAGTATCAGCACTGGCATTGTGGCAGAGGAGTCGCCGCTGTCATCACATCTTTAATAATCTCTTACCTGCTGGGAGCAGTTCAGTTTGTGAGAAAGAGCCACAAGTTTTGCCTCTGAGGTTCGGCAGACAGCACAGCCATCACCCTCCATGGCCACACTGTTCACTAGGACAAAGCTGGAAAATACCAGGGGGTGGGCAAAGAGAAGTGGGGAGGACAGGAGAGCGTTTATTGTTCGTGCACATGTGTGGGATAAACTTCATTTTATAAAATGCAAGTGTTCCTTTGTTGGACATTTGCATTTTATAAATGCACTTACAGCTCCACAGAGCAGCAGAATGTAACAGCTCCTGAAATCATGTGCTGTAAATCCTCTTCTGAGTATCTGTACCACAGCCATGTCTGCCTGGTTGGCTCCTTTATACAGTTGTTAATTAGGCTGCACAATACACTGTATGCTTCATGCTTACACTTCAAGATTTTTTTATATTTTAATGGATACTTAAGTTGTACTCTGGTAGAATGTCAGAAGTTCATCACTAAACCAAATTCTGAGGGAAAAGAGAATTTGCTTCTCTCTCCACACAGCTTAGACCTCAGAGAAATTGGATTTCTTCAGAACAACTGAAAAGCAGAACAACGCTGCATTTGGGTGACTGCCCTGAACAAACTTAGTTTTGTGCCTTGTGGTCTCTGACACACAAAACAGGATTTTATTCTTAATAGAAGGCTTCCCTCTAGATTTCAAATCAACTGAACTTCTGCCACAAGATTCATACCCATTTAGTCACACATTCAGCTTGAGATACATCCCCAATTCAATTCAGTCTGTTTAAAAGATAAAAATGAGCTGAAAGCCTTCACTTAAGAGATACTAGTCAATAGTAAAACAAAAATTCTCCATTAGCAAATTAAGCTTCTTTTTTACTACTGATTTGTTGTAAAATAGTTTATTTAGGAATATTTCATTAATACTGCAGCTCATTGCAGTTAATGGATAGCAGAGACAATCTGCAACTGCATGCAAGAATTCTGCTGTGCTGTTTTATCAGAGGACACATGGAGATGCTCCTTAATAATTATTTTTTAAACAGCTGAAATATGTATCTTGAGGACCCCACATCTCCATGATATTTTATACTTTATACTGAACATTCACAAAGCTCAGAGATCTTCCTAAAATAGGCACAACCATTTCCACCCCTTGTCAGGATTTTTAATTAAATATTTATAATGTTTGCTTAATTAAGAGAACCAGTGCAAACCTGTAGGTTTTGAATCTCACATTTCCACAAGTGATTACACGTGCCAAACACAGAGTGGCCATGGGCCTTCCCTTCCTGAATCCCAGACTTAAACTCCTTTCCACAAAGCCGGTATTGCATTCCCCCATCGGGTTCCTGCACGGTGTCTGGAGGTGACAGGGCACTCAGCAGACCAGAGCAGCCACGGGGACACGGCTGGGAGAGCAAACTGCACCAAGGTCTGCTCCGAGCCAAAACCAGCCCGAGCATTATTACCCCACCTTGTGGAAAAACTGCAGACACGCAACTGCTGCGTTCCCGAATTCCTCAAACAAGGGTTAAGTTCTGCAAACTAAAGAAGTTATTAAAATTAATGGAACTCCTAATTTGTAAACACAGAGGGGGTTGGTTCATGGTTTTTTGTCCTGCCATGTTTACAGCCACGGCTCATTACCAGCTGCAAGGAAGTATAAAGACACACCAGAAAAATGGATTCTGACTCCACAGTACTTTTCCATTCAAAAGGAAATTGTTGCACTTTACATAGCTCCAAGTACAGCTTCCTGTCTATATCAAACTACAGGTTTGTAGAAAGTGTTTGGGGTTTAACACATCATAAGGTAGGTGGCAAATTCTTTCCATACTATTTCATTAGAAAAAAATTAAATATACTCACTTTATTCCTTTCCGAGTTATCAGCTTTCCTGAAGTAAAGTTGAAAACCTTTTCAAATCGGTTTACCTTGTAAGCAGTCATTCTGTGTCACAGAGCAAAAATACAACTGAGGTAAGAAATTTCCATTGGAACTCATCTGACATAAAATTGCTTTACAGTTTGCTGACCAGTCATGCAGCTTGCTGCTCCATTATCCAGCTCACACAACGATTATGGGATGCTCTGACACCCCTCGTGTCCTCCAGCCCCTCCCATCAGAGCAAGCACCAACAGAGTGAGGGCACTCACACTCTTGTGTGCTAACAGGAGTGGAAATATGCTCAGGTGCTTTTCTAAGGAGAAGGCTCAACACAAGGAAAAGCAGCTTCAAGGATTCCATGTCAATGCAGAAGGATCAGCTCTGAACAGCCCTCACATGGTAAGAGAAGCACAAACCTGTTTTGTGCACAGGCCTTACACTAAATTACGAGCCTTTCTAATCTGATCATGATCAAAAAGTTCCTATGTAACCACAAAACAGGTCCCTCAGACCCAGCACCAGTTACTGTGGGAATGCTCATTCTTGGCACTTGGGTACTCCTGTCCCTGACAGGACTTACTCATAATGAAATCCAATGTCATGATTCCCAGCGATGACCACCAGCTCCGTAAAAGTTGAATGCTTGAACATTTTCTGAAACCTCCTGACATCATCTGCCCAAGCCTGCGGGGGAAAAAGCAGAAGAAATCAGGGCTGTTCCACAGCATCGAAGGTTTTGTAGTGGGTTTGTGTTGGTATTGGGTGGGCTGCAAGGGTGGCTTCTGTGGGAGCCTCCCCTGAGTCCTACAGAGCCAATGCCAGCCAGCTCCAAGATGGACCCAGCGCTGGCCAAGGCTGATAGTGCCTCTGGGATGATGGAATTAGGAAAGTGGCACAAAAGGAAACCCTGCAAGCGCAGCCAGAGAGAGGAGTGAGAATCTGTGAGAGGAAGAGCCCTGCAGACACCAAGGTCTCTAAAGGAGGAGGGTCTCTTGTATTTTCTCTCCCCTCTCCAGCTGAGGAGGGAAGTGATAGGGCAGCTTTGTTGGGCACTGGGCATCCAGCCAGGGTCAGCTCATCACAAGCAGGTAACACAGAAGCACAAACTCAGATGTTTACATTCTGTAAGTTTTGTATGAGGGGCCAAAGTATCAAGGTACTTTCAAAAATTAAGGAGAATCACAACATTTCAACTCCTATCTGAAAGACTAGAAGCTTCTAACAACAGGACAACTGTAGCAGTATTAAACAAAGCCTTGCATACCTAATCTGCTTCCATTTCCTTCAGGAAATTCTCATTTTTTGAAATAAGAGAGCTCAGAATGTCATACCTGAGGTGAGCTCCATTTTCCTTCATCAAAAACATCTCCCAGAATAAAAACAATATCTGGCTGCAGTAACCATAAGGCAGTTTGGAAAGATCTCTCCATTTGCCATTCCCTGAAATGAAAATACAGAACCAGTTATCACTGCCTTCCCTCTGGATCCTCAGCCCTGAATACACAGACAGAGCCTAGCAATGGGAATGGGAAACTAGCTCTTACACACTGAAATATGACAATATATTATGAAATTCAAATTACATACTTAGAAATCAGATGTAAGGACAGTAGGTGCATCTCATCTGGTGGGTAATTCCACCATGATACAATCAGGACCAAGACATGCAAGAAGTAATACCAGTTTGTTTATTTTTTCATTACAATTCTAGTGATTTGCTGTTTAATGGAACAGTGAATTATTGTCCCATTAGCTACTACTAAAAACTCTAAAAAATGGGTATAAATTATTCAAAAAATTAATAATTACCTTCTTAGCTTATCCAGCCAATGTCCTTTGATTTCACCAAGTAGGTGTGTATCAGCTAAAATTATGGCCTTTAGGACTGATGCTGAAGTCTCTTTTTCACTCATGTGAGCTCCACCTTTCACGTCTGGCCATCGGCATTGAAATATTACCACAAAGTAAATTAAAAATTCACAAAATATTAACACTGAGCTGACAAAGCACACAAGTTTCAGCAGAAAACAGAGCCTCCTCTTCAGAGGGAGATTCTTCACAGTGGTTGAGCTGGAATTCAGCATTGCAGTACCAGCATAAGACAATGGCTCAAGTTCTCCTCTCCTGGATGAAAACAGCTCGGGCTACTCAAAGGATCACGTTGGGCTTTTTGTCAGCACAAAATCCCTGTGGAGAAAATACAAAATAAAATATTCATTAAGTCAGCATTCCCTGTGGAAAGCTACCATGCAAGGCCTACAGTGTTAGCTTCTTGTCACCCTGGAAGGCTTGGGAATACACAGCTGACATAAAGCATGAAGTTCTCCTCCAGCTCACAGACAGCCAGCTGGGCACAGAACTGCACTCGCTCCCACCAGCACCAAGGAGAGCAAACCACAGCTACAGCCAGCCAGGACCTCGGGGCATGATGCTTTGTTTAGAACTTTACAGTGAAAACACTGAGCAGGGGTCAAATGTAGGGAGTCAGAGCTTAGCTTGAACAGCAGGTGCAACAAAGAAAAACAAAAATCTGTTAGGATTCATACAGAATCATTGAGGCTGGAAAGGAACGCCAAGACTGAGCCCAAGCCTTAACCCAGCACTGCCAAGTCCACCACTAAGCCACATCCATACATCTTTTAAATACCTGCTGGGATTGTGATTCCTTAACTTCCCTGGGCAGCCTGTTCCAATACAGGACAACCCTTCCAGTGAAGAAATTTTTGCTAGTATCCAATCTAAACCTCCACTGGCAAACTTGTGGCCACTTCCTCTTGTCCCATCACTTATTTGGGAGAGCAGACAATATCCCCTGGCTACAGCCTAATTTCAAGTAGCTGCAGAGAACAATAAGGTCTCCCCTCAGCCTCCTTTTCTCCAGGCTAAACAACTCCCAGAGGATATCTTCTGGCACAAGAACAGAACATGACTACACCAAATCAACAGCTTTACCACCTTTAACAGGGATCGTTGTAATCTCCAAGAACCAAGGGCAATTCACTATCCCAGAACAAGTTTACAGGAGGTTTCCAGGAACACAGGCACAATATACAATTAACTAACACTGCTTCGTTTCTGACAAGAGGAAACAACACCTAGGCCTCAGAAAAAAAACTTCATAGCAGCTGTAGAAACAGTTAATGAGCCCAAACTGGTGAGGTAACTGTATTTACTGCTTTCTCTTCCTTGGATACCTTGTTTTCAAAAGGGAATTTGCCACTTTTGAAACTTGAGGATTTTTTTCTGTTTCTTCCGCATCCCTTGGCAGGAACACCTTTTCAGGGTAAGTGCCCACAAGTATCCCAGCCGAGAGAACAGAGGCACTAGCCCTTAGTTTCCAATGAAATCCCTCAGTTTCCAGGTCCAGCCTCTCAGGGTCTCACTCTGAAGAGCACTGCAGGTCTGAAAGCCCTGCTCTTTAAAAGCAAACACTACAGCATGGTCACAGTTAAGGGGGACCTACAGAGATGCTGCTCACAGGCTCAGGAAGAACTTCCAGAGAAACACACAAAATGTGGTCCCCCACCCAACAATGGGATTGCAACTTTGCTTTCTACAATAGAAAAATCCTAATTTAGGACTAATATCCAGGATGTGAGCAATTACTGAATACAGTATTCAGTGATTAGCAGACCAAGTCTGAATTAGCTAAATCTGACTACAGCTGTGAATATTTGGTACCTTTGAAAATTTATACTTCAAATATCAGTAAAATTGGCACAAAATTACAAAGCCACACAGAATTAGTGGATTGTTTCTAAAATCTTGGCCTCAGTTATATGCAGAACACAGAACAAAGTTAAATTGCTTCATTGTCCTAAGAACTATCCCATTTGATTTATGTCTCATGGAAAGTGAATACTGACACATGATTATTATATTATTTTTCCAACAAAAACCCTTATTTGATAATAGCCAGCTATTTTCAAACACAAGCTTCCCATATCAGCACTACAAAGCACTTACTTGAGACAAAGAACCATTAGCCCGTACAATGAAACATTTCTAATATGCATTATCAAACAACAGCATGACTAATAATTGCATGGAATTCAGTTCTACCTAAACTTGGTTTAGCAGGAAAAAAAACGATGGCCAAATGTCACAATTCCACAATATGTGAACTACACATACAGACTGATTAACCTGTTTAAGACTCATCTCACCTGCACTTTAACTAGCAAACAAAATAACAGCACCTTGCTCGTACATCTCACAAGGAGGCAAGATCAAAGCAGAGGTATCTGCTAATTGGCACAGTAACAAGGACAAAAAGACAGGCAAATTCTTATCCAAAGAGTATTATTATCCACAAATTCATATGGCTTTATCCTGCAAAGTAGGAAGTAATACTTATTTGGAAGTAGACTTCAGTAGTCTAAGACAGTCTCCTCTTCCAATAAAAACAGTATTAATTTGAACAGAAAACGCCAGTAAGTTATTTAACTTGCATTAACCATGTCTAGAAAATAAATAAATAAATTTTTAAAAATCACAGCTTCGAGAGCAGACTGACACCGTCAAGTTAACAAAGAAAGAAACCCACAGCAACAAACCAAACCTGCAATCAGTAGAAAATAAAAATATCACCAAGGCAAAATTGCCATTTTCAAAAGTCACAAGCAGCAAGAGACACAGTGAATGCCACAGAGCCGGTCACCTCCACACGCGTTCCTCCTCCCGCGTTTCTGCTGCTCATTGTTACAATCTGGGCAGTTGTGCCGCAGGTGTGGGAGCCGCCCGCGGTGCCCCATGCGCACCCCACACCGCCAGCATTCCCGATAGCGAAAGGAAAAGCGGAAAGGGAAACGAAAGAAAACACAACCTCACAGAAAGCCAGCGATGCTGATCGAGCTGAGAGACAGCTCCTTCTGCTGGCTGAGAGAAACCCCTGCCCACCCTGTGCCACCTGCCAGCCCACGGCTGCTCCCATCCCATCTCCGCTGAGCTCCGCTGGCGCTGCTCGGCCGCTGCCGGCTGGAGCTGCCGCTGCCCCTCACACGGCTCTTTATTCTCATTAGAGCTCATTTCCTCACCAGAGCTGGCAGTTAGAAAAAAGACTGAAGGATTCCTGAGTTAGAAAAAAAGACTGAAGGATTCCTCACTGTTTCTGGTTCTGCACGACATTTAAAAATCAGCCTGCGGACGAGGACAATTACTGAATCATTTAACAACGGGGCCAAAGTGTAAACATGCTGAAAGTGTAACTTTACACCTCAAACTCGGAGGAAAGGGCTCCAGTGACTGGCACTGCTTCTTTCTCCAGCATTCCTGATTATTTTGCTAATTAGCAAATGTTACAAACATTTTTGCACGTATAATTTTCTGTTATACATGCTATCCTCCTTACTCTCTTCCATCAAGTTTACTGACAATGCAGACTTGCATCGTTTCTTTTCTGTTTCTCTTTTCCATCTCTTGATGAGAACATTATCCAGCTTTAATTTACAAGTGTTTCAAGAATGAAACAAGTGAACACAGTGGTCTAAAGCCAGAGCAGGCACAAGGAGTTCTGGAGTTTCACCCTATCACTTAGTGAATATTCATCTCTGAACACCATACATGCTTTGAGGCAAATTTCTTTATTAAATTACAACTGTATAAAACTGTCCTAACAAACCAAGTGGGACACAAGAGTCCTAATCCTACACCTAGTCCTATCCCTCTGGAGTGTCCATGTATTTTCTGAAGCTAAAGAAGCTGTATTAGGTTATAAGCAAGCTGTCTTCCTGCCTTAAGCAGTTTTCACACAACTCTCACATGTACAAAGGTAGAGATTTACACCTTTCTGAGAAACACAGTTCTGTAAAGTACCTACGTTAAACTTTCATGGAATGTGATCACAAACAACTGGGAGCTGTCTCTTTTCATTCCCAGCTCACCCTCCCTGAAGCAACATGACACTTCTGCCTTGTGGACTGTGACTTTCTGCACTACCACTTTCCTTTTCAGCTCTTCAAATACCAGAGTTATTTGAGTACCTCACTTTTGAATTTTTAAAAAAAAAGCTTCTGATGTATTCATGATCCAAAATTTTTGGATGATCCAAAATGCTCTGAATACACTTTCCAATTCTGAACACTAAATCCTTCCTCCATCCACAATTTTTCACTTATTACTGGGATTGAAGAAAAATTCTGAGCAGAGATTTAGCATTTTTCTTTTAAGAAAACCCTCTGCAATAATTTAATAATAGAATTAATTTCTGTTTGCATTAGCCCATCCTTAGGGCTGAAATTCACACAGACTGATAAACCTACACAGACACTTTGATTTTATGTAGCTTACAGAAAAGGACAAATTGGGAAATTCAGCAAAATAAAACAATTTTATTGTATTCTCATAAACACCCACAACCAGAATAGATTCTGCAAGTGTGAAAGAGATGGGTTCAAAACTTAGTTGAAGTTATGCAGATCACAGTTTATTTAAAAATATATAAACAAACAAAAAAAAAATCAAGGTCACAAAATACAACATTTCTGAGCACTTGTCATATTGAGATCACATTACTGAATCTATATCATCAAAGTGTGGTACCACTAACAATGGTAGGTTTAAATGTTGCAGTAAGTATAAAAAATATGTGGGAACTCTACCTGGCATTAAATTACCCAGTAGTTACAAATGTGCTGTGAAAGGAAGTCCATATACTACACTGATTTGCTTCAAGCACTTCTCATACTCATTGTTCAGTTTCATAGATTCCTGTACAGCATGTTTTAGATCTTCTACCTCTTCAAAAAAATCCTAGAAAAACCCAAAAATATTCACCTTAAACTTTTTTTCAAAGACATTCTCAGTAAGAGCTAGTCAGCAGTTCAGTTATTGCCAAGTTCAAAGACACTTCCTCTATTTTTACCAGTGTATGGCTGAGTTATGCAAACACTGTTATGGTGAGATACAGCAATCAACTACAACCTTAGGTAATAATTTAATAATGTCTGCCCTGAACACACAAGCAGAGTTCAAGTTATGTTAGAGGCTGGAATACAGAATAATAACAGGAAAGATTAATTTAAAAAAAGAAAAATTATGGATTTACCAGACAGCTACAAAATGACAGTCCAGTATGACAAGGGAATAATGTCACATCCTGACACTTTGTAAGTGAAGTCGAAATTGTTGGGAAATACATGGACAGAAGACCCAACTCTTCATTTCACCAATCCTTGAATGTTCCAGCTACCAAAATAACATGTATCTACCTATAACATCGGTATTTGACATTCCCCTCACTATTCTTCCAGCATTTTTTACATGAACAGCTACATACACATAACATGCAGCGACTTAAAACTACCTTAAAAAGGGACCACTGATAAAAAGCCACACCCTCAGGTTTATGTATCTCCCTCCTGCAAGATGAAGCTCTCAGCCACACACTGTCCCTAATTCCCAAACACAGGAACCTAGAACTCGCCCTGGCTTAATGTTCTGCAATTTACACATCCAATGAACTATCACCCTCTTTTACTGTTACCCCTGCAATTAATTCCATAATGTTATTTAGTTTGGGAGAAAGGACTGTAAGGGAAGAATAGAGATTCTACAACCACCCCTCTGTCCCAAAATAAAAAAAAAAGACAGATTAAATAATTTGTTGCTGAAAATAAAACCTTATGTCAGTACATTAAACTGAGTCTTCTATAGTTAGGTAAGATCTCATCATCTTGTTACATAACTTTAGGAATCACCAAATGTTCACATTTTCACTTTTTACACCTATAGATCTAACAAAAAATTCAAAGCCTCTGCCCTCCCCAAACTTGGGAGCTCTGTCAGAGGCATAACTTTGACATGTTTAACTTCAAGAGAAAAATGTCTTCCTTAGCTGAGCATCCCTTTAGGACATGAATGTTTCAAGGAGTCATTCATTTCCATCTCTCTCAGAATGCTATACACTGGTTTTTTATGTATTTTACTTGATAACAACATATGTTCAGCCTAAAGAAGTTTTAGCTCAGGCAGAAAAGTTAGTTTTTCAAAAATCACCTACTGTTAAGCTTGTCTTAAAATAAATTACCTTGTCTAATCCAGCTAATTCATTTTTTAGTGCTTTCTTTTCTGCAGACAACTTTCCATTTTCTTTCTTCAGCTTTTTAATCTCCTTCAACAATAGCTCTATATTCAAATGAAAAAATGTAGAGTTCAACCATTACAGTCAACCTCCCCCTCATATGAATCATATTACAGCTAAAGAGCTGCCTACCTTCTCTGATATTAGAAAATTATAGTTCAGCTTCTTAAAGTACCTTTTTCACACAGTGATTTATTCTTAAGAAGCGGCCCAGCACATTCCCAGGTACTATGAAGGATATCAGGATCTGCCAGTTGGATAATCTGAACCTGCCAGATTCTCAGAATGTGGGATTATTTTACTTCACAACCCACATGTCTTGATTACCTTTTTCTGGTTTATGAGAGGGTCACATCAGCCCTTGCTGATCACACATTTCCTGAAAATTATGCCTACATTATATGATCTCATCCATCTCTTTTCTATGCTTTGAAGTGGAAGATGATCACACCTCAAATTCTTGATTTACAAATGCGAGGAAGAACGTACTGAAACCAGCACTGTGCAGGCCTGTCCAACATTTAAAGGCTAAAAACAGGTTATTCTGTGTCTCAGTGTCTGAAAACCAAAGACTGGAGCAGGAAACATTGTTACTAAGACATCTGCACAGCTACATCTTACTAGAATAAATGCCAACACTACCTACAGCCATGCACTCCCACCTCAGATTACAAAAAATCAGTTTCAGAAAAAGAGAAAGCAGCAAACACTTTATCACAAACAAATGCAAGGTGGAATCCTAGATGAAAAAATGCCATTTTTACATAAGAGGTTTTCAAAAATGGAAAAAACAACTTAGATACCGCTGGTTGAAGGAGAAGAAATAGCCTGGAGTGGCCTCTAGACCAGAAATGAAATGCATTCTCTCTGCTGTGTGTACTGGAAGGAACATCATCAGAATTAACGGTACCATTACCTAAATATCTACTGCAACAGGATTCCTTCTTTGCAGAAATGTCCCTGTGAGAAGTTATTCCTCCCTCTGGGGTTTGACTTCGTTTTCCAGAAACAGCACCAGTTTTCCAAGAAACCTTTTTACATTCCAGTTGCTCAATTCTTTGACTCTGCTCTTGAAGAATATGCTCTAGCTCATTAATTTTAATCTGTCAAGACAATTTCTTTAAATGCATAGAAAAAACACAGTTCAACTGAATACAACTGGAAACATATCCCAAATGCAAACTTAGAGTTTTCAATTGCCGATTTAAAAACTACATTCACCCAAAAAGTCTGAAAGGAGAAGAAAACAAAGCACAAAGGAGGAAATTAGACTGGTCAGCTGCAATGCCCAATCCATGCCTGAAGGGGCAATACCCTCTTGAAGCTTCTAGAACTGCTCCTGGCCACACAACCCTACCTTCACTCCAATTATGATGCCAGACTCTTTGCACAGCAGGGCCACAGACCTTGCTACCCAAAAGAAGAGTCTTTGTCTTCATTTGGTTCGCCTTCTGCTGAATTTCTGACAAAAATCAGCTCACGACACATGCAGAAAAATACCAGGGCTGGTGCAAAAGAGGTCACAAGGTGCATATACAATTGGAAGGAGGGGTAGGTGGATGAGTAAAGAAAAAAAGCAAGGAAAGGGGAGACAGCTTTCTGCTACAGACCCACCAGTGATAGAGTTCACTTTTAAAGGGAACTACAGGCTACCCTCCATTATCCCTGTCATGGGAAACTAAGTATAAAAAGATAAGCATGGTCTCATTTCACAAATGCAAGAATTACTTTTCAGTCTCCCTAAAAGCTTATGTTTGGCTATTTGATACCAGCTCCTACAAATTCTACTTACAGTGAGATTTTTAATTGCTTCACTTTGCTCCTTGTTTGTTTTAGCTTCTTTAACATAACGTTTCTGTAGTTCATTATACATGTGAAGTAGTCTAAAACAGAAGAAATGCATAAATTGCTGTAAAACACTTAAGACAACAAAATGTGGCATCATTTATGGTAAAAGTATTAGAGATGCCCCACAGAGACCACTTGGGCTGTAGCTGTGCTGCAGACTTGTAATAGAAATATTCAAGATGGCAGCAAATGAAATGTGACTGTCAGTACAGAAAGAGAAAGCACCAGAAAATAACAGCAAAGCAAGTTAAAAGAATGGCCTGTATGGATGGCAAAGAATCCTTTTACTCAGCCAGGCTGAGGACCTCGCTGCTTTTGTCCAGCACACACGGCCACAGTCTGATTAAACCTCAGTGCAAACCACTCTTTGAGGGAAGGCAGCAGCAACAGGAGGCTGGCAGTGACTTTGCAGCATGTCACATACAGCATTCCTCTCCCCATCAGCACAACAGGAATAGCAAAAGGACACTCCTAAAGGCTTTTCAAAAGTCTGTCCAGCACCAGTCAAGAACCCATGATGGGGACACACGAGGCAGTTCCCAGCTCTCTGTGTTGCACAAAACATCTCTTTGCTTCCAAGTGTGTGGGTGTGAGGATATGAGTGAATGCAATCTATGCGAAAATGAGTGGGTAAAATAAATGTCAAATAAACAGATTAGGGCTGTCAGCTTTCCCTCTGATATTATTTTGCATCAAGTTCTGCTGTACTAATTTCCTACCATATTTCATAGCATTCAGCCAACGTACACAAAGCCCACAGTTTAACTGATGGACACAAGCAGACATTTTTCCTACTTTTTTAGGAATTACAATAAGAGCTGCCATTCACAATAAGTCATGACTGCACACCACAAGCAGGATGAGCAATACTGTAGCACAGCACAGCTTTGTGAAAGAACACACAAACAGATGCTAGGAAAAAAAGCAAGGTCAGGTTATCTACGTGAAATCAAACACAAGGCAGGTACAACACTCAATTCAAAGACTAACTTGGACTTCTTCTACATGAGCACCTGATTAGGAACTCAAGTCAAGCCCAGAGCCAGTCACCCAGCCTTCCCATGTCACTATGTAGCTTGCAAAGAGAGTCTGCACACTGTAAAGATATTGAAAAAAAGAAAGAGAATGAGTCTTCTACAGCCACCTAAAGGAAAGACTAAAAAAAGGGCACTTGGCCAAAGAGCAGCAGAGACCTGTGTAAGACCCACATTTATGTAAGTGGACAAAATGCAGCCTTTGAAGGGATGAGCAGCCTAAAATTTTACAATTTTACAATCAACTCATTGAGGAATGGAGCAATATTTTATGTAGCTTGCCTAGCTGTTAAAATGTTTCAGTATATTTTTTCTTAAAGACAAAATTGTAGCTTTTGCGTCAGAAAAGCAGTTACAAGAGTTTAATTCTATCACTTACTGGCAAACTACAGTAAGTAGTGGCTCAACTCTAAAATTATTAGAGAGGAAAGTTGAACTGTTTCTCTAGCTTATTTCAAAAACAGTACCAGCCTATAAATTTTATATACACGTAACACTGAGCACGTAAAATGAGCTGAGAAAGGTTCCACAAAATAAAAGAGGAAACCACAAAATTCTAGGTTAAAAAATCTACAAAAAAGATCATATGTGTGCACAGACACATGAAGGAGGTTCCTAGCTCACTGAATATTTCTCAATGAACTACTTGAGAAAGACATCCATTTTGTTCTCTGCTCAGTACTATTTTCAAATTTAATCCAAGATTTTGTAGTTATTTTTAAAATGTGAATGATTTCCCATTGTTTCAAAGGCTGAAAACCACTTGCATAACAGTTTTAAAAAAAATCAACTGACTTAACCACAAACGTTTTCTACACTACAAAGAAAAATTCTGTGAAGAAGCAGCTTCCAAGAACTCACCTGACACTGTCACTCTCTAGAACCAGATCCTTGCTGTCTCCACCCTTATGCCATAAATGGGTTTCTGTTTGAACCTGAGCACTTAATTGAAACAAACACAGAAGTTTCATAAAATCTTATCTCACAAATTGAATTGGATTAAACTAAGCAACTGAAAAAGGCCAAGTTACTTTTCAGTTTGATTTTATAGTAGAGGTTTCCAGGCAGGATCATAAACACAACAAAACTTAAGCCTTGGAAGATTTTTGTGAACCAGTATATAAATCCTGGCAGGACACTCTCCAAATCACTAGCACTACAGCTTTTCAGGTCCTTAGGTTCTAAATTTTAAACATCATTGATGCTACTCAACTTATCCTTATCTTACTACTTTTTGGTGGAAAAACAGTGTAAAAGCCTTTGCAGTTTGACAGAGAGAACATACTGGCTAAGCAGGAGTATTACTTTTTGATATTAAAACTGTTTCTTTCGCTACAATAAATTTTGTACAAGATGCCCCAGATGTCCTTCATTCCTCAACAGCCCTCCAGCATTTTCCACCCCACCATGCTGCTCACAGATGGCTCCTTTAAAGTATACAGACCAGATAATGCCTAGCTCATCTTAAAGACATAAAAATAGAAGTCCTGAAAAGCTGCACTTCTTTTTATGCAAAAGAGAAACATTTGACAATTCTTACTCTCTGCTTGTGCCACAGACACGCATTAACTGCTGCAGATTCAGTTGTTCTTGGATCTGACCCAAATTCTTTTCTAGCTCCTTATTTTTTATGTGAAGTTTTTTCACCTTCTTGACTAAGTGCTCATTTTCATCAGTAAGCTGAAATGGAAGAGAATTGAAAAACGAAAAATCAAGGAACACTTTCAAATCAAATGTTAATTAAGCTGATAATGCTTCAAATTAAAACTGTCTCCCAAAAACTTTACTACATTTTTCCTAAACCACAGAAGCATCTAAAAGGAAAATGGCAGGAAAAACAACTGGCTTCAAATTTTATGAAGATTTGAGTAGAACAAAGCTTCTTTAACAGGTATCTATTAAATGTATCTAATATAACTTCCTAAATCATTAAGGAAAGTAGGGAACTGGTTTTGCATTTGAAAATTAATCACAGAGGGACAAAGCATCCAAGTTATACTGCCAAACTACAAACATCAGCTCTGCAACTTAGCTGGTATTTAATTTTGATTTAACCTCACCAGAGACAAAAAGACAGCCACGCTGGCTGAACTTCTTGCATGCATGTATGCTGGACCTTGTCCAGCAGTATGCAGTCATATATACATCATATATATAAAATATATATTGAATATGATAGCAATTTGAGGCAATATATAGCTATATATGTTTTGTATATATAATATATAAAGCTATATATAAGGCAGTGAATTACATAATACCTATAACTATATATTTATAGTTATATATATAACATATATAACTATATAGTGTATGCATATATAGATATATAAGTGTGTGCGTGTATGTTATGTGTGCATGAACATATATAAAACTTTTTTATATATTTGTGTGCATATATACACAAATATACATATATATGTGTATATCTATTATATACGTATTATT